>VDFB02000008.1:70246312-70270816 GCA_007258455.2 Sequoia sempervirens
TTTTTCTGTTATAAATTAACTGTTCATCGAAATTTCAAATAAATTACATTTTTAGAAACTAGACTCCATTCTAAAAATTTTAAAATTTTTTTTTTTAAAAAAATCTATTACTTTCAAAAATTTGTAGAGGGAGCATGGCCAAAATTCTACTTTTTATGAAGTGCCCACTTAGAAAATTAGTAAAAAATCATATCTTCATTAAAAAATTATTAGAAAAATTGTGCATCAACTAGATGTTGTTAGCTAACTTCTGACCATAGCCATTTTAAAAATACTAAAAAAAATTTCACTGTGCTCAGGTCGTACAAGAGTTGTTATGTTATTTTTTTCTGACAAAAACAACACCAATTTGTGTACATCCCTCTGTTGAACCCCTTAATCTCAACCATTTTCAAAATAAATTAATAGTTTAGAAAGTAGACTCAGAGCACTTCGATCCTTATTTTTGTTCCATCTCAAAATTTTGAGTGTAACTATCCTCAATTTCACGTCCAAGGTCAACATTTCCTAATTTCAGAAAAAAAGTGGCCACTTAAGCCCCCTTTTTGGGAACCATCTTGGTGCACTTACCCCCTCCTGAGAGTGAATTGGCTCCTTCGAATGTTGTGTGTAGTCAGAATGCCTTTGTAGTGAACCCTGTTCATAGTGAGATTGGTTTTTTGGAGACTCCCCTTGTGTTAGGGATTAAGATTCCAGAATCTATATTGGAGAAGAAGCCGGTTGATACTAGTCCTGTTGAAATACAGGGGATTGAAGTGGTTAATTGTTCTCAGGTTGTTTCTTCGGCTGAGAGGGAAGTAGAGAAGGAGCATCTAGAAGTGTTAGCGGATTTGACTGACTTGCCAGACAAGGAGAGGATCAAAGTGGACATTGTGGAGGTTGAGGATTCCCCAGCTGAAGATGAGGACGACCACAATAGGCATTGTGTTAATGCCCCTAATGATTTGGAGTAGAATGAGCAGCCACCGGTTAACTAGGATGAAATTGATATGAATATGTTTTGTAGGATGGTGAAAGATGGGACTAGAAACCTGCTTTCTTTGGTTAAGTGGTTATTTACTGCAGTCAAGGAGCTCAATATTCAAATGAAAAATTGGTAGGATGTTTGTGTTGCTATTCTTAGAAGTAGCCAAAAGGAGTGTGAAATAAAAGGAAAAGTGAAATCTATGCATGTTAAGCTCAACAACCTTTTGATGGATGCTGATCATTTGGGTGCTACTCATGAGGAAAGGATTTCCTCTTTGGAAGGTATTGTTAATAAAATGCCAAAACATAGCTCGTTACTAGCCTAGAAGATAAAATTGGTAAGATGTCTGAGGACTTAAAAACAGTGGTCAATATTAGTAATAATTCTTTGAAGACCACTTCGATGGGTCTTTCTACTCTGAATGAGAAAGTGTTGAAGTGGATGGGTAAACCTCTTGACATGGGTGATATGGAGAATATGATTGAAGAGGTTCATGGCTCTTCTTTGATGGAGAAAGTAGAGGCTTCTATTCCTATGCTGGATAAAGATTTGCAGACTGGTTCATGCCTTAGGACAAGAAGTAAGACTAAAAAGTGGGTGGTTGTGGCTATTGAAGAGTTGGAGGATGTTATTAGTATGCATGAGGAGGTCATTAAAGAGAACGATGTTTTAGATAATTTTTTGTAGCTCGTGCTTCCTTTTTTGGTTTAGTAGGTCTGCTGATTTTTTTGTTGTTGGGTTTACTGACAGGCTACTATTGTTATTTCTTCTGTCAGCTTTTTGGTTTTTTGGGCTGCTGGGTTTAGTGCTTTATTTCTTTTGCAACTTTTCATCTATGTAAAGGGTTTCAGGGTCCCTTCAAAACCTAATTTTCCTTATCAAAAACATTTCCAGCTTGTTAGCCCATGGGTCCTCTCCATCTCCAGCATTTTCATCCATTGGACTATCCTTGTCCTAAGAAGGTGCCATCCTTCATTTCCTTTTTTGAACCTTGGAATGACTAGTCACAATCCAAAAAATAGCTTTTCCCATTGTGTTGTAGGTGATTGAAATCAGCTTGCTAAAGGCATTGTCTAGTCTATTGATTTTGTCGTGCAAAGAAATGATCAATTCCTTTTCATGTTCGGGGTTCTTGTTGACCATCTCCCCCTCTTCCTCAAGACTAGTTGTGACCTTGATAATTTATTCTTTTTGTTTTTTTTCTTATCTTCATCATTTTCTTCATCTTCCCCAGAGTTTGTAACCACCTCTTGCTCACTACCAGTCTCCTCCTCCTCTTCTGAATTGGAAACACGATCTTTTGATTCCTCTCCTAAACCACCTCCAATTATTTTCTACTCAAGTCTAAGGGATCCTCTTGCATAGGGATATATTCTTGATCTGAGGGGTTGTCTTCATGTTCCTCAAGAGATAACATTTTACCTTTACCATGTGGATCTTCTTTCTCCCTTACCACTACTGGAGTCTTCAACATTCCCTTCGTCTCCTTCATTGGGTATCTCTATAGTAATTTTTTTAGCAGTTCTTACTTCTTTAGAGACATGATATTTACATTTAGTGCACCAGAGGTTTTAACTATAGCCTTCTTAGCTTGAGTGGGTTGACTAGAGAGGTCTTCCCCTACAATAGTGTTTTTAGAGGCTGAATGTTTGGCCTTTGGATTCTTAAGTTGAGTAGGAGGGGAAGGCAGTTCTATTTTATTAGGTGGTTCAGAAGGGGAAGCTGAAGAAGGGAAAACCTCTTTAATCATAACAAGGGGTTTAGGTGTTCCCAACTTAGGCTTCTTGCTCGAGCTGAGGTTATTTTCCAACAGGAAAGGTTGGTTGTTGAGGGGTTTGATTTGAAGGGGTTTCATAAAATTCTCTGGGCCCAGTAAGGGAGTAAGGGTGAAAAAATAGTTATATAGCCTTTAAATCAAACCTTGATGGAGGGGAGGGGAGGCACTTTTTCCTTGCAATGTTGCAATGAAGTAAGGAGTAAATAAGGAATATTAATTCTCTCATTTCTCCTTATGTGGTTTAAAAAGGGAAGTGATAACCATGCATGGTGGTATATCTGCCTTCTAAGGTGAAGTATTTCATGATGTGGACGCTTACCAATCCATAAGGAGCAAGAAGTTTCTCCTTGTCATAACTGTTCTAGCATCTCTTCAGCTTCTCTTCACCTTCCAAAAAGTTGTCAATAAGTCACTGATATTTTATGTTGCTAACTTTTGGAATTTTGAGACTCCGACACTCTAAACCCATGGTAGAAACAATAAGCTCAGGAGTGACATCAAAGCTAATACTACCAATCTTGACTTTATCCTCCCATGATATGAATTGTAAAATTTAGAAGTCAGGTCATCTTCTTCATCCTCCTAACTTAGGCTTCTTGCTCAAGTTAGGGTTATTTTCTAGTAGGTAGGGCTGGTTGTTGAGAGGCTTGATTTGAAGGGGTTTCACAACATTCTCCATGCCAGATAAGGGAGTAAGCGTGAAAACATAGTTAGACAACCTTTGAATCAAACCCTGATAGAGGGGGGGGAGACACCTTTTTCTTTGCATTGTTGCAACGAAGTAAGCAGGAAATAAGGAATTTAATTCTCTCATTTCTCCTTATGTGGTTTAAAAAAGGGAAGTGATAACCATGTACAAGGGTATATCTATCTTTTAAGGTGAAGTATTTCATGATGTGGATGCTTACCCAATCGTAAGGAGCAGGAATTTTCTCCTTGTCGTAACCATTCTGACATCTCGCCAACTTCCCTTCACCTTCTAGAAAGCTATCAATAAACAACCGATAGTCTTCATTGCTAACTTTTGGAACTTTGAGACCCTAACAACAACAATAAGCTTAGGAGTGACAACAAAGCTAATATTGCCAATCTTGACTTTATCCTCCTGCCATGAATTGTAAAATTTAGAAGAGATTCCATGTTAAGATGATATTTTTTTTCTATTTTGGATAAACAGTTAAGACAAAAGGTGACATCTAATTGAAATAGTTATGTTTGTAGTACATGTAAATTTTAAGTTTTATTAAAAACATATTTATTGATATGGAAAAAATAATTCATGGGCTAAAGTTTAAAGTTGTAAATAGAAACAAAACAATTGAATCCCAAATTTTTTACTAAGAATAATGTCCCACTTAACCTCATTATTCAAAATGTTATCAATAATTAAATTATAGTGTCAATTTATTAAAAAAAATGCATTTAAATAATTTTTTAATTTTAAAAAATACAAACATAAAATACTCTAAAAAATCTATATTTAGTTAGTTAACATCATTTTAAAATTCAAAATATACATGTTATTTTGTAGTGATTCAAGTTAAAAGAGTTAGATCAATGCTGGTCATTTCATTTATAAAAGTGTGACATAATTTTGAACTTTCACCTTGACATATACCACATAAAGACTCATGATTACCATGTATAGATGGATCTTAGCCACATTACATAGTCATTCTTGAAGTGGCATACCACTCTATTGGCATTACCTTGCCCACAATATTACAATACCATGCTATACATAGGTAGAATACTCTAATACTATTGCACTTTTGTGTAGATAATTAAATCAACTTGTAGTTGTGCTTAGTTTACCTTGATTATGGAAACTTTTCATTTCTTATTTGTCTTATTTTTGTATGTTCCTATTGTGTGTTCATGTCAAGGAGGAAGACCAAACAATGAAATCAAGATGGGCCCATTACTTTACATGAAATCCATATCTTTTTGAGTCTAAAGATTTTTATTTTATGCATGGTCTTATGAGTTCTCATATACTAGGTTGAAATACATGTTAATTTTAGGATTTACATGCACTTGAAATGGGGACCAAATGTAATGGTGAAATACATGTTCATTACTTTATATGAATTCCACATCTTTATCATCTATCCACATTTCCAGCTACCTAAACCCTAACCCTACCTAAAATTTTACATTTTTTGTTTTGGTTCATATTTTAAATTTTAAATTGTTGATTCCCAGCATTTACTACTAGTTGTTGGGAGTGGACTCGGTACACATTTGTGTGAATATTTGTTATGTCTTGATATTTTAATACAATTATTTGTGTATCCAAAGACTATGTGAGAATGGCAAGGAACATCCTCATTACAAGGTACATATTTATTGGAACACTTCAATTTAGAGTATTAATTGGTATCAACCTTTACATTAAAATCATCTAAGACATTTACATCCTTCAATATTCATTCATGACTATAAAGCCAATCGAATCAAGGGTTTGACCTAGGAGAACATGACCCTTGCAATCTAATGATCTCTCCTAAGAATTTTTCAATATTGTTAGTCCATACACATCAATATACAACAAAGAGTTGGACAAATCAAGTCACAAAGGTTATAATATGTTTCATTAATTTCAGTTATAAAATATTTCCGTGTATCAAGATATTTCATGAAATGTGAATATAACCTTCATAAAAAATTATAATTGTTACAGTTTTCAAACAATAAATACATTGACAATATTATTTTCTAAACTTTATAAACACAATATTTAATTCTTAATCATAATTTAAAAAACTAAATAAACTCATTTTTAAATTTAATTTTTAAATTAATTATCAAGTCTCAAATATTACAATTAAATTAAATTGATTGTATTTAATTACTTACATCAATTTAATCAATCTACATTTATGTATAGGGTATCTTATTCCCTTACAATAATTATATAGGTTTACCTTTACCTTTCACTTACAAATTTTAATGATGAAAAAGGCCACAAAACAGCATTATTGTACTGGGGAATGAGTTCTTTAATGGGTAGTCCTCCACCATGAAATATGCATGTACTAATAGTCTTTAAAAAAAAAAGTTGTAAACAATAATAATACCATCGAATCATTAAAAACTAAGAACAATATCAAATCCGGAAAGCTTTAAATCGGCCTAATACCGGCTGGATCACAAAATCACAAATACAATTAGCTAGTTGTTAAATACAATACCATCAAAAATTTTAATCTTAATGCTCCCATTCCTAATAGTCTTACATGAAATATTGTTTCCCATAAGAACAACACTGCCATCAAATTGATAGCTTGGTAATAAGAAAACCAATTCTTATGTGGAAACGTGATTATAAGAACTAGAATCTAATAACCATTCCTCATGATTCTATAAGGAATTACAAATAGATAAAACTTCTGCTAAGATATGTGGAAAAGGTTCTATCAGTTTTGATGGCAAGCATAATACAAATGATGTTATTTATGTTAAGGGTTTAAGGCATAACCTCTTGAGTGTTGGACAAATGTGTAGAAAAAGATATAATCTTATGTTTTAGGATGATGGATGTGAGATTATAAAAAGCTCTAAAACTATTGTTGTTGCTGGAAGAAGGATAGATGGAAATGTTTATCAACTCAAAGATGTTGATGGTCATTGCTTTATGACTCAGATTAATGAAATTTGGCTATGGCATAGGAGGATGTGTCATATTAATTTTGATTACCTAGTGAGGATTAGATTAGTTCAAGCTAGGAGTGATCTGCCAAGGACTACAAAGCCCACTAATGATGTTTGGAAGGAATTTCAAATTGGGAAGCAAGCAAGAAGAAGTTTCAAAGTCAAAGAACAATCTACTACCAGACTATTGGAGCTAGTGCATATAGAACTTTGTGGTCCTACCAGAGTAAGAAGTTTTTAAGGTGATAGGTATTTCATGCTATTGATTGATTATTCTAGAATGATATGGGTTACTTTTCTCAAAGAAAAATTAGAAGCTCTAGATAAGTTCAGAGAACTCAAAGTTATGGTTGAGAATGAAATAGACATGAAAATAAAGTGTTTGAGGTATGACAGAGGTGGGGAATTCACCTCCAATAAGTTTAAATATTTTTGTGAGAATCATGGGATAAAGAGGCATTTATCTACCGCTAGGACTCCTTAGAAGAATGAAGTGGTTAAAAGAAATAATAGGAATGTTCAAGAAGTTGCAACAATAATAAAAGAGGAAAACCTACCAGAAGTATATTGGAGAGAAGAAATTCATATTGTTGTTTATATTATTAACAAAAATTTCAAGCAAGAATAATACAAAGACTCCCTATGAGTTGTGGTATGGAAGTATTTCTACTATAAAATATTTTAGAGTGTTTGGAAACAAGTGTTATATCAGAAAAGATGAAGAAAAATTAGGAAAGTTTGATACAAGATCTTATGATGGTATCTTCCTTAGATATTCTACAAGAAGAAAAGCTTACCAGTGCTACAACAAGAGATTAAAGACGATTATTGAAAGTGAAAATTTCAAAGTGGATGAAGGCTTAAAAAATAAATTGTGGTGATAGATGGATATAAATTAGATGAGTCCTCTTATAGAGAAAATGATAGAGATGAAGATAAGGAAAAATAAGTTCATATTGAAGAGGAAGAAGCTTCAAAAAGGATCCTTAAGACTACCAAGTATGTAGACAAGAATCATTTTGAAGATCAGATCATTGGTGAAAAAAGCAAGGGTGTGTCGACAAGAAGAAAAGCTAGTATGGTTGAAGAATAGGTAAATCTATGTTTACTCTCTAACGTTGAACCTAAAATAGTGATTGAAGTAAGCAAGGATGAATATTGGATCAAGGCTATGGAAGGAGAACTAATGCATATTGAGAAGAATTAGACTTAGGAACTTGTCCCAAGACCAAAAAACAAGAATGTGATTGGAACTAAGTGGGTATTTAGGAACAAACTAAATGAGAATGGAGAAATGGTAAGAAACAAGGCAAGGCTTATGTGTAAGGGCTACTCACAAGTAGAAGGAATAGATTTTAAGGAGACTTTTTCTCCAGTGGAAAGAATAGAAGCTATTAGTATGTTTTTGGCTTTTGTAGCACAAATATTTCAAAGTACATTAGATGAATGTGAAGTCTACTTTCTTGAATGGTGAGTTGGAAGAAGAAGTATACATTGAACAACCGAAATGATTTCAATTATCATAAAAACTAGATCATATGGTCTGCAGATTGAAAAAGGTATTATATGGATTGAAGAAAGCTCCCAGAGCTTGGTATGTAAGGCTGGATAGGTACTTAATACAACAAGGATTCAATAAAGGTACCACAGATAGTAATCTTTATTTCAAAGCTGAAAAATATCAAATCTTGATTGTGGTTGTGTATATTGATGATATAATTTTTGGAGGAAATGAAGCTATATGAAAAATATTTGTAGAGGGTGAAATCATGGAGTTGTGTCTCACTTTTGGCAAGAGGAATTTTTTTGGGTGGGCGGGCCAATTTTTATTGCACACCTTCGGTCAGAGATTTAGCTTCGAATGAAGCCAATTCGGTTGAAGATGACAATAAAAACACCTTCTAATGGAGCTTTTCCTTCAATAGAAGGGTACCTTCGATCAAAGGTGGGCTTGGCGTAATTTTTTTAATATTTTTTTTGACACACTTATTTGAAAGAACTGACAAATCCATGCATTAGATAATATTAAGCTTATAAATTAATGACCAATGTTATTAGTTAATTAGTTACAGTTGTCCACTTTCATCAACGGCAAAGAATTTTGGCAGAGAACATTTGTCTGTTCTAGACAGTGACCCCCTAACTTCGAGCGAAGCTTCTACATACCCAGGTAGGCCCACATACCCGTGCTGACTGCATTTTCTTTGTTTTCATGCATTTTAAATAGGTTACATGGTTTGAAGTAGGGTTAACACCTGGTAATTATACTTGCTTTTGATTAGTTAATTAGTTATAGTTGTCCACTTTCATCAACGACCAAGCCATGAAGCCACATTTCTGTGAGGCATTCTAGTAAACATTTCTTTGATAGATGTCAATTCCCTCTTCCAAAGCTCCCATTTCGGCACAGACAGGGAGGATGTTGGCCTGGAAGAAATGCATAAAGAATTTGAGATGTCTATGTTTGGGGAGATGAGTTTCTTCCTTTGGTTACAAA
Organism: Sequoia sempervirens; assembly: GCA_007258455.2. NCBI lineage: Eukaryota > Viridiplantae > Streptophyta > Pinopsida > Cupressales > Cupressaceae > Sequoia > Sequoia sempervirens. The sequence goes on from VDFB02000008.1 coordinate 70,255,208, forward strand.
TTAATTAGAAATAGATCTAGGTATATTAATTTCATAATCAAAGTATGTCAAATAAATGTTGAAGAAGTTTGGAATGAAAGATTCTAAACCAGTATGGACTCCTATGGTTATTGGTTGCAAGCTAAGTAAGAATGATGAATCTCCTAAGGTTGATTAGAGAAAATATAGATCAATGATTGGAGGACTATTATATCTAACTTCTACTAGAACAAATAGCATGCATGTAGTTTATCTTGTGGCTAGATTTTAAGAAGATCCTAAAGAGTCACATGCTATAGCAGTGAAGAGAATATTTAGATACTTGAAGGGCACTCCAAAACATGGATTGTGGTATCCAAAGGATACTAATTTTTATCTGAGTGCTTATACAGATGCAAATTGGGCAGGATGTGTTGATGATAGGAAAAGTACAAGTGGCAGTGCATTCTTTCTTGGATGAAGATTGGTGTCTTGGTTGAGCAAGAAGATAGATTCATTATCTTTATCTAATGTAGAGGAAAAATATATTGTAGCAGCATCTTGCTACACATAGGTGTTGTGGGTGAAGAAAACCTTGAAGGATATCAGAGTGGTATATGATAAACCGATTTCTATATTTTGTGATATTAAAAGTGTTATAAACATTTCAAAGAATCCAATGATGTACTCAAGGAAAAAACACATCTCAATCCGATATCACTTTTGGAGAGAGAAGGTTATGAAGAATGAAGTGAAGCTTGAGTATGTGCCTACAAAGGATTAGCTTGTTGATATATTCACTAAGGCTCTTCGTAAGGATACTTTTGAGTATCTCCAGGAGAAGTTAGGGGTTATTTCCCCTCCTTCTTTGAACTAGATGCTTAAGGACATGCATCAGCCCAGTGAATTTCAAGATTCATTCTTTGTTCTGGATTGAAAGAGATGCATATGTGGTTCCTTTTTCCATTAATGTCAAAGGGGGAGAGAAAGTAATATGAAAAATGTTCAGTTGAGAAAGGGAGAGAGTAAAGGAGAGTATGATGTAAGGGGGAAAAATAGAAAGTTGGTATGGAGTAGTATGTTGGTATGTTTATTGTTGTTGATGGATTTTCACATCATCCATGTTTCCATCAATGGCAAAGGGGGAGATTGTTGCAAGTATGAGTAGTTGGTGTTTTCATTGATGTCAAAAATATTGGGGGATCATATTGTTGCAAGATTCTGTTATCATTAATGACTGGTGATAGTTGAGAAATTGTGTTGATACTTTGATTAGTTTCATTATGTTGTCATTAGTAAGTGCTACTGGTGTAAACTTATAGTTTTGCACTGATAAGCTCCTATTGGTGTATATTTTTGGTTTATTAATGATGAGGAGGTATTGAAGATGATGAGTATATGTCTGTGGTGCTAGGTTTCCAAGTGCTTTTGAGAAAAAATTAATAAAGGAGGAAACAATGTGTAAAGAAAGTAATGTGAAAAATATTCACTTAAGAAAGAGAGTAAAGGAGAATATGATGTAAGGGGGAGAAAGAGAAAGTTGGTTTGAAGCAGTATGTTTGTATTTTTGTTGTTGTTGATGGTTTTTCACATCATGTGCTACCATCAATGACAAAGGGAGAGATTGTTTCAAGTATGAGTAGTTGGTGTTGTAATTGATGTCACCAAACTTGGGGGAGATTGTTGCAAGCTTCTAGTGTCATTAATAACTGGTGATGGTTGAGAAGTTGTGTTGATGCTTTGATTAGTTTCATTATGTTTTCATTACTAAGTTCTATTGGTGTGACCAACCTCTAGTGTTGCTTTGATAAGATTCTATTGGTGGCTTTTGTTGGTTTAGTAATGATGGCAAGGTGTTGAAGATGATTAGTATGTCTTTGGTGCTAGGTTTCCAAATGATTTTGAGAAAATTTGAATAAAAGCTTGGAAAATTTGTGGTGTAGAGGTATTCTTATGTATAGTTTGGTGTTTTGGTACTACTCTAGATTTCTTCTATGTTAAACATCTACTTGTGCGGTTTGGATATGTTGGTTAGAGGCATTCAAAGTTTCTATATCTAAAATTTCTTGGTTTGTTTTGTTATGCAGAGAGAGTTGTGTTCACCAGTGTGTGAACTATATATTGCAGTAGTGTTTGGAAGAAATGGTTTTTCTCCCCACTTCTTCGTAGTTTAGTTTTTGGTCTTGCGATTTTGGAAGTGTACTGATAATGATCATATCTACTTGGAGTCGAAGTTGTTCATAGTTTGGAGCTCGACAAGTTGGTTTCTTGAGTTATAGAGTATGGAAGGTTGTTTGAGTGTATTGGGTGTGCACATTCTTCAAATGAAAGTTGTTGCGAAGGAATTTATTGGATTTCAGGGTGTTTGTGGAATATTCCAGATTGTTTTCAAGTGTTGTGTGTGGTTTATGAGTCATCTTTGGATTTAAGGAAGTGTGTACTTAAATGTTAATGGTGTTTACACAGGTTCGGTTGACCTTAGGTTTTTACACTAATTGTGGATATTTTTTTGTGTTTGTGGAAGTGTTGTGTGGAATTTATGTATGATTTGGGTCTGAGTTAAGATGTGGAGTGGTCCACTTTCATTCCTTTCCACTACAGGAATGTTTAGTGCCGACCTAATTTGAATTTGCACATTTGAGGTGCATAGCTGACCTTTGAGAGAGTTTTCAAGGTTGAAGAAGGTATAAATAAGTGATGAGCTGATGGAGATAATTAGGTATTAAGGTGTGTCATGTGAATTGTAGAGTTGTGAAATGCAATGTGAGCTTAATGAGTTAGACTAATGGAAGCAGTGAGCAGAAGGTGTCTACAATCTTTAAAGAGATTGCAAATGTGTTAGTGATGTTTTGGTGGATCTTTCCTATTGCATTGAGATAGATTTCTCACTGTAACATTCTTATTTCTTCTTTTCTTTAATCTACAGTGAGCCTTTAATAGTGAGCCCTTCTTTCTTTTGGGTAGTGAGCCTTTTATATTCAGTGTTGAAATTACTTTATATTGTGAGCTAATCCTCACCATGGTTTTTCCCTTCTTGGTTTTTCCATGTAAATCTAGTGTTCTATTGTGTGTGGTGTTGTTGTGTTTCAATCTTCTATTATTTTCTTTCATGCTAAATCATTCTAACAAATTAAGGGTTAATCTAGTTGATGTGGATCTTAATGTTTATGAGGGTTTGAAGTTTTAATGTGCAATTGATTCACCCCCCTCTTAGTTGTCTTGTGTGCATTCAACATAAAGGACCTCAAATATTTTGTTTGATCACCTTTACCATTATATATATTTCAAATTAAGGTGCATAGTGTTAACCACTATACTTGTCTTTCTTGAGATATGAGGTAGTGAGTTATTTAAATAGAAATGACAAATTATTGTGAGAGGAGTCATGACATTTTTAAAATTTTACCCATTATACATTTTAAAATGATAAACAATAATTGAAAATCAATAAATTCTCATCATTTTCTTAGTCTTACCCACTAAACATATGCGATCTAAGCCAATTTACTTAATATTCTCATACTAAAAGTACCATTCATACATCATATTTGTTAGTTTTACCCATAGGTCGAGGCAATTAAATTTACCCACTTCATCTCCATAAAAAAACATTTAAAGAAAAAGGATTTCTTCTATTATAGCACTATACCTTAAACAAGCTAAAATTGGTTCTATATCCAAAATTATGTTTAGTACAATTATTTTCTCTCAATATCAATAAGTTTTTGTAGTTTTCCTTTCTACTATAGTCATTGTTGATTTTACTTTTACAAGTATTACTCACATTGACATTCCATATCCTTGAAATCTTAACATATAACTATTTTATTTATTAAACCAAGAATTATCCTCAAATATCTAAGGATTTTAAATTGATTCAAAATTTGTATCATTATATACTTTTCCAAAAGAAAATGCTAGTAGTGCTAAACTAAACCCCAAGTGACTTAAATTACTATATATTTTTCCTTTAGGACTACCTTTCTCTTCTCATTTTTCCATACTAGTGGTAACCTTATATACCTTCATAGTTATCTCTATTCCATATGATTTTTAGGCTTATCAATTGATATGTATTACTTGTTAATGCTATTTTCTATGTGTTCACATAATTAGTTATGATTATGTATTAATTTTCATGTATTATTTTCCCCTTCCCTCTAATTTCTTACATTTGGTAGATACAACCAATGGAAAGGTGGTTGAGTATCATCATTAATGAAAACAATTTTGGCCAAATTTATGGTTGAATATTCTATTAGATTTCAGGTAGTGATGAGTGAAAGTTCAAAGTTGTGTCACACTTCAAGTCAATTTATCATCATAAGTGATTTTAAGCATTTTCAACTAAAATTTAATTTTGGTCAAATACATGGTCTATCTAGATTAGCTAAATTATATACAAGGAAAAAATTCAATTAGAAATGTCCATTAAATACACATGTAGCATCCCTTTAGATCTAATTTACCAAAATTAACTTATTCAAAAAAATTGATATTTTAACAACTTCTACTCATGTAAATAACATTTTTTAACAAATCTAAAAATTCCCTTTTGTATATCTATAAGTATAATATCAAAAACATATATATATATATATATATATTCACTAGTGCCAAACTATAAGATTGATTATCTTGTAAAAAAAATCTACTAAAGTTCTTTTTTTTTTGACAAAAATATAATACACTAGAGAAGAGATTCCATGTTAAGATGATATAATTTTTTTTATATTTTAAAATAAATAGTTAAGACAAAAAGTGACATCTTATTGAAATATTTGTGTTTTTAGTACATGCAAATTTTAAGATGTTTTAATATATATATATATATATATATATATATATATATATATATATATATATATATATATATATATTTATTAATATTATAAAAAAGTAATTCATGTGCTAAAGTTTCAAGTTATAAATAGAAACAAAACAATTGAATCCCGATTTTTTTTTACTAAGAGTAACGTACCACTTAACTTCATTCTTCAAAATTTTGTCAGCAACTAAATCATTGTGTCAATTTTATAAAAAAATACATTCAAATAATTTTTCAATTTTGAAAAAATACAAACATAAAATAAACTAAAAAATATACATTTAATTAGTTAACATCATTTCAAAATTTAAAATATATAGATCAATGTTGGTCATTTCATTTATAAAATTGTGACACAATTTTAAACTTTCACCTTGACATATACTACCTAAGACTCATGATTACCATGTATAGATGGATCTTAACCACATTACATGGTCATTCTTGAAGTGTCATACCACTCTATTAGCACTACATTGTCCACAATATTATAATACCACTCTATACATAGGTAGAATACTCTAACCCTATATCTCACATTTGTGTAGTTAGTTAAATCAACTTGTAGGTGTGCTTAGTTTACCTTGTATAATGAAAACTTTACATTTCTTATTTTTTTTAGTTTTGTAGGTTTCTATGGTGTGTGCATGCTAAGGAGGAACACCACACAAAGAAATCAAGACGGATCCATTACTTTACATGAACTTCATATCATTTTATGTCTAAATATTTATATTTTATGCATGATTGTAAGTTCTCATATACTAGGTTGAAATACATGTTCATTTTAGGATTCACATGCACTTGAAAGTGGGGATCGAATGTAATGGTGAAATACATGTTCATTACTTTACATGAATCCCATATCTTTATCATCAGTCCATATTTCTAGCTACCTAAACCCTACCTCAAGATTTTACAATTTTTGTTTTGGTTCATATTTTTAAATTTTAAATTATTGATTTGCATTGTTTACTAATAATTGTTGGGAGTGGACTTGGTACACATTTGTGTGAATATTTTTTATGTCTTGATCTATTTAAATACAATCATTTGTGTATTTAAAGATTATTTGAAAATAGTAAGGAATATCCTCATTACAAGGTACAATTATTTGTGTGTTCAAAGATTATTTGAAAATAGTAAGGAATATACTTCAATTCAAAGTATTAATTGGTATCAACGTTACATTAAAATCACCTGCAACATCTATATGCTTCAATATTCATTCATGACTATAAAACAAATTGAATCAAGGGTTTGATCTAGGAGAACATGACCCTTGCAATCCAATGATCTCTCCTACATATTTTTCAATATTGTTAGTCCATGCACATCAATATATAACAAAGAGTGGGACAAATTAAGTCACAAAGATATATGATATGTTGGATTAATTTCATGTGTTATAGAATATTTCCATTTATCAAGACATTTCATGTAGCATGTTACACATAATGTAAATATAATCTTCATTGAAATTTATGGGCATACGTCATCGACAACAATTCACTGCAGGAAAATATTGCCATGACAAATTCACCACCACAATTCACACCTCAGAAAATTAATCACATTAATATTAAAAATGTTAATGTAGGTGAATTGTTGGTGGTGAATTTTACTTGAAGTGAATTTGTCATGGCAGTGAATTTTCCCACGGTGAATTGTTGGGGTGAATTTTACGTCATGAATTGCTGAGGTGAATGTCTTAGAGCCAAATTTATGATTGTTACAATTCCCAAATAATAAATACATTGAAAATATTATTTTCAAAACATTATAAACTCAATATTTAATTTTGAATCATAATTTCAAAAACTAAATAAACTCATTTCTCTTTATTAATTTTTAAATTAATTATCAAATCTCAAATATTGTAATTAAATTTAAATCAATTATATTCAATTACTTACATTAATTTAATTAACATACATTTATGTATAAGGCATCTTAATCCCTTCCAATAATTATATAGGTTTACCTTTACCTTTCACTTACAAACTTTGATGATGAAAAATGCCGTAAAATAGCATTATTGTACTCGAGAATGAGCTCTTTAATTGGGTAGTCCTCCACCATGAAATATGTATGTAATAATAGTCTTTAAAAAAGAAAGGTGTAAACAATAATAATGCCGTCCAATCATTAGAAGCTAAGAACAATATCAAATCCTGAAAGCTTTAAATCGACCTAATACCGGCTGGATCACAAAATCACAAATACAATTAGCTTAGCTTAGCATAGGCTAGTTGTTAAATTGGGCGGTCCTGGGCGCTTCTCTAAAAACTTTTGTCATGCTTATCCATTCATCGTTGCCTGTGCATGCACATCCGTGCTTCTCTTCTCTGTAATTTGTACTCGCCTATTAGCTTTACTCCAATTAAAAACCAAAAGAGAAATTGATTCCAACGTTAACTTGCAGCTTTAGCCGGTCTAAGGGAATATGAAGACAAGTAGACTTAAAGAGACTCGTATTTCTTTTAAAAAACAAAAACAATGAACTTCAGTGTATTGGGGAAACGTACTAATATTCCAAGTTGGGTATCTTTCGATAGTTTTCTGAATTTATTAAGTGTGGCAGGAATGCCATGTGAACGGTCTACAGCCCGCTGCTTGTTTTGCCAACCCCACCATTTTACAATAAATACCAGACGAGGAAGTGGGGATTTCACAATTCATACAAACCATATTTGTTGGCTTTGATTTTAGTGATTTCAGATCTTGTCTGTTTTGGTGAAGATGTCTTGCTGTGGTGGAAAGTGTGGGTGTGGAGGCAACTGCAATGGCTGTGGAGGGTAACACACTTCTTTATTTCATGACCATTGTTTTTAATAAATTCAATGGGAGAATAGAAAGAAATGTCTTTTTTTCTGAATAAATCAAAGTTAGTTTTTGGCATGATGTAGGTGTAAGGCCTTCCCAGAGAAGACTGTAGAGGGCTCAATTTTGGCAGGCACTGCTTCTGATATGGTGTAAGTTCTTCTTTCTCTTTTGGGTAATCGCAGCTTTGCAATTATTAAAATGTAAAAGGGTAAGAAAGAAGGTTTTAATGGTGCTATTGAATGATGTGAATGAAAATGCAGGCATAATGAGGAAATGAGTGTGGCAGGAGAGAATGGGTGCAAGTGTGCAGGTGGGTGCAACTGTGGAGGTACCTGCACTGGCAATCCTTGCAACTGCAAATGATTCACCAATATATGTTAACATTATTATCATTATCTATTAACTAATATCACCCTTGGTATATTAAACCAAGGTTCGAATATTATAATGTGAGAAAAAGTCATGCATATTGATGCCACCACATGATGTTATTAATATATAACTAGATTTTAATCCATCATGAAAATTGGGCTTTTCAAATGAAGCGAAACAAATCTCTAATTTTATTTTTAGCTTGGGAATTTCTGTTTCATTTGATTTCAAGTTTCTGTTTTGTGCTTCATTTGTCCATTTTATTGTTTTGACAATTTATTACACAGTGGTATTTAGACATATATTTATATTATGTTTTCCTTCTGAAGAAATATATTCCAAGACTAGTATCTCCGTTATTAATGGGACAGCGAATATTGGTTAAGAACAATCTTCACAGAAACACAAAGATTGGGAACTTCGACTCTCCAAATCTCGAACTGTATCATTTGTTTAAATCAATTCTCTCCGGTGATTAATCAAAGGTGGAAGAAAATGCCATTTTTTCGGCTGATAACCATTATTAAACAAATTCTGAATGTTTGTGCCTTCTTATTTTGTTGAAGTGGATTTAAAGCACTGAAACGAAGGCACCTTCTGGTTTCGGCAGACAACGACTTTTCATGGTCAATTTGTAGAGATGAATATCAACGTTCTAAAACTCTTTCCATCCTAATTCATAGTGTTAATATGTCGAGGTGTTAAATAATTAATATATCCTACTACAACTACAAATCTCTGCTTCTCCTCTTACTTTTCCAAGATAAAATTTTCCTGGTCAATGCCTTAAAATACTGCGGCGGTAATAATAAAATATATTCGTATAAAACAAAACTGTGGAGAACTTTAAAATTATAGCTGCCGACCTTGTCTGCCTTCCAATACCGGAAGCACACATATTTGGAGGAGATATTGCAGGTATGCTCGACTAAGAAGATCTTGCAGGCATGCACTTCACGTTGAGGAGATCAAACTCACGAAGTAGACATATTATTGAATTTGTAAGATTGGGATTTTTTTTATTTTTATTTTTAAGGGGAATACTTTTCATTTCTCTTTTCATAGTTAGTTTTGAGTCTATTTTATTGTTATATGGTGATGAATAAATAGGAAATTAAACAATTTATAAATATATTCATTTTTATTTGTTAGTCTTTCAATTGTTATATATTGATAAATTTGCAGAAATTTGAACAGAGTTCAAGTTGTTCAAGTTTCTAAACATTCATTCTTAGATTTAAAAAAGTTAGAAAATTGAAAAATATATTCAACCTTCACTTGTTAGTAGATAAATTCATGTTCGTTAAAATTTGTTTTTGTATTTCTACAAAATTACCATCATATTACAATAAGTTAGAGCCCCATTTTTGATGGCCTATTTTTGCTTTCTTTTTGCTTGTTTGAAAGAGACATGAATAACCTCAAATGCCATCCATTCCCCCTTGTTTCTTATTTTAGGTTTGTAAGGCTATAATTTTTGTCTCATGGTTTTACAAAGATGATTGTAATTACATGAATAAGTAAATAAATGTTTTTGTGTAAACATGAATTTAATTTATAATGTATACAAGTCTCATTAGTAAAATTAGTAAGACCTACAATCCTAATCCATTTTCAAAAGTAAGTTGAACATACCAAAATCTTTTTAAGTGCACAAATAAATATAATTATAATGCATATTAATTCTTATTAGTAAAATTAGTGAGATCCACAACTTCTAACCTCTTATAATGTTATATCTTAATCCCTATCCCCATAAAAATTTCAATTTTTTAAAAATATTGCTTCTAGTATAATATTATATCTTAATCAAGCCAAGTTTGATTCTATCTTAAAAACTATGTTTAGAATTATTATTTTATCTCAAAATCAATAGGTTGCTATAGTTTCCTTTTCTACTACAGTTATTGTTGATTATAATTTAACAATTATCACCTACATTGACATTTCATATCCTTGGGATCTTAACTTATACCTATTTTATTTGTTAAACCAAGAATTATCCTCAAATATCTACGGATTTTAAATTGATTCAAAATTTGTATCATAATATATTTTTCTTTGAAAAAGTATGCTAATAATGCTAAAATAAACATCAAGTAACTTAAACCACTTTCATAAAGCATAATTATGTCCATTTATTATTAATTGATTCATTATATCAATGTAATCACATTAGAACATGTCTATCCCCTAAAAAAATTGCACATTAAACACTCATTCATGGTTTAGTCTCTAGTATCCATGCCAGTTCCATATGCTAACAAGTTAAAATTTCACGCTCTTATTTAGAATTTCAAATTTCATTTCATAAATTACATCAATTTTTTTTCTTGTTTTATTGTAGTCAAGATTGACTATCACATTTAAAGGCACTGATATGAATTCCTCCCTTTGACAACACATGGTTATCTTGATGTACTATGGATGATCTTCTCAATAAAGATATTTCCATAAAGATTCATGATAATACCAAATGATAAATGCACTTAAATAAAATTAAATAGAATTTAAATAGTTTAGTGTGATTCATGGTAGTCACATTAAGACACAATTTCTATCTTATACACTAACTTTGCATCATAAAACTATTAAAAAATATAATTCTTAAGATTGTACATATGAGTAGTTAAATCAATGTTGAAACAACTTAATTGAAAATATTTTTTAATTTTTTAATTTTATTTCTCTACCATCTTTAACCTCTAGTCTTAATAATTGATAGAGTTGTAATAATTATATCAATTCAAACTTTGTATCACTTTATGTTTTATTTATTTTCATTTTTTCTCATAAACTAGGCTAGTAGTGTTAGAATTGTATTCAAGTAACCTAAATCAATTTAGAAAAGTATGGTTATGTTCAAAAATTATAAATTGACTAATCATTTAAAAGTAATGTTGCATTGGCTCATGCCTATCTATTAAAATAATATTGTACTTAACACTCATTCATGGTTTACTCTCTAATTTTCATGTTAGTTTGAGATAACTAACAAATTCACCTTTTAGGATCTTATTTGGTGCTCTAATGTTCATCTCACAGACTACATAATAAATTCTTATATTTTTTCTTCCACTTATTTTTATGCATTCAAGATTTGACTATCAAATTCAAAAGATGAATCTCACCCTTTAGGAACAAAATATTATATTTACATACTATTATTTGGTCTTTTAAATAAATTTTTTTTTTTTTGTTTATATAGGATTCATAATACTTCAAATTGATAAATGCATTTAAATAAAATTTATTTACTATCATTCATAGTAGACACACAAAGTCTTGGCCTTTTAACCCTATATATTATAACCATTAACTTATCAAAGAAAAATAGGTTTTTGGATTGTACAAATGAGATGTTAAATCAATAGTGGAACAACCTAGTCCAAAATATTTTTAGTTTCTTATTTTTCATTTTCTAGCATCCTTGACCTCTAATATTAAAAATGGGTATGATTGTATAATTAGATTAACTTATAATTCATATCACTAGATATGTGCACAAAGATGAGGGACCAGAAAAACCACTTTTTGGCATTTTTTCTTATAATAGGAGTGCATTATAACACACTCATGTTATAATGTTCTCACACTATGGCTTGGTATAGTTTTGACCTATATCAAGCCATAACGCAATTACATTATAATGCATTCACCTTTTACTTTCATAAAATAAGAAAAATAATATTTTCCAAAATGTGAGCGCATTATAATATATTCATGTTTTTTATTTGGAAACTACCAACACTTAGAGTTGGATTTTCCTTGGGAATCCAACTCAAAGGGTTGGACTTGCATGTAAACAACCAAAGACACATTTTTAATATATAATACTAAAAATTAAAAATGTCAAGCACTCTCTCTATCAAGTATGAACAATTTGACATTGATCTGTAAAATACCATAGTAACATCAAACTCTCTCTTACCTTTCTAACATATATTTTTTTTACATTTCAAATATATTAAGATTTTGATCTTCAATTTCTTTTTCTAGTGTATTCCTTTTTTTGAAAAATTGTGTATAGTTTTTTTGTGTAATTTTTTAATCCAGTCATCTAAATTTGAAAAAAAAAAAAGATTCTATATGGTATTTTATACATACTAAATAAAAATAAAAATTGACTTTCAATTATTTTTCAAAAAAATAAGGGGAGCATACTCAACTTTTTATTTTTCAAGACGTGTCCACTTTGAAAATTAATAAAAAAACATATATTCATTAAAAATTTAACAATTTAAAAATGAAGCATAAATTACATGATTTTAGCTATTTTTTAACTAAATTAATTTTTTTGGTACGTAAACAGAAATTGTATTGATATCTTCAAAATGACATACATTGGTTCAACCATGCCATTTTACATAATTTCACCACCCTAGCCCCACCCTAAGTAGGGCAATTACAAAAATCCAAAACCCTAATACATTATGATTATATTCAACACAACTTACCCCCAACCTTGGCTACTAGAAAATAGAGCCACCTGAAGAAGCTCTAGACCATGCCTCTTGAATTGCATGGAAGCCCATGGCTATCACCAAAAAGAGACTACTCACTCAACCATTTCGTACCCCCGTTCGCTTGCCACATGCACAACCATCATAAAAAGGAGAGCTAGCCACCCTATTGTCCTACCACCCCTACTCATACTCTACACCCTCCACTTGAAGGTAATCCTTAAAAGGGCCTCACCAATCTACCTTTCTTGTTGGTGCAGATAGAGGTGGTGTTTAAGAAAGATGAGATCACATATTGCACAAGCCCTATGCACCACCAATGCCTCCCCTTTTATATCTAAAAGAAATGGATACCACTTCATCTCCATGCCTGGAATGAAGACCATGTGCATGTCTTTGGGCCTTGGCAACCCCACTCCAAGTTTCACACCGATTATTGCATTCTCCATACTACCCAATAGATCAGCCATGATCAACTTGTGAGCCATTAGGAGGACCATCGCTTTGGGTAAGTCTAGATCTAGAAGAGAGGCCACAAAGCATGAGGTAATATCTGCATTGGTCATGTACCTTTTAGAGGATACCATAAACTCCTATCCCAGGATTAACTTCATTGCCCCAAGCACTAATGGATCCTAGTCCTTGAAGATAGATTTCATTTGGCTAAATGAAATATTACCCAGAAAGGCCTAGAGCCTATGTGAAGCAACAAGTTGCACCAATGTCTCCATGCTAACGAATTAAGCCAACATAGAATATCAAACCATGTCGATGAAAATGGTTTAAAATTCCCATAATATGTATGGGCATTAATGAAGTTGACACTTCAAATTACATAATCACACCAGGTATGCATCCACCATCCCCAAGGGATAGTCTATAGAGCATAGTGGGGGCACAAGTCATTACTTCCCACACACTTCACCAACCACACCAAGGTAGTGCTAATGTCCTGAGAACACTTGCTGCCAACTCAACGACACATAAACCACATAACACCCTTGACCCTTCTTCCATCATGCCACCCCAGCCACCTTGCCATGGGAGGAAGAATGCACAACCTCACTAGCTAAACTGCTTCAAAATAGTTTGTGCATTGAATTCCATCAACACCTTCATTTCCCAATTATCAGCCTCCTAGTTAACCTCTTTATATGTGTGTTTTATTAGAAATTCACTGAAGGGACCTAATAACTAAATAACTTCCTCCAATAGTCGTTGCAACTTCCAATTTATCATCTTTTTTGACTTCAAAGCCTACACCATGACCATCGAATCCCATTCAACTATAATTCGGTCTTATCCTAGATGTCTACACAGGTGAAGAAATTCAACAAGCCCACTTAATTTTTCCATTGTATTGGTTCCCATCGAGATGGGAAGGGACCAGACCATCAAAACCCTCCCTAGCCAATCTCTGACAATGTAGCCTAGACTAGATACTCTTGGGTTTCCACGAGAAGCCCCATTGAAGTTCAGTTTATACCACCCCTCTTGTGGAGTGCACCAAGTAGCAACTCTCTTATTTCCTTTTGGTGTAACCCCCATAATCACCCTTAGTTTAGGAATGTTTAAGCCAAACCACACTCTCCTCATCTATGCGTCCCAATCAGTAAACTTTTCCTTGTCATACTTTAATTGTGCCACCCTAAAATTTGTGACCTCAACGATTGCTGCCTCTAGAAGCAGATGTTGAATGTGGAGAAGTCCCTCACAATTTCCTTGAATATCCTTCAATTTCTTTCCTTCCAAAGCTCCCAAACCACCAACGATGGGATAGTCCACCAAAGTGCCCCATATAGGGATCCTTTCTTGAGAATCAACTAGGAGGAAAAAAGTGATTGAATGTTGTTAGGAAATGCTCCATGTCATCTGAGTTTAGCGCATAGCCAGCACCAATAGGCCAATAAGAAAGGGCAACCAATGTAGAGATGATTTTCATCTTCAACTCTATTGCATAGAATACATCTGGAGGGTCCCTTGTATCCCATATTGTGAAACTTGTCAATCGTCAGAATTCTCCCTTGAAGAGCAACCAACGAGAAAGTACCTACCTTGGGACGACACATCTTGTTCAAGAGGAGGTGCAATAGTAGATTATAATTTGCATCTACCTTGCATTGTAGCTCACAACCTTCTTTAGCCCTATACATCTTGAACGAAGAGCCTGCCTACACCACCCTGTCCTCCCCCTCCCAGATTGTTATCGTTCTTGTAGAAAAAAAAGTTGCTAATCTTGCGACCTCTTGCTGAGGGACGAGAAGGCCCCCCACATCCTTCCAAACCCAAACTAAGTAACCATTAACCATTTTTTCTATCAAATTGTAGTGTCAAAAAAAGTAACACCTTTTCACACTTAATTCAGGAATGAATAATTAATAATAAAATGGACTTAATGATGTCTTATTTAGGGTGCTGTAAAGTGTTTTTTTACACTTTCACACTAATTTGGGGATTTATTTATTAATTGAGGTTAATTTGAGCTTAATTGGCCCCTTTAATTCAAATCCAAGCCTAATTAATTGCATTTTTTGAGGGATAAAACCCAACACTCTTAAATAATGTTACACAATACTTAATTTTATGAGTATGTAACCCACGATGTTAGCTTCCAAAAAATATAAATGAATGTTGTGTTTTTGTTATATTATATAGTTGTGGGATATATTGAAGTTGTCATCATTGAAGGAAAATACCTATTACAATAACATAGTTAAAACTCCCATAATAATTATCAATATATATATTTTTTAAATTATAAACCATTTAATTAAAGTAAAAACCAAAAATTTAATAACTACACAAACCACTCTACCCACCTATCCAACTACCTGCAATTCATCCTAATTCTACCCCTCATTCATCCTAATTTTACCCCCACCACCTCAGCCCATCACTTCCTCCACCTTCACACCATTATGTTGCTCACCCACAACCTCCTAAAACTCTTGTACTATTCCATGGTTAATTTTTCTTGCATAGATAGCTCTATGCAATATTATAATAATAATAATAATAATAATAATAATAATAATAATGTAACCATTGGAAATGATCTCTCTTATGGGTAGTCATTGACACCTTTCCCACACTCCCACAAAATGATCGAAGCATGCAAAATTCTTAAACATCCAACATATCCTCAACCATGCTTAATTGAGG
>VDFB02000008.1:70270916-70360916 GCA_007258455.2 Sequoia sempervirens
GGTTTTTGTTATCTCAGAGTGGTTTTCCCATGGTGTCCAGTTTTCAGTTGATGCAAAAAGTGTCAAATGCAAGCAATGGAAAGTTGCAAGGTGGTGCAATTTTCATTCTACAACTCGTGTGATGAAACAGACTATTCCAACACATTCAAATTGACATGTTTACGCTAGGCATGGTCCTCTTTCACACCCAAACATGCAGAATCGCTCTGAGCTACGTTCAACCGGATTGATCCTTTAAGGGTCCAAAGGGCAAAATGGCTGCAAACTTCAACATGAGGTTACTCAGACACCGTGATTCTTATAAACTTCTTGTCTGATCCTATGGGATCATGTTGTGCCCCTCTACAATAACCTCTCTCAGTTTTCATTATTTCGGAGTGGTTTTCCGTGGTGTCTAATTTTTAGTTGATGGAAAAAGTGTCAAATGCAAGCAGTGGAAAGTTGCAAGGTGGTGCAATTTTTGTTCTGTAACTCGTGTGACCAAACAGACTATTCCAATGCATCCGAGTAGGCATGTTTACGCTAGGCGTGGTCCTCTTTCGCACCCAAACACACGGAATCGCTCTGAGCTACGTTCAACTGGATCGATCCCTTAAGGGTTTGAGTGTAGTATGTTGAAATAGGCCATTCCTCCTATTGTTCAGGTTGTGTCTCGGTGATATGGGCCTAATGTAACTTGATTGTGGTAGCTTGATATATAGAGTCTATTGATGCTAGGGTTCAATTTGTATGATTTTGAAAAAAGAAGCCAATTGAGTAGAGTTATCAACATTATTCGTAAATCATAATAATTTGTTTAGTACACTAGCCATTTTGATACCTTCTTATAGTCTCAAACATTATTTTGTATCATTGTTACATCGGTTTTTGAAGTGGAAACTTAATATAGCTCCATAATACAAAATCTGGTTCAAGCTGATTTTCACGTGAAAAAAATGTGAATCAAATCACATTGATGTGAGAGAAAACCATGAGACCATAGCTTGTGGTGCAGGAACACCTAGGTCATGTAATGCCTTCAAACGGCTAAGTTGTCAAAAATGTATTTAAGTCCATGTAATTCCAAAATTAAATGTAATCAAGGCATGAAAAAGCACAAAGTGTAATATTGTCAAAATGCTAAATATGTAAAAGAGAAAAATAAAGAATGTGAAGAGACAAAACAAGAAAATCAAGAAAATCAAGGAAGAGGACGAGTCATAGGTCATTCAAGGAATATGAAGAGGTATTTTATGGTTGGAAACTTATTTAAAAGCATTGTAAAGGCTGAGCAAAGAGATCATTGTATTCTGAAAGAATTAAATTAACAAAGAGTTCCCTGTTTTAGCTTATTTTCTGTGTGTTTCAGTTGTTTCTTAACTTGTACGAATTGTGCAAGAGTTTAGGGTTCAAATTTAGATTGTTTCCAGTAGGTTGGGGAATCACCATTTGTTTGCATCCATTTGGGAAGGAATCCATTAAATTTAATGTTTGTTTGAGCATTCTTCTTATGGCTCGGTCTAAAATCCTGTGCATTGAGTTTTGAGTCTTATAAGGCATTTCCACACTACTCCACCAATGTAGGTCAGGTAGATTGGTGGAGTAGGTTAGGGATAGGTTACTTGTTATGTTTTTATGTTTGTGAGTGGAGGAAAAAACAAGAATACCTTGAAGGAGTTGCTGCTACTCAGGAAATTCTGAGTTTTCTAGTCAAAATGAATAGTTTCCAGCATGATAGTGGAGAAAGAAAAAGTGCATGGGTTAGAAGATGTTTCCAAATGCCTTTTCAGATGTATTTTGACATGTTCCAATGGTTTTCTGGAGGTTTTGAGGTTTGCATGTAGCCTATACAAGAAACCCTCATTGATTTTTGAGTTTTTCACCCTATAAACAAGGGTTTGTCAATATACTATAAAAAGGAGTCTTTTAATCCCTTAAAATGGATAAATTGGGAGTTTTGTGTTATGTCTAATGACTTTTTTGAGGTTTTAAGTGTTTTGGGAATGTTTAAGGGGGTCTTCTTTGAAAATCAAGCCTATTTTAGTAGCCTTTTTGATAGCGTTTAGACTAAAAACTGCTTATTTATTCAATATAAGTTATTCTGAGTTTTTGATATGAGGACATGGGCATTAAGAGGTCTCTAAAATTTTTTTGGATCTTGGGTTTTGAAACATGTGTGTTTGGTTTACCCGATTTAGGGCATGAATGTCTCATTGAGAAGTAGTGCCTTGACTGCTCAGAGAATATTAGTCTGACCTAATAGTGATTGGTGAGTTGATTTTGAGATAATGTTGTCTAAGTGATGGTGTCAGGAATGTATGGAGTCTTGGACAAGGTTTAGATGTGAGATATGTTATTTTGACAGTTGGACAGTGAGGAGACTTGGTGTAAAATAATACATGAAATTATAAGTTCAGTTAGAACAAAGTTAAAAGAGAGCAAGTTCCTGATTTGTATCAGTTGTAATAATGATTTTCACAGTGCTTGATGGTTTGGTAAAAGTATGAAAGCCAATTGTAATGATGGATTGACTATTTGGGACAAGTTGAATGAATTGATTGAATGGAAGAGTGCCTTGTTGAAAATGGTGTTTTTTAAATGCATGTTGATCTAATTGATTGAATCAAAGTTTTCTAAAATGGTTTTTTTCTTTGAATGAGTTAGTTGGAATACATATTTTTGGAAGGATGAATGATGAATGATAAGAGAATTTGAGTGGATGAAAAGTAGATTTTTGATGAAATGTTGAAATTTTGTTTGATCTTCTCCAAGATGAGTTTGGGACAAGAGTCCCCTGAGTTGTTGATTGGTTTGGCAATCTTTGTATTGCATCAACTTCTTGCTTACTATTATTCTTTGATATATTTTTTCCAAGCATACATAGCTTGTTCGAAAGCACCTGTTTTAGGCTTTTAGGCATAGCACCAAGGCAATGAACTATTTGATAAAATGCTTTGATAGACATGTATGAAATAAGAAAGATAGACAAGGTAATTTTGAACTATTTGAAAAATGCCTCAAAGAAATGTGGTCTCATGGTGATGGAATGGCATGACTTAATTCCATGACAAGCAAATTGTTGTGGATTGCCAGCGGCACTCCATCACCATTGAGACCACATTTTCGAGGCATTTTTTCAAATCAGCTCACTCATTTGTCTATGATATTGCTTTACTATTATGCTTTTGATAGATTTTTTCCAAGACCAAGTATTGTTAGAAAGCACTGTTTTAGGCTTTCAACCATAGCAACAAGGGAAACACTTGAACTGTTTGATAAAATGCTTTGGTAGACATATATGAAAAATGTGGTAGCATAGACAAGGTAGTGAACCGTTTGAAAAACTGCCTCAAAGAAATGGGGTCTCATGGAATGCCATGACAAGCAAATGCAATTGGCAGCTGCTCCTAGTTATTAGTTATGCAATGTGAAGTAATTGCATAACTGCTTAGGTTGACTTTGTAAAAACTATATTGTAATTGAAATTTTGTCATCTATCAATATCTAGTTATTAGTTATGCAATGTGAAGCAATGCTTCAGCTTGAAAGAGATGCAAATGCAATGTAATAAATGTTATGAATAAACTAAAAACTACTTTTACTAAGTTACCGGGTTCTGGTTCTGATCGGTTTGAGAACCCTGGCTCACCTACCGAAATTTTTGGGGTTGTCTGCTTGGTTTCGAGCACAAAACATATAAAAAATAAAAAATATATACATACGGCAGAATCAAGTCTTAATACACCACCATATTAATAGTCAAATAACATAGCAAAAATACACCACCACTTTCATAGTGAAATATTAAAATATTAGTGATCTACTCGAATGTCATGATACAAAATTATAAATTAAAGTTCAAACATAAAAAATGTCAAGTGTTTACAATCAACCATTATTGATCATTGATCAATTTGAAAAGTGTGAACATTTTTCTGTGTGGAAGGAAAACAAGAAAACAATGTTACATAATTATTTACATTGTGAAAGAGCCAAAACCTTTTTCTTGTAGATCGTAGAAGAATCTCAGTGATTTTTTGGGTGTCCTTGCCTTGGAACGAAACTATCCTGAGCCATGAATGATTGACCAAGAACTATGAGAAAGAAATAAGATAAATCACATGCAACTTGTTGCAATTTCTTTCCTTGGGAAAAAGGGTAAAGTTTTCTTTTCAGGGAGAATCTCCTTTAGAGTTTGAACGCATTGATAATTTTCAAGATAGACTTAGCCAAACATGTCATCTAGGTTTGAAGCTTTTAGGTAAAATGTTTGGTTTTTAAAATTTTGTTCAAAATTAAGATGCGTGCCTCCTTAGGGAAGAGAAGGCCTATCAAACCTAACACTCTTATGCAACACTTCTTAAGTTCTTGTTGATGTAGTATTAGATGCGAAGTTTCAAAATAGGCATGGTTATATAAATTCTCATCTCACAACTATCATTGCATCAAATTAAGAATTTTCAATCCTTTATGGTCTATACAAGAGAAGTATGGAGTAGTGTTGCAATGCTAAAGTCTTATTGTGAATCTCTTTGCTATGAGTGGTTCAAAAATGAGGAATCTGTCTTCTACACCAAATGAGAAATATTCACAATATGTACTAGGAAGAAATATAAGTCCATAAGATCGAGTATGCAAGAACTGAGAATTGCAAAATTGGCTTACAATTGACTTCCAAACACATCAAATTTTCACACTTTTCAATGTTCACACGTAAGTCAAAAAGTATATGTGCGTAAGTTGTAAAGTATACACTTGAATACACGTAACTCATATCTATTGAACCATGAATTTATAATTTGCAAATATGGACACCATCGATAAAAAAGATTTGTATTAAGCAAATAGCCATGTATGCATACATCAATATATGTTGATATAAGTATAAAATATAGTTACAAAACAGCCATATAGGCTTACGAGAATGCCATATAGGCATACAATGTCAAATATATCCAATACAAAATATGTACAAAATTGCTATTGTAGGCATACAAACAAAGGGCTCGCGGCATTCAAAATTCATTTCTCTCCATGCTTTGTCTAAATACAATTTTCTTCCCTTTGTTAAGGACATCCGATGGCGATGATTCCACACCGGTTACCGTACTCGAGGAGGCTCCCCGCTGCCCTCCCAGTGTTTAGCTTCCGTGAAGTCAACCGCTACAATAAGAAGTAAAGACATTAATATATAGAAATTACTATAAAATTAATATAATTAACAAAATAATCGAATTTCACGGCCATCTCGACGCATCACTCTCCTCGATGGAAATATTTGCATCGCCAATGTCAGGTGCTCTGCCTTGTATAAAACCAACCAAATAGAAATTAAACTACTTAATCAATGGTTTGATTTTTCACTAGAACTAGTTCATCTATAACAATGAATGTAAATTGAAATTTAGTAATTTTCCTCATACCTCCCCTATCAGAGCCATTGAGGATTGTATAGCGGAGGAAACACCAATATCCATTGCCCTCATAACGTTTGGCGGTGTTTCTGTCACCAACATATGAAAATAAAACAACAAATTATTCAATCACAAAAAAGTTACAATAGCGATCCATGTGATGACTTATAACGTATGAGATCTAATGAACAAAATTTTGAGTACAAGTATTAAACAAATATATTTCTGATTATTAGTTATCGAATTTGAAGTAATGCTTTGAGTTTGAATGATGTGTAATGTAACATAACCAACAATATGAATATAAACTACACAAATCTATTAAAGTTAGAATTCATTACTTAAGTTCTCTTTAAATTCTATATTACCTCCGTGAACGTTTGATCAAATCTACTAGCACTCAGAGGTGTTTCCTTGAAACCTCCAACAGTACCCTGTTCAACATCCAAAATCACATATTAAAATACCATTCGTAAAACAATGCTATTAACACATGTAATAAATTCTCCTATAATTGTTTACTAACTTTACATAATACCCCAATCGCATAGGTGTGCACGTAAGTAAAATAAGTAGGTGGATGGACTGTGTATCCAAATTCTACACCGTGGGATCTCTACAATTTTATTAAAATAGTAAAACTAAATTAGTTAATCTTGCATTTCACAATCAAAATTTAATAAATTAAATTCAATGAACATGCTGAATTTTACTTGAGTGTCAATGCCATATGCATCATGCAAAATTCCAGCCATCCTCTCCATCCCCATAGATGCATACAGATTAGGCTAAGTAGTAGCATATGGATCCTATGTAGCACCCTATTGAGTGTTGGTAGGGTCATAAAAACAAGTCACCCCACAAGATTGAAACACATGGGTTCACACCACCCAAAGACTCCCCTTTGATGCATGCCAGGCCAATGATAGATAGATTACTGAATAGCTGTGATTGCCCCAAATGTATCTATGTTGGCACTCTCCTCTCGCGAATGGCGTGCATCACACCCACTAATGGTGGGTGGCCTAGCCGGTGAGGTCGCCTCTGTCGCGATAGGATTCAAATTGCACTAGGCCTATCTCCGAAAGCTGACTCCCCCATCTCCTGGAACTCCCTCATATCAAAATAATTTGGGATTTGGTTCAATACAAACTCACTGTATAGTTTCCTAAGAAATATTGGGGGACTTCACAATTATTGCACGGTGGGTAATCAAAGACCATATACCATCTTTCATAAAAACGGTTCTTAATCTCTTGGTGGTGGCACCAATGAATAGGAAACCTCTTTGCATTGAGGGTAAGATTTTGATTTGTTTTAGGGTCAATGAATAGAGAGCACAAATCACCTTTAGTAATTTTAAATCTTTTACTTGTTTATATGATAATTTGTCTGCATAATATGCCCTAGTTGTCTGCCTCCTATCTTGCCATCCAGATATTTGTTGGGTGATTGCATCTACATTTTTTAACATGTCTTTCAATGAATTTACTAGAAGCATTCTTTCTGTGGTTGAAGCATTTGGATCACTCAACCTACTGATAAGATCCTCAAGTTGTTTTCTATTGTTCTCAATTTCACTCTTCAAATTTTCTTGAGTGCTAGGAGGGAATTGAGAGAATGGTGGGGGAGGTTGATTTTGTTGTTGAGGTTGATTTTGTTGAGTATTTTGTTGTTGAGGATTTACCTCCTCTTCTTGTTGAGGATTTGTAGGATTTCCTACAAATTTTGAAAAAAACAATCAAATCTAACCTAAAACAAACAAAATCAATTTCATACTAACAAATTAAAAAAAAATAGCAAACAATACTTACCTCTTGCATCTCTTCGTCGTCATCGGGCCATATTTGCAAACAAAATCCAACTATTCTTGATGAAATCTACAGAAATCCTTCCTCTTAGACCGTGAGTGCGAAAGTGAGGATTTTTGGCCGTGGGCAGAGCTGAGAAATAGTAAAGAGCAAATGATACACATTTGACTTTTTTTTTCTTTTAAAATCACATAACGCGCTCACGTTATAATGTGAGCACGTTATGTCTTTCCAAATTTTTTTCCCATTTGGCCTCAAAAGTGCGACCAACTTCATGCACCCGACCGAGGATATCCCTTCAAACCCGAAGATACCCGAAGATAACACAGGATTCACATTCAGACTTGAGGTCTTCTCTTCATCACCGATCACAAGCTTTCTTTTGGTCGAAGCTTTGATTTTCTTTGAGCCTTTGGTTTTCCCCTTCAAAGAATTTATGACAGAATTAGCCAAAGCCTCCCGAACCTCCACATCAATCTCATAACCCTTACCCCACTCTTCCAAATCCTCTTCCCCTTCCTCAAAGCCTTATTCATCAACAAACATATCCTCAAATTCCCACTCTTCCTCCTTAGAACTACCAACCCATTCACCGGCAGAATCCCTAGTATCATAACCATCATTTTTACCTCCCTTTTTACCAGGAGTTTTAGGGGAAACTGGAATCAATTTCAACTTGATATAAGAAAATAAAAAACTCATAAGCCCTTCATGAAGAACCGTCTTCTTAGGGTTCTTCCTGTGGTCTTCAATACTCTTGTTCATAGAGAGTAACAAATAAAAAGGAAAGGAGATAGAAACCTTATGCCTAAAATGGTTCAAAAGCTCAAAGTGATAAAGCATAAACCACATAAAATCTACCTTCAAGGGTGAAGTAGTACATAATTTCCTTCACAAGGTCCCTCCAAAGTGGCTTCAAAGACTTCTTGGCATAACCGCCGCTTCCAATTTCCCTAAGCTGATTCCTCTCATCATACTTGAAAAAGGTTCGCAAACGCCTTCTTGGCCACATCCTTGTCTCTAAAAAACTTCCTCCCTGTAACCAAAAGACTAGTTACCTCCATAGTGAAATCCTCATCAATACGAAACTCAACACCCTTGTACCACAGAGACCTCGCATTCCAGCTTTTCACAAAGAAATTGGTAGCTTCAAGGTTCAGGCCTTGAATTTTCTACATAAATTGTGAAACCCCCCCAAATCTAAATGCTTCCATATAGTAGCATTGTTCTGGAATTCTTTATAGGAACTTGGCCCAATTTTGCAATGGTTGCCACCCATAGTAACAAGAAGCAACCCAAAACACATCAAAGCCTAGAAAAAAGGTAACAAAAAAAAGAACCAGACACTATTCAAATCAAAACAACAAACACCCACAATACATGTGGGCTTATCATTCCAAGTACTTCCTTGCTAGAACCGCTAGTCCATCCACCTATGGAAACTAAGGAAAAAATGAATTAACAAATAGGGCAAAGGTTCAAACTTCCAAGACCAACTCAAAACCATGATGAAAAACTTTTTCCCAAGGAAACCACCCCTATAAACAAGCCAACTGGTCATTATTTGAAATACACTTCAAATTCATAGGTAGTGATTCAAAAGAATCCCACTTAGACCTCTCAACACTCCCATGTTGGCAACACCATCTGCCAGCATGTTAACCTCACGAAAAACATGTGTGATTTTTATCTCCTCAAAAGAGTTAATAATGGCGATAGAATCATTAATAAAATGGGAAATAGACCACAAGGGGGGGAACTTCATTAAAAGACAATTTATAACATTAAGAGAGTCCCCCTCAAGCCAAAGCTTAGAAACCCCTTGTGACTTAGCTAAAACAAGGCCATGGTAAGCTGTTGCAGCCTCCACAAAATGGTTTGTCTAGATTCCCAAGGGGTGCACCATAGCGGAAACAAACCTACCATTTTCATCGCGTAACACTCCCCCACAACTACCTGGCCCTAGATTTCCTTTAGACACTCCATCAAAATTGACTTTGCACCACCCTGCAGTAGGAGCCTTCCATCTAACCCCCTCCCTAGGATCTTTCAACTTTTTCACAAGATTGGAGAGGTCACAAGGGAGATTCCATCTTTTCCCCACAAGAGAATGAAAGGGGGACACCACCACTTTCAAATTATGGGTTGAAATCAACAAAAATTTAGACAAAAATTTTTCCCTTATGGCATCACAAATTTTGAAAGCTAATCTAGAAGGAGATAGTTCTTGCTAATGGAAAAACCTATCATTTCTTTCCTTCCAAACACCCCAGGCAACATGAGGTAGAATAAGAGACCACAACAAAGAGAGTGTCAAGTTAGAGGAAGGGGAAACCCATTGAGAACATAATTCAGAGGAGGATGTCAGAAACACCCAGGCCAAGTCCCACATATTAAAAATATGTGACCAAACTCCCCAAGTAAAACTACAACCAATCAACAAATGGAGACAATCCTCAACATCATTTTTACATAAAAAAAACACCTATTCGGCAAAGCCATACCCCTCTTAACAAAATTATCCAAAGTAAAAATCTTGTCCTGACACAACAACAAAAAGAAAATACCAACTTTGGGCAATAGCTTCTTATTCCAAACCTTGCCCTAGAAGGGCAGAGGACCAACTAGCCAAGTCTGGTAAGAGAAAGTAGAAGAAACTGAGAACTTCCCATTAGCAGTGAGATGCCAAATAAAAGAGTCCTCACAAGTAACCGTAGGAATTTATGAATCAAGGATAGGAACTCCACAAGGGGCTTCAGATCCATGTTCACCGAATCAAGATTAATCCATCTGCCCTACCTAATATAATCAACAACATAAACACCCCATTCCCTAATGAAAAAATCCTTGAAAGGAGCTGCCCAAGGTTCATCCTTCAAAGGCACGTGCCCAATCCACCAATCATCCCAAAAAAAAATTCTTCTGCCATTACCCAAACACCATCTCAAGCCATCAACCACAGACGATCTAACCTGACACATATAGTTCCAAAGGACTGACCCCTACAAAGGAACAAAGTTCTCCTTGAACAAATCTCTAACCTTATCCACACCCCTCAAATACTTAAACTCCATGATAGACACCCATTCTTTGTCACTCGTGCAAGGAGATTCCAAAACTGTTTAGCCATAAGAGCATAATTAAAATCCTTCAGCTTCCACAGTCCTAACCCACCTTGAGATTTCAGCCTACAAACTTCTTCCCAAGACAAAAAATGAAGCCTCTTTTTCTCCTCCACACCAAACCATAAGAATCTCTTTTAGATTCCCTTAATTTTATCCCAAAATCTTTGAGGAATTTGGAACAAGCTCAAAGCATAAACTTACAAGTTTTGGAGAGTAGACTTAATTAACTAAATTTTACCAGCTTGACTTTAGCAAGGATCCCTTCCAACCAGCAAGTTTCAAATTGAACTTATCAATGATTCCATTCCAAAAGGATTCAGTGACACCATTAGAACATAAAGGGAGCCACAAATAAGAAGGAAGTTCACCAATACCACAACCAAGAATCCCAACAATCCTCAATTGACGAAGCTCCGGGGTATTAAGAAAAAATTTAGTACTTTTAGGCAAACTAACCTTTTGACCTGAATCAACCTCATAGTTTTGAAGAATAAGGCGAATGGACTTTGCCACAACCACAAACACCTCTGCAAGAATAAGAGTATCATCAACAAACTGCTGATGAGAGCATAAAATTTGATGAGAAGAAGGAAAATGACCTTTGAAGGCCCCATTAGCCACAACCTAGAGAAGAAATTGACCCAGAGATTCCACCATAATGATAAACAAAAGGGGGAAATAGGGTCCCCTTGGCGCAAACCACGAGATCTCTTAAAGAAAGTTGAAAGAGAACCATTAACAAGCACCGCAAATGAAGGGGAAGATATCAACTGCCACACCAATTGAAGCGCATGCTCCAAGAACCCAAAATCCCTAAGACTACTACAAAGGAACCTATAATTCACATGATAATAAGCCTTAACCAAGTCAAGCTTCAAAATAAGACCAGACTTCTTATTGACTTTGAGGGAATGAATGTTCTCATGCACCATGATAATAGACTCCAAAATCTGCCTCCCTGACATGAACCCATTTTGTTGAGGAGAGATAATCTTAGATAAAACCCTTTGCAATCTTGAAGCAATAACATTTGAAAAAATCTTATAAATGGAGTTGCACAAACTAATAGGACTGAAATCACTAAATTTATCAGCCCCTAGCTTCTTAGGAATCAAAACAATAAAAGTGGAATTCAACTCCAACAATTATCTACTCCCAAAAAATTCCTTAGTGGCATTGATAACATCCTTAGAGATAATGTCCCAAAAACTATGAAAGGATAGGAAAGGAAAACCATCTGGCCCCGGGGACTTATTTCCCTCAAAAGAAAACACAACATTTCTTATTTCTTCCTTCGATGGGATAGCTGATAGAAAACCATTGTCCTCCTCCGAAATCAAACTAGGAATAACATTAAGAAAATCATCTTGACAGACAGGATCCAACGGGCCTTCCTCAGAAAGAAGAGACTCAAAGAAAGACTGAGCCACTGCTCTAATCTCACCATCATCTCAAGAGAAACATTATCCACCACCACTTTAGAAATTTTATTAGACGATTTGTGTTTAAGAGTCGTGAGATGGAAAAACTGAGTGTTTTTATCACCATTACGAAGCCAAATAGCATGCGATCTCTGCTTCCAAAATTCCTCCTCTCTAGCCACAATATTGTGTAGTCTTGACAGAAACATACACTCCTCTTGAAGTAACATAGAATCAGAACCAGAAACCTGCATATTTAGTTGCATGGTTTCCAATTTAGACTTCAAAAATGACTTCTCCTCAAATTTTTTTCCAAAAGAATCCCTATTCCATCGAATCAAATTATGCTTAACCGAAGCCAGTTTCTTAGCAAATTTAAACATGGTCGAACCATCAACTTGAATATTCCACCACTGAGCAATTTTAAGATGGAGATTAGGATGGTCAATCCACATCTTCTCAAATCTAAAAGGGAAAGCCTTCTTACGGCCAAAAGGTTCAACAATCAAAGAAATAGGGAAGTGATCTGAGCCAACCCTCACAAGAGTTGACAAGGAACACACATACAAATGTAACTAGTCTAGAGATATCAGTGCCTTGTCCAATTTAACCTGAATTAGAGCATCCCCAGCATGCCTATTAGACCAAGTATAAGTAGCACCCCCCAAATCCAAGTCAAGCAAAAGATTAGCATTAATGAAATTCATAAGGTCGTGTTTGCTTTCATCACCAATCTAAGCACCCCCTTTTTTATCAGTATCATTCAACGGGGTATTAAAGTCCCCCATCACTTGCTAGTCAAGTGAAGAGAACTGAGCCTTAAAGGAATTCAATCTTTCCCAAAAACGCTTACGGGAGCTTTTATTATTAGGAGCATAAATATTGGACAACACCCAGGAAAACTTGTCCCTCGAACACACAAAAGAGGTAGCCACATGATTATCAAAATCTAACAACTCAGACCCCAACACTACTTTAGGGTTCCAAAAGGAGGCCACACCACCAGATGCCCCATCTGAGTCAACAACTTGACAACCTCAATCTTTAAAGAACCAGTTCTTAATCTTCATAACTTTCTCAACACTCATCTTAGTTTCCTGAATCAAAATAATATTAGGCCTATGATCTCTAACTATATTGGCCAGAAGATCCTGTTTATGAGGATTATTCAATCCTCTAATATTCCATGAAAGAATATTCATAAGAGATTCTATGAGGGACCATTTAGGTCCATCCCAAGTAGAGTAATCTATGACCCGTCAGCAATATCACACTTGTTGGCCCTCTCCTTGATCTTCTACGCAGAGGGCCTTCCTCTGCCCCTTGGTCCCGAACCACAATCTGACTTTAAACGGTCTCTAGTAGTCATCCTCAAACCAGAAGGAATAGTCTTCTTCTTGTTATTAGCCTTAGCTGAATGAACAATAGTCCAGGGCTCCTCATTCTGAAAATCCTCATCAGAACAAAACATGACATAAGAGGTGAGCACTAATTTCTCAGCTACTGAATCCACCAGAGGTCCAACAAAGGAAACAACCTCTCTCTTGTCCTCCTTCTCTAGAAAGGGAGAAACCGAAACATCATCCTTAGAAGAGAGCAAAAGCCCCTTAGATAGCATCTTAAGAGGATTCACCTTTTCTGGCTCAACAACCACCAAAGCCAAAGAATCACCACCCCTGTTTAGCCAATGAAATTTTAGACAAACACTCATCCTTCCTCCCTTCCTCCTCCACAGGAGCTTCCTTGACTAAATCAGAAAGGTCCTCTGAAACCACATCACCCACAACCGGATCCTCAGTGCCTTTAACATGGCCAACATTATCACGCTGACCAACTTCCTTGCAGATTTTTGACTCCTTGGGTTGACCCAGGTGCTTCTTAGGAGGAGGAGTCGACTTCAACGAACATTTCTTTTCCCAGTGCCACACCTTTTTGCAATGGAAACAAGCAAAGAGGATAGATTCAAACTCCACATCCTGCTCCCATACACCAAGCTTAGAATTAATCTTGATTTTCGACAGAAGATCTGTAGCTTGGTATAGGATCACACAAAGCCTTGCATAAACCAACCTCTAGCTCAAGGTAGTCAAACTATCAATCGAAAGCAAATGGCCAAAAGTAGAGGCAATACCCTTAAAAACCTGTTGATCCCAAAACTTCAGAGGAAGCCCTGGTAACTGCACCCAGAAAAGGGAAAATTGAAAGAGCAAGAACTAGGGGAGAAACCAACTTCCCATTTTTTCAACACCAAAGTTGACTTCCCAATGATCCACGACCCTCCCACTAGAACCCTCACCAAATCTTCCTCATAGGAAAAAGAAAAGGACAAAAAACCCTTTGCAAGAGCTACAATCTCCACCTACTCTTTCAAAAACCAACAGTTTTTTGCAAGCATCCTCACTGATTCAATATTAGGCAATGGGCCCAAAAACTTTCCCACAAGCGCTTGCTCCATGGAGAGTAAACCTTTATCAATAATGCTATCAGGCACTAAGACCAAATACTCTCCCTTCTTCGGGTTAGAAAAGAAGTCCACAGGAGAACTTTTCTCCTTAAGTTTCACACCAAGAAGAGAGGACCACAAATTTCCATCCACAGAAGACAAGACAACTTTAGAGGCTTCAGGGAGGACACCTTCCAAAGTGGTAGGCACCTCGGGGGCCACATCCATAGACCCCACCTTGCCACAAGCAATACCATATTAACCCAAACCGTCAGAGGAAGGAAAACAAACATCACATAGCAAGGACCCACTTGGTGTCCCTTCCAAAGACCCACCATCAACCTGCTCCCCAATGTCAGCCTGACCTCTGCCATTAATGCCAGCCCCAGGAACAGGGCTTCTCGCCTTAACCAAATTTGGAAAAACCCTACCTGCAACCGCACCACCCGACGACGCTCCCATCTCACCTGTTCCTGCTATGTTGCATGTTGATTCCTTCTAAAGCACAAAAATATTCAAACTAGCTAGAAATGTTAACTAAGGAATGGAATATAATAAACAGTCAAAAGGATTAGTTTGTTTGTTGTTTCTTATTTTGGGACCTATGTGCCTATCCTATACTATGCTTGTGTGCCACCTAGTTTAGCATCCTCTTCTATTTTTTGTGTCATTCTAGTATTATGAGGTCTTAGTTTTGGTTTGAACTCTAGGCCGGTTGGCCTACTTTAACATTGGTGTTCTATGGTTGGGTCTTCTAGCTATGTGGCTTATTTTCTAATGTTGTTTTGTATGGGACTAGGGCCCTAACCCTACTTTTTTAATCAAAACCATGAAATCTCTTCTCTATTGTATTATATTTTTGTCAATTTTTTTTAAAAAAAATACTATTTTCTTTAACAAGACAATCAACCTTATATTTTGATACTAGTGGCCTAATTTTAGTAATATATATATATATATATATATATATATATATATATATATATATATATATATATATATATATATATATATATATATATATATAAACTATTAAAAATTATAATTTTGAAACTATACTTATAGATATACAAAATATATTTTTAGATTTCTTAAAAAATATTATTTACATGAGTAAAGTTGTAAAAATGTCAATTTTTTTGGCTAATTTTATTTTTGGTAAATTGGACCTAAAGTGATGCTATGTGTTTATTTAATGGACATTTCTAATTGTTTTTTCTTTTCTCGTATCTAATTTAAATAATATAGATAGATCATATATTTGACCAAATTTGACTTTTAGTTGAAAATGTTTAAAATCACATATGCTGATAAATTGGCTTGAAGTGTGACACAAATTTAAACTTTCACTAATCACAACTTAAAATTTAATATAATATCAACCATATATTTGACCAAAATCATTTCTATAAGTGATGATATATTTAATTTCTCCTTTCCATCGGTTGTATCTACAAAATGTAAGGAATTGGAGGACAAGGGAAAATAGTACATAAAATTAATACATAATCATAAATAATTATGTGAACACATAAAAAATTTCATTAACAAATAATACATATCAAATGATAAATGCTAAAATCATATGGACTAGAGATAATTATGAAGGTATATAAGGTTATCCTAGTATGGAAAAATCAAAAGTGTAAGGTAGTCCTAAAGGAAAAATATATAGTAATTTAAGTTACTTGAGGTATATTTTAGCACTACTATCAATTTTTTTTTTGGAAAAATATAAAGTGATACAAAATTTGAATCAATTTAAAATTCTTAGATATTTTAGTATAATTCTTGGCTTAATAAATAAAATAGTTATATGTTAAGATCTCAAGAATATAGAATGTCAATGTGAGTAATAATTGAAAAAGTAAAATCAAGAATAACTAAAACTATAGAAACTTATCGGTATTAGGAGAAAATAACTATACTAAACATAATTTTGGAGATGGAATCAAACTTGGCTTGATTAAGGAATAGCATTAGAATAGAAGCTTTCTTTTAAATGATTTTTTAATGGAGATGGAATGAGTAACATTTAATTGTCTCAACCTATGGGTAAAACTAAACGATATGATGTACATGATTGATATTTTTAGTATGATAAGATTAAGTAAATTGGCTTAGCTTGCATATCTTTAGTGGGTAAGGCTATGGAAACAATGAGAATTTATAGATTTTAAATTATCATTCACCATTTTAAAATGTATAATGAGAAACATTTGAAATATGCCATGAATCCTCTCACAATCATGTGTCATTTCTATTTACATAACTCACTGCCTTATATCTCAAGAAATACAAGTATAGTGGAAAACACTATGCACCTCAATTTGAAATATATAATGGTAAAGGTGATCAAACAAAATATTTGAGGTCCTTTTCACTAGATGTTTTGAATTTGTATATTAAGATAAATTATTGACCAAGTTGTTTCCACACAAATTGAAATCTTTGTTATAGAATGTTTGTTTTCTATTCAAAATGATTTTATTCATACTTTATGAATTGACAAAAGAGCATGTGCAACTCTTTTGAATGAATATGGGGTTGAAAATGATAGTTTTAGATATATTTACTTTTGAATAAAATTTATATCCCTATGTTATAGCATAAGACCAATAGTTCTCCTTTATGATAAGTGTCAAAGCATTTTATTAAGAGCTTGTTGTCTCTTACTCAACAAAATGTGTAGCTCAATAGCTAAATGCTTCGTATATGTTTTTTTGATTGTTTAGTTGAAATAATAAGATAATAAAGCTGGCATCTTACAAACCCTTATGTGAAATATATTATTGAAAATAAATAGATTTAATGGGTTAAATGATGAATGTATTTTGATTTTACTGTTGAAAATGGACTAGAAGTTGTGGATCTCACTAATTTTGCTAATGACTCAATATACATTATAATAATTATATTTATATCTGTACCTAGAGATATTTAGATATTTTTAACTTGCTTTTCAAAATTGATTCAGATTGTAGATCTTACTAATTTTACTAATAAGACATATACACATTAAAATTAAATTTATATTTACATAAAAAAAAAATTACAATTACAGTCCGTCTTTATAAAACCATGAAACCAAAATTATAATCTCGCGAATCTAAAACAAGAAACAAGGGCGGAATGCATAGCATGTGAAATTATGTGTCTATTTCAAACAATCAAAAAGAGAGCGAAGGTAGGTCATGGAAAAAAAGGGCTCCAAATTAAACATTTTCTCCCATCTTTGATTAATCACAGGGGAAAATTTATTTAAACAAATGATATAGTTGGAGATTTGGAGAGCTGAAATTCCCAATCTTTGTCTTTCTGTGAAGATTATTCTCAACTAATATTTTTTTAAGAACATTAAAAAGACTTGTACACAAGGTTGTTCGCTACCCCATTAATAACGGAACATATTTCTTCAGAAGGAAAACATAATATTATATGTCTAAATACAACTGTGTAGTAAATTGCCAAAACAATAAAATGGACAAATGATGCACAAAACAGAAACTTGAAATCAAATAAAACAGAAATTCCCAAGCTAAAAATAAAATCAGAGGTTTGTTTTGTTTCATTTAAGGCACCCAATTATCATCATGGATTAAAATATAATTATATATTAATAACATAGTCATGTGGTGGCATCATGACTGACTAAAGCAAGTTGAACATTGGAATCAATTTCTCTTTTTGGTTTTTTAATTGGATTAAAGATAAAAACTGATTTCAAATTGCAGAGAAGAGAAGCACAGACGTACATGCACAGAAAATTCTAATGATTGCACGGTATTATTGTTGTTACATCTTTCTTTATTAAAGAAAGTTATTACATACATATTTCATGGTGGAAGACTACCCGATTAAAGAGCTCAATGTCTTGTACAATAATACTGTTTTATGGCCTTTTTCATCATTAAAGTTTGTAAGTGAAAGGTAAAGTTAAACCTATATCGTAAGAGAATAAGATGTCTTATACATAAATGTAGGTTAATTAAATAAATGTGAGTGACTAAATATAATTTAAATTTAATTATAATATTTGAGATTTATAATTAATTTAAAAATCAAATGAAGAGAAATGGGAGTATTTAGTTTTTGATATTATGATGAAGAATTGAATATTGAGTTTATTATATTTAGAAAATAATATTTTTAATGTATTCATTGTTTGAGAATTGTAACAAGTATAGAATTCTATACAATTCATATACACATTATTTGTGATGGACATCATACTACATGAAATGTCTTGATACATGAAAATATTCTATAACATATGAAATTAATCCAACATACTATTTACATTTTTGGCTTGATTTACCCCACTTTTTGTTGTCTATTGATGTGTATGAACTAACAAAACACCTAGTAGAGACTATTGGGTTGCAAGGGTCACGTTCTCCTATGTCAAACCCTTGATTAGACTAGTTTTATAGTCATGAATGAATATTGAAGCATATAGATGTCTTAGATGATTTTGATGTAAATGTCGGTACCAATTGATACTCTGAATTGAAGTGTTATAATAGATATGAACCTTGTAACGAGGATATTCCTTGTTATTCTCAAACCAAGAATGAGCATTAAGTACAATATGATTTTAAAGGAGACGCATATGTCATATGTCAATGTGACATTATTTTTTAATGATAAGTCAATGTACAATATTTGAACATAACAATACTTTGTTAATGTAATCTAGAATACTTGAATTCTATTTTAGCGTTACTAACCTAGTTTTTTGAGAAAAAACATATAATGATACAAAGTTTGAACCAATCTAATTATTAAGAATAGAGGTTAAGGATGAAGAGAAACGAAATGAACAAATTAAATATATTTTGAATTAAGTTGTTTCACTCTCGATTAAGAAATTTATTTGTATAATCTTAACAACTATATTTTTTGATAATTTTATGATGCAACTAGTATATAAGGAGAAAGTTGGACCTTTACGTGTCCACTATGAATCACACTAAACTATTTAATTTAATTTAAGTGCATTTATCATTTCGGATTCTTATGAATCTTGTATGCCAAACTCTTTATTGAGAATACCATACCATAATACATCAAAAGGGTGACATTCATATCAATTATTTTAAATGTGAAAGTAAGTTTTGACTAGTCTAAAGCACAAAAAATAAAATAAAATTATTGATGTATTTTATGAGATGAAATTTGAAATACCAAATAGGAGCTTCAAAATTTAACACAACTAGCATGGATACTAGAGACTAAACCACAAATGAGTGTTTAGTGTGATTTTTCTAGGGGATAGACACGTACTAATGTGATTATTTTGATATAATGTGTGAATTATGAAAGTAATTTAAGTTACTTGAGGTTCATTTAGCACTACTAGTATATAGTTTTTTAAATAAAAAATATAATGATACAAAATTTGAATAAATTTTAAGTATTTATATATTTGATGATAATTTTTGGTCAAATAATTAAAGTTATACGTTAAGATTTTAAGGATATGAAATTTTTATGTGAAGAATAATTATTGAAGTAAAATCAATAATGACTATAGTAGAAAAGGAAATTATAGAAACCTATTGATATTGGGAGAAAATAACCATTCTAAACATAATTTTGAAGATAGAGTCAAAATTGGCTTGATTAAGATATAGCTTTATAATAGAAGCAATATTTTTAAAAGATTGATTTTTTTATGGGGATGGAGTGAGTAAATTTAACTGTCTCAAATAATGGATAAATGGATATGATCCAGCATTGGTATTTTTAGTATGAGAATACCAAGTAAATTGGCTTAGATTGCACCAATTTAGTGGGT
This sequence comes from Sequoia sempervirens, assembly GCA_007258455.2. Lineage (NCBI taxonomy): Eukaryota > Viridiplantae > Streptophyta > Pinopsida > Cupressales > Cupressaceae > Sequoia > Sequoia sempervirens. Next base: position 70,290,910 of record VDFB02000008.1, read on the forward strand.
AAGGATATGAAAACAATGAGAATTTATTGATTTTCAATTATCATTTTAAAATGTATGATAGATCAAATTTCAAACATATCATGACTCATCTCACAATAATGTATCATTTCTATTTATCTACATCACTACCTTATATCACAAGTATAGTGGATAACACTATGCACCTCAATTTGAAATATATAATGGTAAAGGTGATCAAACAAAACATTTGAGGTCCTTTACTGCTACATGTTTAGAATTTGTTTTTGAGGATAAATTATTGAGCAAGATTTTTCCACACAAATCTAAACCTTTGCTACTGAATGCTCATTTTCTCTTCCAAATAATTTTTTTCATGCTTTATGAATTGACAATTTAAGCCATGTGCACCTCTTTTGAGTGAATATGGGGTTGAAAATAATATTTTTAGATATATTTGCTTCTAAATAAAATGTATGTCTCTATGTTCTAACATAAGAACAACAATTCTCCTTGATGATAAGTATCAAAAGATTTTATGAAGAGATTGTTGTCTTTGGATCTTAATAGTTAAATGCTTCATATATATTTTTTAGATTAGTTAAAATAATGAGATACTATAATTGGTATCTTACAAATCCTTACGTGGAATATATCATTCAAACTTAGAAATACTAAATTATTTCCAACTAATATAAATTTCTCTACTAACAATTAAGGTTGGATATATTTTCCAACTATTTAACTTCTTTTTTTCATCTAAAAATAAATGTTCAACTCTATTCAAGATTTTTGTAAATTTAATTTTATATAACAATTGAAAGATTAACAAATAAATTGGACATATTTATAAACTGTTTAATTTGATTCAAATTTTCAAAACTAATATATGTATAAACTGTCTAATTTCTTATTTATTCATAATGAATTTAATATTTATATACAATTCCCTGAATAGAGAAATAAATACTACCTATTCCGAAACATAAAAAAATTTCCCATTTTATAAATTAAATAGTATGTCTCCTTTGTGAGTTTGATCTCCTCAATGTGAAGTGCATGCCTGCAAGATCTCCATTAAATATGTGTGCTTCTGGTATTGAGGGGCAGCTGTAATTTTAAAGTTCTCAACACTTGTGTTTTATTATTATGTAGACATAGTTATCAACCCAAAGAATTGACATTTTCTTCCACCTTTGATTAATCACCGTAGGGAATTCATTTAATCAAATGATACAGTTGGAAATCCCCAGTCTTTGTCTTTCTATAAAGATTGTTCTCAACCAATATTTTTTTAAAACATTAAGAAGACTTACAACGAAAGCTATTCGTTTTCCCATTAAAAATGCAGAAATTAGTCATGGAACATATTTCTTCAGAAGGAAAACATAATAATATGTCTAAATACAACTGTGCAATAAATTTCAATACAATAAAACGGACAAATGATGCACAAAACAGAAACTTGAAATCAAATAATACAGAAATTCCCAAGCTAAAAATAAAATAAGAGATTTGTTTCGCTTCATCTAAGATACCCAATTATCATCATGGATTAAAATATAATTATATATTAATAACACAGTCATGTGGTGGCATCATGCATGACTTTTTCTCACATTATAATATTCAAACCTTGGTTTAAGATACCAAAGGTGATATTAAATAGATAATGTTAATATATATTGGTGAATCATTTGCAGTTGCAAGGATTGCCAGCGCAGGTGCCTCCACAGTTGCACCCACTTGCACACTTGCACCCATTCTCTCCTGCCACACTCATTTCCTCATTATGCCTGCATTTTCATTCACATCATTCAATAACACCATTAAAAGCTTCATTTTACATTTTAATAATTGCAGAGTTGTGAGTACCCAAAAGAGAAAGAATAACTTACACCATATCAGAAGCAGTGGCTGCCAAAATTGAGCCCTCTACAGCCTTCTCTGGGAAGGCCTTGCACCTGAATCACATCATAAACCATTTTGATTTATACAGAAAAAAAAAAGACATTTCTTTCTATTCTCCCATTGAATTTATTAAAAACAATGGCTATGAAACAAAGATATGTGTTACCCTCCACAGCCATTGCAGTTGCCTCCACACCCACACTTTCCACCACAACAAGACATCTTCACCAAAATAGAGAAGATCTGAAATAACCAAAATCAAAGCCAACAAATATGGTTTGTATGAATTGTGAAATCCCCACTTCCTCGTCTGGTATTTATTGTAAAATGGTGGGGTTGGAAAAACCAAGCAGAGGGCTGCAGACCGTTCACATGGCATCTATACCACTGTTTATGTCACAGAAAACTATCCAAAGATCCCAAATTTGGAATATTAGGACGTTTCCCCAATACATAAAAGGTTTTTGTTTCTGTATTTTCAAATGAATTCATAGGATTTGATGTCTGATCGTCTTCACATTCCCTTAGACCGGCTAAAGCAAGTTGAACATTGGAATCAATTTCTCTTTTGATTTTTTATTGGATTAAACCTAAAAGCGATTACAAATTACAAAGAAGAGAAGCACAGGCAATGATTAATACATAAACGCGATTAAAGTTCTTAGACCAATGCTAAGCTAATTGTAGTTGTGATTTTGTGATCCAGCCGGTATTAGGCCGATTTAAAGCTTTCGGAATTTGATATTGTTCTTAGTGTTTAATGATTGGATGGTATTATTATTGTTTACACCTTTCTTTTTTAAAGACTATTATTTCATGGTGGAGGACTACCCGGTTAAAGAGCTCATTCTTGAGTACAATAATATTGTTTTGTGGCCGTTTTCATCATTAAAGTTTGGAAGTGAAAGGTAAAGGTAAACCTATATAATTGCAATGGAATAAGATGCCTTATACATAAATCTACTTTAATTAAATAAATGTATTTAATTAAATTAATTAAGTAATTATAGAAATAAGCATTTATGGATGCTCATGAATTATCAAATATATTTTTTAAAAATAAGTAGAAGCCGCACATCATATTTCAATCAATCCATCTAACAAAAAAATTTGAAAGATGATAAAATATTTACAATGAATAACCACCTAATTCTATTATAATCTTACTTGATATGTCATCTCAATGATCATAGATTTTTACGTATAACTAGACATAGAATAAATATCTTATTTAGAGACAATAATACCAACAAGGATTAGGTGTCATTTCATAAAACTACCCTACTTAGAATCAATAATAGAGGTTAGGATCTACATCAAGAATTTTATAACATTTTTTGTAACAATTCTATATGTAACATTATAGAGGGCAATAGGTGAAACGAGTCAAAAGAATTAGCCCCCTCCATTGTAGTAATCAAGGATAATAAATTAGAATTATTATCATTGATAATGTCTATATTGTCCTATGATTCTCAAACAACCTCTAAAAGAACAAGCTTTAGAATATCAAAAAAATATTTTAAAAAATTAATTGGGAAGCTATCGGGATAAGGCTATTCACCTTTTTTCATCTAAAATGCCACCTTCTCTAGTTTGTCAATAGAATTTGAATCTATGAAAAAAATGCATATCCTCATAAACCAAAGGGGGAATAGAGTCCAAAATAGTTTTCCCCTCCTCTATATCCATAGCAACACTTTTCAAATCTATGGAATCTTCTCTAGAAATATAGGGAATTAAAATGCATGACAAATTCCCTAGAAATGTCTTGAGAAAAAGAAACATGAGCACCTTTAGTTGGGTTGAGAAACAAAATAACAATACCATTTCTCCTAGCTTTGACTATACTCTGGAAGAGGGTAGTATTATTATCTCCCTCTTATATTTTACTAGGTTAATATATGGAAATTGTCTCTAGACAAGGTAGAAGACAAGTCTAGCTAGCTAGAACCACCAAGTTTCTCATCCAAGCTAAGAAAAATATTAAAATTGCATATGAGAATCCAAGAAGTTAAAAATAAATTATTCAAAAAAATCTAATATAGGACCAAAGAATATATTTTCCTTGGATATCAAAAGGAGCATACACATTAGTTAAGAAGAATGGAGCTACTTGAATAATAAAAAAAGAACCCACCAATAAAAGGAGTGTTCTCTCATAATCCAACAAGAAATTTTAACTAGAAAGTATCCTAATATTCCATCCCTTCAACAAAAATGTAAGCTATAATATACTAACAATGGCCTTCCTCCTCAAATATTAAAAGATAAAGTAGTTATATCCTCCATTAACAACTTGGTTTCTTGAAGAAAGATGACAACATGCTTATGTTCTTGGAAAATATTTTGAACAAAATTTAATCAAGGGTTGCTACTAAAAAACTTAGAGTTCTATGAAGTCGCAATCTTTTTTTAGTAAAAGGGAAGTAAGATTATAATTTTTCAATGACACCAAATACAACTATTATTTCCCTTGTCATATTCACTTAGACAAAATGCAAAACCATTTTCCTTGAAAAAATAGCCATGAAAATAAGACTTGAGGAAACCAATATGAAGGAATATACAATGCAAGGAATATAATTCATGAACCTAATACATGAAGGTTTACAAAAATTACTACAATAAAATCATCTAAAATTAGTTGTCAACAATGGCTCTAGTTTGGGATGTATGCTCCTCATGGGCATTGCCAGATTCTAGAAAACATACTAGGGTGTAGACCAAAACAAGAAAACAATTACTATCAATGGAAGGGAAAGATGACACAATACAACACGAAGCCATTAAAATTCACAAAAATAAAAATGTAAAACATAAAACACAAGAATTGAGAATATTATAATACCCATGTGAAGCCAAAATATCATTCAAAAAATAAATATAATCAAGTCACATCTTCTTCCTTGAAAAAATATATTATCCACACCTACCGCTCTCAAACAATGCATTCCCTATGTGAGTTTGTGATCGTGATTAGGTCATGAAGGAGGTTCAAGGATTTCAATATTATCTAAAATATGACTCTTATTCTAGATCTATATGTGAAGGGATAGGTGATGTTGGGTAATGATCCTTCTCAAAATATCTCCCAATTAGGATTGATTGGGATAAATCATTTTCAAAATTGGTCTATGTCATTTTTTCCTTCTCCTTATCCTTTCCACCTAAATATTTTTTGAAATTAATGGGACCCAATTGATATCTTTTCATTGATTTAATAAAATTTATAATATATTCTTTAGATGAATACCTCCTCTAGTATCCACATTATGTTCCCAAATTTTAGTTGAAGCAACATATTTTAGGAATATAATAAATATCTAACCCTTATCCCTTGTATCTTTTACTTGAACTATATTAATTGTGGTATTTTCATGACAACATTGAGGCTTTCCACTCTTGGAGTAAGCTTCATATTGGGACATTATTTTAACACAAATTTAATGTCATCTATTTTTAATAATTGAAAGTAGCATTCAAGAATTCCTTCAAAATAGGTTTTATCAAATAAAAATTGTCACTCTTCATAGAAAAGAGAATTTATAAGATAATATTTACATAATTCTTAGTATAAATATAAAATGTTCAAAAATAAATTGGATATAGCTAAGAGAAACACAAATACATGTATGCCAAAAGATATTATTGACATAATATGATAATTACTTTACACACCTTTGGAAAAGTAGAACAAGATTCTATAAATAGTTAAAAGGACTTTGACTATAAATATTTGTAGACAATTGGTAAGTACTATTGACCAGGACATGTGTTAAGTTTTACAACACTATTTATTAAAGACTAAAAAGAGCTCATAGAAAATGATCAAGCATAAAAATAACATCGAATATAATATTGCTTCACAAGAATTTTTCATATTCTTGGATATATTCCATGTAAGGATTATAGAAAAATGATACAAGAGAAAACCAATAACCAACTAAGCTAAGCTTGGACAATAGAAATTTACTAATTAAAGACTAGAAGGTTCCTCAACTCCCCAACAATGATACCATTTATTGGTGCAAAATTGATATGATTCCAGTGCTTCACACAAGCCTTGATGTGACATAAAATCTAATCCAAAACTACACAAATTGATTTTAAATGACCATAAAGATCTAAATATTCTTCATACCCCTAATAATAAGATGCTTCATACCCCTAGGTAATAACTTCTTACAATTTTACAAATATACTCATGGGGACATGTCAATCATGGTCTAAGTGAAGGATTATAAAAAAATCATGAGTATATAGGACTAATCAACAAGAGTGGGAGCAACTCTTCTACACTTTAGCCTCTACTAAACCAAGGAGTGCACTCCTTATGATTTCATAAGATAATTAGAGATAGATATTAAAATATGTGAATGTCAAAGGCTAAACCCTATTGGCACATAATTAATCCATTGTTTATTACTAAATATATTATATACATTAGGGCTTTATAATCATACGTCCAAATATATTCCAAGTAGATGATGAATAACAACCTATAGGCTACTTAATTATGAAGAACTTTAAATAATGCAAGTTAGATATTAATTCTTTCATCATTCTCAAAATAATTTAATCAATTCTCCTAAGATTTGTGTCTTCATCCATGGGTGTCTTCAAATATGAATCAAAATTATTCATGAGCTATAAATTAGCTATAATAAATATTTAATTTATTATAAAGAGAATGATCCATTACATTCCACATGTTGTATTTAAAGTTATGTATATTCATTTTTACCTAAAGCTAATCAAATACAATAATATACCAACAAATGCGGCCTCAATGATTCAATAATATCCTATAATAATTTGAATTTAATTGACAAACTTTTATAAATCAATCATTTTGCATTCATAATTTCTTTAAAATATCTACAGTCTCTATCAAGGTAATTAACAAAACAAATAAATTTGACACCTAATATAAATTATGGAAAATTTGACACATGAAAGGAAGATGAAAAGATAAATTTTACTCTAAAATAACCTCAATTTATAACAATATGGTCAAGCTCATATTATTGGATGATTATCACTTGCACTCTTAAAAATATATCTTAAATATGGTTCGATTATTTTCTTGTTTCAAACTTTTCCTCCAAAATAGTTACAAAAATAAGAGGCATAATAGTCTCTCTTAGTTATACAAGGTGGCTTGACACATATACTCAAATGATTGCATATTTCCTTCAATTTTTTATAGACTTCAACATGGTGTTGTAGATCATATAGTGTAGTTTTCTAAGCTACTCCTTCCTTGACATGTATTTTAATGTTGCTCAAGTCTTCCCTCATGACTCTTGTATGAATGGAATTATATTTTGCAACAATGTATAACTCTTCAACTATTCGCCTCTTATTGCACAAGTAATCTTTACTTCTTTTAAGTTTTCCTTGACCATATCTACATCCCTCATTACTTTAAATTAATGTGATATTTTTCCATCTAGATGAATTTGAAGGATTGGAAACCATTTTTTCCAAGCCTCCCCCTTTTACAAATTGAGAATGAAAATCTTATGCTAGATTAATTTTTTTTTTTTTATTGTAGTTGTTTTTCTTACCTATTTGTGGCTACTCTCCACTTATTCTCTCTTGATTGTAATTTTATCATCCTTAGGACCTACATCTAAAATACTTTAACCACATAATTTGTACAACATTTGAATGGTTTTCAATCTTTCTCCTAGCTTGTGTATTGTTCTTGATCTGGGTTCCACTCAATTCTCACTCATGGGTCTATTAATCTTGGTTTAAACATCCTCATTGTTGTGAATATTTTGCAATGAAACTTCCCTCCTTTGGAGCCCATGGATTTTGTCTCATGTGGTGTTTTATTTTGCACATTCATCTAGTCCAAGTGTTTATGCATACTCCTCTCCTATGTTCAATGTGAAGCATTCTTATGTGAAATCTACTCGATCTAGTTTTCCTAAAGGTGACTCTTGTCTTGAACCATTGGGATCAACTCACCCTTCCTAGCGAAGGAAAACCTTAAAATGTTTTTCTTCTTCCCATGTTGTTATCTGTGATTAGTAAATCTTAGATAATAAAGAACATTTTAAACAACATGCTCTCATTTACAAAATCAATGGTTTTAGACCTTCCCAAGCCTAGATTTAAAAAAATGAGTTATGGATGCTTGGATAACCCTCACTAAGGGTAATATTGAACTCTACCCATGTGCTTGAGGATATTTTGTGGCATCCTTCCATTCAGGTGATGATATGACATGGGTGCAGATAGAGGGTGAGGTTCGGTTATGGGGAAAGTAGTCCATGTCTCTCAAAACTTTGTTTTCATCGTTCAACCCTCTTACAAAATCCTTAAGTATTTTTCCTATTTGGGTCAACTTTTCAATCTTCCTCTTGAAATTTGGGAAGTTTCTTGTTTTGAATATATTGGAAATGCTCTTGGTCATTTTTACAAAAGATGCTACATCGGTCAACTATGTTCATACTATTTATGGCATTCTCGTGGACATCAACACCTCTAAGGATCTTCCTAGGGATACTTTTATGCTTGTTGGGGACATGTCATTGACTCAAACTCTTGACTATGAGGGTTTTCCCTTTCGTTACAAGAGATGCTTTATCATTGAACAGCTGGCTTTGATTGTTCTAGCTCTCACTACAAGAAAGGTGAGGCAACTTGGTGGAAAAATGCTCGTGAGCATTTTATGGTAGGGGATTTTATTTACTCTAAGGATAAGGTGTTGGAGGGGGACTTGGACCTAAGGGTTATAGTGACTTTCGAGACTCCTAACGAGTTAGCTTCCATGGGCCCTTTGGTCATTCCACCTTCAGACTCTTCATTTCCAAGGGTCCCTTAGATGCTTCAATAAAGATAACATCTCCTATTTCTTTACCCTTTGGGTAGTGGAGGATATCCCTCCCCTATCCCCTTGTTCTGAGTCTTTGGAGGATGATATTCTTTGGAAGATTGTCCAAAGAAGGAAATTTGGGCATCCTAAACATGATTGTGCCTCACACACCAAATTTTTGGGTGCTTGGAGCATTAGGAAGGGTTTAGGGGTGGCGCAGTTGGTCATCCGTGTTTGTTTTGTTGGAATCTTAGGTTCAAATGTAAATGTGTTTTTGGTTGCATTTGGTGTGTGATAGCTTTGTTGTTATTTTTTGGTAGCCTATATTTTTTGGCTATTATTTTTTGTTCTTTGGTTATTTGATGGATGTCTCTTGTTGTAAAGGGTTTTGTGGCCCCTTCAAAACATTTTTCCAACCTTATCAAAAATATTATTTAACCACTAAGATATGCCCAACATACAAATTGGACATTGTTCAAACATGACATGCATAATTTAAAGTGTGTATACCCATAATGTCATGGATATGGCAATAACATAAAAAGGATAAAAGAGGTAAATATTAGGAGGATATATTTGAACATGCAATGTTTATCCAAGACCTCTTACTTAACATGAGTAGGTATATTTTCCTCAACCATTTTCCATACATTTTCCAAATCGGTTGCTCATCTAGCATCTAATAATGTTCTTATTTCTTAGATAAGTATTCTCATCCATCTTTGCAATGTTAGTGTTGGTTATGCCTTTGAATTAACATTTGTTATGCCTTCCTATTTAGCAACTTGGTCTCTACATGCTCATCATTTATAATTGATTTGATAAATCTTTTTAATGGTTTCTATTAAATCAACTTGTACTCTTATTGCTTTCCCCTACCCTAGTTATAAATAGTTGTCTATCTACTACATGGACCTATTCTTTTGAATTGGTTTCATGTTGCATTCAAAGTGGCCTAGTCAAAAGGACCCAATAGTTAAGCATGTTTCAACAGTTGTTATAGAATTTGTTGATTTAATGCCCAATATTTTTAATAATAGTGTACCAATAGTTGTAACTTTAAAGTTGTTAGTGTTGATGATTTGAGCACCCATAATTAAATGAAATGCATTCCTTGGATCTAAAAAGCAACAAATCATGTGATGTCACATCAGTGCACCAATAAAACATGACAATGCACAAAGTTCTATTAGTTTTTTTTTGGGCCCTTTTGAATACCTCAACAAAATGCATGCTGATGTGGCATAATATTTGATGATGTATCCCTAAAACCTTACCTATAAGAAAGGGACTTGCCAAGTAAGCTACTATAAAAATTTGGGAGTGATTTGAAATTTACAAGTAGGATTTTGAGAAGCATGAAGTTAGTGTGCTCAACTATTGAGTCCTCTCCCCTACATATGATCCTATGATCCCATGAGCTCTAGGGAAATGATAACATTGGTGTGTGTTGAGTGGCTAAGTTGTCATCATGTGTGATGTGTGTTAGGGGATTCAATGTGAATTTTTTTTATGTTCATGCATGACAAAGATGAATTTATTTGATGATAAATACTAATAACAGAAATTTCAACTTATATTTTATATTAATATATATTTTTGTATATTTATCAAAATTAATCTTTTACATTAAAATGAAAACATCGATGCATAATATTATACAATTTTGTAAGACTTTTCTATTTATAATTTTTAATGTTTTATAATAAACTCATGTCAATTATAAAATTAAAAATATAAAATGTTATTTAAAAAGAACATAATAAAACATAGAAGAATTCTAGAAGAGGTGTCCATGACAAGCTCTCGCTTGGAAGAGATTACTTTCTCGCATTATGGGAGGGAGGCTAACACAAATGTAGATTACTTAGCTAATTGTGGTGATGAAGAGGAACCTATCTCAAGTTTCTATAGTAGTTAATGTTATTTCTTGGAGGGATCTTGGCAAATATTTAAATTTTTACCACCTAAAAATTTTCAAACTTTCTTTGTCCATAGGGGCTTGAGCCTAATATGACAGCAGGGTTCTTTGTGACTGATACTGCTGTCATATGTGGAGTTATGGAGTTCAAAGGATTTTGTTGTTCGTGCATGGGAGAGGGTTCTCTACAAGGCGTGTGGTGGAATCTTTTTATTCAAAGATGGTATCAAAGGTTTTTTTTAAGTTTGGATCCTGATATGTGGAGCATTGGTGATTTCGTAGCACTTTTCATGGCTCGTAGAAGATTTTGTCAAAGGTGAGATACCCATGAAGTAAGGGAAACGTAACAGACAGTCTTTTAAAGGAATTTTTTCCCTAAAATGATATCCTAGCCTTGGAATTTTATAAAGGGATGCTTGGTGGGAAAGGCCTGGGTTAGTCATGGAGACAACTTCCAAGGCCTTGCCTAACCATATCCAACATATGCATATGGAATTTATGTAGCCTCAATTAAGCGTGGTTGAGGATATGTTGGATGTTAAGGAATTTTGCATGCTTCGATCATTTTGTGGGGATGTGAGAAAGGTGTCAATGGCTACCCATAAGACAGATTATTTCAAATGGTTATATTACTACCATTTTTTTTTTAATATTGCATAGAGCTATCTATGCAAGAAAAATTAACCATGGAATAGCACAAGAGTTTTAGGAGGTTGTGGGTGGACAACATAATGGGAGGAAGTGATGAGCTGAGGTGGTGTGGGTAGAATTAGGATGAATGGGGTGTAGAATTAGGATGAATTGTGGGTAGTTGGATAGGTGGGTAGAGTGGTTTGTATAGTTATTAAATTTTTGGTTTTTATTTTGATTAAATGGTTTATAATTTTTAGAAAAAAAATAATTTTGATAATTATTATGGGAGTTTTAAGTATGTTATTGTAATAGGTTTTTTCCTTCAACGATGACAACTTCATAGATCCCAAAACTAGATAAGAACAAAAACATAATATTCATTTATATTTTTTGGAAACTGACATCAAGGGTTACATACTCATAAAATTTCATCCTTGGATGACTTTGTTTGAACCCCAAAAAAATAAGATCAACTAGCATTTTTTGTTAGAATGTGGATAGAGCAAAGGAGATTGTGCTAGAGACTCTACAAAGGGGTTTCAATTTAAGGGTGGTTTTATCTAAGGGGGCTTAGATGTAACTCCTAACTTAAGGTGAATCCCTTGTGCATTTTTAAATCTTGGCATGATTTCATGTAAAAATTAGGGTTGGCCCACTAGGCAGGGATACATTACTATGTTTGAAATCCACTAATGCTCTTTGATGACCATGGTTATAGTAATTAGTTCATGGTTATCATGGCTTCAACATAGTTGAACATTGTTTCGTCATGTAGGCTCTAATGCAACCACATTTTTTGTAAGCTTTGGCACATCTATATCTTTTGAAAGCTCTTATACGATAGTAAATTATGCAAGCTCCTACACAAGAATATCTTAAGTGCAAGATTTGACACAACCATATCCTTTTTATCCTTTTGCACAACCATATCTTTTACAATATTTGCGCAACAATATCCTTTATAGGCTTATTTTCAACCAATCACCTTTTTTGTTACAACATCCTTCGTAACCATATCTCTCCTATTTCATTTTTTTATAAGATGTTGCTCATGAAGATTCACAATTATAGGTTTTAAGATAGAGTGTTTATTAGAAAGAGTGCACATACAATTATCATCCCCTTATATTCAAATGCATGTTAGTTACTTTTTAATTGATTTTTTGTTTACTTTGATATGCATGATTCATAGTATTTGGTATGGAAGTCAATGTGAGGGAAACAAGTTATGGCAAAAATTGCATACCTAGTACTTTTTCCTTTCATTTTGAACTTGCTTTGATTCATTTGTCCTATTTGCATTAAAATATTTTTATGTAAAAATGGGCAAAGATGAGACTTGACTGGATTTAAATTCACTCACTCTAAGAGCATAGACTTGACCTACAATTTTATCCTTCCCCATCTCAGAAAAAAGTTTGCAACAAAAAATAACATATGTTGCTACTTTATACTATATATTTAAATATATGTATTCATTATTTTGATTAAAAGATATACACTACTTTTGAATTTTATTAGTGTCAAAAAATTCATACATTTTATTAATAAATTTGTTCTGAATTATTTTGGCATGCTCAACATCAATAGTAAATATGTATGAAAGAGAATAATTAATGAAATCTATAATTACCGACTATTTATGAAACTTCATGCATTTCAACAATTAAAAAAATAATTTTGACCAATAAAAATAGAATAAATATTTACCACTTTTTTATAAATGAAATATAAAATTACTATTTAACAAATTATGAAAGATATGCTTGATCAATATGAAGAAACATTGTTCAAAGATTTTTTTATTAAAAGAGCTGTATATTGAAACAGTTAGATTAACCTAAAATCACTATTAAATTATAGTCCAAAGTCAATCCCAAGTAACAATAAAACACAGATTCCAATCACAGAACAGATTTGTTCAGAAGGAAAACATATAACATATGTCTAAGTACAACTGTGTAATATACTGCAGGTTGTTCTGAAACCTTGCTGACTAAGAAACATTAAATTGGAAAATTGATGGACAAAAGCAAAAATTTGGCTGAACAATTGACCATAAACGCATTTCCCAAGCTAGAAATCAGATCACAGATTTGTTTCACTTCATTTCAGACACCCAAACGTCATCATGGATTAAACTTTAGTTATATATTAATAAAACTAGGATGCACAGTCATGTGGTGGCATCATGACTTTCTCTTACATTATAATATTCAAACCTTGGTATAACATGCCAAGGGTGATAGCACACACTTAACTAGAAAATGATAATACTGTTTAATATATTGGTGAATCATTTGCAGTTGCAAGGATTGCCAGTGCAGGTGCCTCCACAGTTGCACCCACCTGCACACTTGCACCCATTCTCCCCTCCCACACTCATTTCCTCATTATGCCTGCATTTTCATTCACATCATTCAATAACACCATCAAAAGCTTCATTTTACATTTTAATAATTGCAAAGGTGTGAGTACCCAAAAGAGAAAGAAGAACTTACACCATATCAGAAGCAGTGCCTGCCAAAATTAAGCCCTCTACAGTCTTCTCTGGGAAGGCCTTGCACCTGCATCACATCATAAACCATTATGATTTATACAGAAAAGAGACATTTCTTTCTATTCTACCATTATATTTATATAGAAAAAAAGACATTTCTTTCTATTTCTTTCTATGAAATAAAGATGTGTGTTACCCTCCACAGCCATTGCAGTTGCCTCCACACCCACACTTTCCACCACAGCAAGACATCTTCACTAAAACAGAGAAGATCTGAGATAACCAAAATCAAAGCCAACAAATATGGTTTGTATGAATTGTGAAATCCCCACTTCCTCGTCTGGCATTTATTGTAAAATGGTGGGGTTGGCAAAACAAGCAGAGGGCTGCAGACCATTCACATGGCATCTATAGTACTGTTGATGTCACAGAAAACTATCCAAAGATTCCAAATTTGGAATATTAGGACGTTTCCTAAATACATAAAAGTTTTTTGTTTTTTATTTTCTTTTAAGTAATTCATAAGATTTGATGTCTGCTCGTCTTCACATTCCCTTAGACCGGCTAAAGCAATTTGAACATTGGAATCAATTTCTCTTCTGGTTTTTTAAATGGATTAAAGCTAAAAACTGATTTTAAATTACAGAGAAGAGAAGCACAGGAAACGATGAATTGATAAATGCGATTAAAGTTTTTATAGAAGCGCCCAGGACAGTCAAATTTAACTACTGATTAATACTCATCTAATTTTAGTTGTGATTTTATGATCTAGCTGGTATTAGGCCGATTTAAAGCTTTAGGGATTTGATATTGTTCTTAGTTTCTAATGATTGGACGGTATAAACACCTTTCTTTTTAAAAGACTATTATTAAATACATATGTCATGGGGAGGACTCCGCATTAAAGAGCTCATTCTCCAGTACAATAATATTGTTTGATGACCTTTCTCATCATTAAAGTTTGTGAGTGAAAGGTAAAAGGTAAAGGTAAACCTTACATAATTGAAAGGGAATAAATGTCTTGTTAATTTAATAAATGTAAGTTATAAAAAAAATTAATTTAGATTTATTTAATAAGAGTTAGGATATCATGTCAATAGTGGTATTATGTGATGGTTTAAATGCATGATTTCATGAAATTTTTTGACAGGGATGTGGGGACAGATTTCAGGGACAGGGGAATCAAAGGCCTAAATTTGGGGAGGGGACGGCGAGGGGATGGTGGTAGGACGAGAGCATTGAAATACATATAGTACTTGAAAAAATAGTTATAAAAAGATGTATACGTATAAGAATTACAAATGAAACTTTGGAAAACTAGTTTTAAACATTTGAATTTCAAAGTGAACATTAACTTGGCATCACTCCTTGCTCTTCATCTTGCTCCTCCTCAACCCTCTTACTCTTCATTCTCACTTTTTCACCTTACACTTGCAACTTTCACTCTCACACTCACGCTTTAGCTTCTTGTTGATTTGTTTTTTTTGTGAATTGAAGTGAGGATAGGACGCAATTTTATAGAGTTTGTAGGGTTTGAGTGGGGCCCATAGGCCATTTGGGTTTAGCCTTAGACACAAAGTTATAAAAAATAAAAATAAAAAAATTTGGTCTAACTGCAAGAGACACTTGGGCATCTTCAAGAGGGTCCAGAGACTCTTAGGAGTCCCCCAAACGTCTTGAGGACACCCTGATATCCTCAAAGTCATAGTGGTGTCTTAGAGATAGTAGTGTTGGTGGTGGGACGATGTCGTTGTTGGTGGGGCGGTGGCGTTGGTGGTGGGGTGGTAGGGGTCGTCCCCAAGTCTCTGAGATGGGTACGTCTCAAAAATGCGAGGTTTTTAAGGGGTGGATGCCCTGTGGAATATTGTAGTTAAGTTGTGATGTTGTTCTTGTCATCAAAGTTCAAACCTCACTATGATGTTATCAAGTTGAGTATTTCGAAAATTAAATGAAGAGTAGAGGTATTCAGGTTTTAGAATTATGATAAAAATCAAACATTATAACTGTAATAAATTAAAAATTAAAAATTAAATGAAAAGGGACATTTAGCTTTTAAAATTATGATAAAAATCAAACATTTTGTAGTATTTAGAAAATAATATTGTTGATTTGTTCATTGTTTTAGAATTGTTGTAGATAATAAAAATATTCTTATACTTTTTTATTATGTATTATCATCTATTATACCATTAATCATTGTATCATACTATTAATTAATTATTTATCATTTATTGTTTATTAATTATTTATCACACCATTCATCATTTATTATTAGTATTCAATCATTTAAGTAATGTAAGCTAATTATCAACTTTTAATAAATAAATAAAATTTCTACTATCACCTCATTAGTTAACTCCATCTTCTAAATAGCAATTTTTCTTCTCATTATCTATTTAGTGAAACTAAAATAATTCACTATTATCCTCCTAAGACCTCGATATGGTAATTTTTCATAACTAGTTGAGTTATCTTCTCCACTTTCTCAAGTTGAATCAAGAATCAATTCAATTAACTCCCTGTATTTGGTCGTACCCTCATCATTCATCTAATCTCTTAGAAATCCTATAAATACCTTGTTTTCTTATCATTTTTATCTATCAAGTCTTTATACAAGTTTACTATGTCAAAATGCATTATCAAAACAACACAATGTTTTTCTATTTAGTTGCATCCACTTCCATCCATGAGCAAGTCACTACGGTAAGCTCAATCTTAGGTTTGTAGTGAAGTATATTGAATAAGATGATTTATTTGTTTTTATGTGTTTATTTATTCTTTCGAGTATTTGTTTCTACTTTATATCCATTAATCAATGTGTTCAATTGTAACAATCACTTAATTACATGCAAGTTAAATTTGTGTCATGCATAATTATTACTACACTCCATAAAAATATCTTGATGCAAAAAACTATTTTGTAATTGACAAGATTGATGTAGGATATTATCTACCTCTATTACCCTTGTTTTATATTGACGTGCGTGGATTATATTGAAAAATATCTATGGGTTATTGCTATATCACAAGGGTCATTGTCTCTTAGGTCAACCTTATTGATTAAGCTAGATTTATAGTCGTGAATGAATATTCTGGACGCATAAAAATGTCCTCATCATCATTTTTATCCATGGCATATTTCACTAAATACATTTGCATAATCATTTACCCCTCTGCATAGTTCATTAATCCATTTCATTTAAATATATTTGCATAATCATTAACTCATCCATTTCATTAATCATTAGTCCCTAATCATTATATTCATACATTAAATCATATTTCCATATTCATAAATCCATTATCTGTTTTATATATAATTCATTTCATATTCATATTTGAGGCATGACCATTTTATAAATATCCATCTCTCTCATTAAATCATTTATACATCTATAGTCATTAAAATATTATATTAGTTATCCATAATCATTCGTTCATTGGCAAAATCATTAATTCATTTCACTTTAATCATTTGCATAATCATACATTAATCTATTTGCATATCCCCTTTATCCATTTCATTAAAATATTGCACATATTCATTAATTGGTCTATTTTCTCTATTTACCATTTGCATGCATTTTTCCCACTTCAATTATTTGTCCCACATCTCTCTCGTAACTTGGATTCACCCCATGAATTCATCTATAAAAGCATGCTTCCTCCTCACTTTTCAACACACAACTCCGGTTTCATAATTCTCAAATCCAATTATGCATAGCCTCTTGTGCTTTTGTTACAAAAATTTGAGAGAAAAGACAAGATATTGTAGAGAGGATGACAATGGAGTTATCTTTCCTTTTGAATGCATTTGCTTGGATTTCTTAGAAGTAGTATTTTGTTTCTGCATTGTTTTTTCATTTTGGAAAAGATCTATTAATATGATGTTGAATGCATGATTTTGATTTTGTGAATTCAATCAATTAGCTTTCAATTTTTCAGCATCACAAATATCGAAGACAACACTCTCACACATGTAGAGGTTCTAAATGATTATGATATAAATATTGATTCATTTTAATGATTCAAATAAAAGTGTTCTATATGATATAAATATTGATTCATTTTAATTATTCAAATAAAAATGTTCATATAGAAGTACCTTGTAATAAGGATAGTTAATGTTATTCTCAAGTAATCTTTAAAAAATAAATTATTCTTTAAATTTCAAGACAATAAATAGTTGCACAAATGTACATACCAATTTATCTCCTAACAACTAGTAGGAAATGTTGAGAGTCAAAAAATTAGAATGTTAAATATGAGGTTAATTCCTTATTATGTAGGATTGAAACCACCCATTCCAAGAATGACCCAAGATAGAAAATGTAAAATTTCAAGGCAAGGAATATGTGCCTTAAAATGTGAGTTAATAATAAGAAACATGCATAGAAATATGTACAAATAGGGCTAGGATAAGCTCAAATATATGGAAGTATGTGTAGAAGTGAAAGTAAATGAGAATGGATGGGATTCAAAGAAGAATCCAAACTTGGCACAAAAGTATGTCACATAATGCTATGTAATTTTTGTTGGAGTAAATAGTTAATCACCTAATAATGAATTAATCATTAATTAATTATTAGGCCCCTTTTACTTTAATTACTTAAGCTAAACTTAGGAAATTTTTTTCATTATTAAATTGAGCTAATAACAAGTCATTTCGTCTCATTACATAAGATGAAAATACTTGTCACAATCTAATCAAATCCTCATCTAAGGTTTACTTTTTTTTCCTTTCATAAGGATTCACCTATCATTGTAGTTATTCATCCAGGTTATTGTATCAATAGAATTCTCAGGTTGTTGAGAAAATACATCTTTCTTTGATCTCTCTTTGTGATATGATAATTTCTTGCAGGTGATTTCTATGAGTTATGGGATTCAATCATCTACTCCAACATGGTATTAGAGCACTAGATCTATAGCCTCATGTTCAAAATTTGAGAGATTTGGCCTTGAGAAATTTTTTGGTGCATCCTGGAGCAAAAAAAACCTCACCATTGCACCCAAAGTGGCTAAAAACCTAATGATCAATTATCATTTTGCAAAAATATAAGAAATTAAAATTTGGGTGATTTTTTTGTGGGCACAATCTTTAGAGCATTAAATTTCATACAACTATACATATCCATATTTGGGTGTATGGGTTGTACATTTCAACCTCCATCACTGCATAGGCTTGCACAATTTTTCAACACCAAGTGAAAAATTCTGACAAAAAATTGGCAAGGGTTTGAATTATTTGATAGTTTAAACAAATGTAATGGTTGATGTTAGTTCATAGTTGGATGCATAGTTTTTCAGAGGATTGAATATTTTATGGAATATTTTGTATAATATTCGTTATTATCATTGGTTATGTCCACCTCTCAACGGTTTTCTACTCGCCACTAACACCCCCACTCAATCATTGATGTCACCACCATTGCCTTGAGTCACTTTTCCCTAGACCTCAACCAAATGATCACATCAGAGACCAAGGGGTAGCCCTTGGCTACCCAAAACCCAATGCAAATCCCCCTAGTCCTTTATAGGACCAAGGGATAATTTTTTTTCCCTATGTTTTCCCTAGAGGCCAATTTGGCCAAGTTTCAATAAATTGGGTATAGCTTGGGCATTTGATATCCATTTTTCATGATCCATATACCATTGATAATTTGGTTAAATTGAGACCAATCTAGTGGTGTGATTAATTTATCCAAATTTTATTCTAGTAAATTATATAATCCATTGAAGCCAGATCAAGTTGTTTTAACTCAGGAGGTCATAAGTTGACTCAAATATTGTATTTTCATGATTCAAGTAGCATTAGAAAATTTTATTCAGTCATCTTCATTGATATTAGACTTTTTTTCAAAAAAATACTAGGTACTTGCTATTTTTATCAGATCTCAAGTTTTTATTTTTTGGTTCCTTTCTTGGAAAAGGTATAAAAAGGTTAAACTTTTGGGGATCAAAGGGGATTTTCTTGCATTATGAGGGTCTATACAATTTTTGGTCTTTTAATTTTTATATTTTATCAATAAAAACACATGGATCCATCCTCCATCACTCCACTCACTTCATACAATTATTATGATTGGAAAAAAAAAGTAGACACATATGAAGAAACAAGGATTATATAGAGTGACCATGGGTACAAAACTTGAACTTATAGGAGCTGTGGAGAAGAGAAAATGGTTTAACATGTGTGATGAGGGTTTTGGGAAATTATGTGTGTATGTCTCCTAATCTTCTCTTTCATATTGAATCTTACACCACACCCAATCAAATATGGACTCAATTGGAGTCTTTTTTTTGGGAAGAAGGATACTTTGAGAGGGTTTAGTTGGAGAATGATCTTATTAGTTTGAATCCTATAGATTTTGACACTATCTAAGAATTCTTCACCAAAATCAAGTCTCTCATGTTGCAATTGACACAATATTGTATTGACAAATAAGACTCTTAATTGATTCTCTCTAGATCCTTGCCAAGCTTGGTCCTAACAATTCAATATTTGTTGAAGTAACTTTTATGCCACTAGAGATTCACTTGGTACCAGATGCACTGTACCTTTACTTGATGATATTTTATACATCGCTCATTAGGGAGAAATAAAATTTGGTATAGATAGGCTCATCGGAGTCTTCCAAACCATAAGATCTTATTTCAACACTAGTAACCAAAGACTAAAGAGCTTCAAATAGAAAAGGAAAGAAACAAAAACACAAGGATTCTAAGGACAATGAGAAATTTGAAATGTATTGCATTCACGGGATACTTATGAGTTCTCTTCTCCCTCTTCTAAGTGGGAATCATCTAGGAAGGAGAGATCAAAATGTGCATATTGAAAAAATTCAAGACATAATGAGCATCAATGTTATACAAAGCAGATTGATGAGTCAAAACACCTTCTATAAAAGAATCATATTCAATTTCCTTCATCTATTTATTTTAGTTCATCCTATTATTCCACTTTAACAACTACACAATCAGGGTGAGCCACGATGACACATGGAGTAGAAAAAATGAATTACATACACTCTTTGAATCCAACAGTCCTCAATCCAGATGATAGCTTCTTAATTCAAGAGCCTCACATCACATAGCATCATCTTCAAGTATATTCTCTTCATATGATCCTTTCACATCACTAGACATACTAATGGGTAAGAACACTTACATTAGTTTTAGTGGGAGAGGATCTATAGATATTGATTATGGCACACTTCATGATGTACTTTATGTTCCTTCACTATCCTTGAATCTCATTTTCATCTATTAGATTGCACACAATAAGGCAGGTAAGATAATAGATTTCACACTTGATTCAATATTTATCAAAGACCTGTATAGTAGAGAGACTATTGTAGTTGGGATAGTTGATTATACCTCTCGATTGTATGCCTTTTCTCATTTTTATCGAGATGAACTTGCCATTGACTAGTTTACACTCTCATGCATATAGAGTGGATCAAATATCTAAGGGGAATTTCAAACACTTGAACCTATGTGTACTTCCACCATCCACCTCGGTTCATTCAATTTTTTTTGAGCTTCCACCTCCTCCACCTCTTGCATCTTCAAATATCAACTCACTTTAGTAGGATGTTTCTAGTCTTTCAATTTCAACTTTTTGGGATGACTTATTTCCAAATATTGCAGCACTATTTGTTGAGTCACACATTACAAATATTGGGGACATACTTGAGGATATTCACTTCCTCTATGATGATGCTACAACCCACCTATCATCACTTTACCATTTCCTTTGGAGGTTGTTCTACATGTATCTTCACATTTTTCTAGATTTTCTTCATCTTTAATTTGACTTCTTTTGACTTGAACATGTGGACCCTTGAGAAGTTCTTTGAGACACTCATCATGATACCTCTTCTCTTGATAGATATTCTTCTACATTTTCAATTGGATGTGTTTCTTCCTAATGGGAGGAACAATGTTTGTTGATTTTGGATCACCTTCAACATTCTTCTTTGCATGTTTGCTTTTGGAAAAGAGCTACTTCCTTATTGGGGGGATTCATTTTCTCTTATTTTCTCTCCTATGGGGGGATCTTGATTGTGTTTAGGTGATTAAAGTAGCACTTTGGGGGACTAAATTCTTTTGTCACATGTACACTTTCATTTCTTTTTTCTCTTTTGAATGAAAGTTTTTTCTCATGAGGTTTTCTCCTTTTCCACAGTTATGAGATATTTCAATTATTTTTTCATGGGTACCTCATTAGGTATTTTTGTTAGGACCCATTCATGCATCCATCAATGCATTATTCTTTAGTTTTTAGATTCTACCTAAGTTTTTCTTATAGGTAATCACTTAATAACTAATTAATTATTATGCCCCTTTTACTTTAATTACTTAAGCTAAATTAAGAATCTATTTTTCATTATTAGATTGAGCTAATAATAGGTCATGTTGTATCATTGCATAAGAGGAAGGAACTTTTCATAATCTAATAATTTAATCATCATCTAGAGTTTTCTTTTTCCTTTTCACAAGGATTTACCTTTCATTGTAATCATTCATTCATGTTATTGAATTAATATAATTCTTAAGTTGTTGAGAAAATTCATCTTGCTTTGATCTCTCTTTGTGATAGGATAATTGCTTACGAGTGATTTCTAGGAGTTGTGGGGTTAAATCATATAATTCAACAATTGTATTAAGACATTCCACCAAAATAGCTAAAAGATAAATAGAAATTGGTATAGGTAATGTTAATTTCACCATTATATTATCCCCCACTTTGAGGTGGATGTAAATCTAACATGATCATTTATTTTAATGTACATGATCATTCTCAACCATGCATGAAAATTAAATATGGATACATTTCAAAAGGACATCAAGATGTGTGTAAAGTATTGGGCCATTATTTGGTTCTTCTTGTCATCTTTTCCCTGGCATGAGCACTCCATAGGAACCTATATGTAATTTGTTAAATTATCACCCTTGACAATTTCACACTAGGTTTAGGTCCCCCCTATGTGCTTGGACCTAATTGTACTTTGAATTTACTAGTTTTATGATCATTTTTGGAAAATTGGGATATAGTAATGAATTAATATTACTTATTTATTTAATGACACTAAAACCCTCAAAATAGGTCTGGTTTAGGGTGCCACTGCCTTTGACCATCCTATTTTTGTCCAATTTTGAATGTTATTGTCAAAATTTATACATTTGCAAATCTGAATTCATTTGTTGGCTTTTCATAATTAATTTCATAGGAAAGTGAATAAATGCATATAAATATAAGTCTTTTTCACTATTTCAAAATTCCAATTGAGCATCCTAAAAAGAAATCAAGAGTAATCAAGAGTAGAATAAGCATTATTACAACACTTTTTCGTCAGTCAAGATTCACGTTACCAATGCATCAATTTTATGAGTAAGAGTGTTCATGTTTTGTATTCATTTATTTTGTGAGTACTACCACTTGCAATACTTTCAATCAAGCATCTAATTCTCCTTGTATGAGATGAGTATCATGACTTCAATCCATCAAGGAAAGAAAATCTAGGTGGTAATTTGAAACTGGTGTGGGAGCACCTAGCTAAGTTTAAGGTTTATTGAAGTTTTGTTTGAAGTTCTAATTTTGTTGTGTTGTGTGAGGTCATGTTGACCATTTAGCTAGTTTTTGTTGTTTTAAATAAAACTTGATCTTTTATGATCAATGGATTGGGAGGTGAAAGTCATGAATGGGTTTTGAAGCTCTAAGTTGTCTTGGTTACCAACCTTGTCAAAGGTTTGAAAACACATTGGGTTTTATAAGTTGTTTCATTAGGTCATCTATGGGCTCGACCCAAGCATCTAAATTGTTTTGGAGGCCTATTTAAGTGATGGCTCGACCCTAAGGCAGGGTTAGAGGTATTACTGTTGAGTGACATTTTTGTAAATTAAAGAAAATAGCGTTCAAAAGACAGTTTTCCTATGTTTTGCTTTTATATTGAGCATTAATGGAGTAGATTGAGTGTTCTTTTGGTTGTAGAATGTAGGGTGGACATTGTGAAGGCTTAGTGCACCAATATTTTGTGTTTGTGAATCTTTTTCATCTTTTTCCTGTACATAGTTTGTTTTTTTTTTTTTTTTCAGGCCTGCAACAGGCAGTTTTAGAAGAATGGAGCCCTAGAGAACCTTCCCACCGTACAAATTGTACGGCTCTTTGGGAATAGTGTCTAGGATCCCTTAGTGTAAATATGGTAGTTAGTAGAGTTTTTGGAAGTGCAGGAGGTGCTAGAAAAACTTTTCCCTAGGCAAGCCAGTGCAGGTTTGGTTGGGGCAGGCTTGAAGTAAAAGATCCATAACTTGCAGGAGAAACAAGATCTTGGAGAGATTATTTTTGGAGAATTTAGTGGGAGGTCCTGAATATGCATGGTGATCAGGAAGAGGGTTTATCAATCCATTTAGTAGGAGAACTTTTTGACAGTCTAAGAATAGCTTTGAGTAGCTTAAAACCCTAGGGTTCTTGACCATTTTTGTATATAGACAGAGTATGGCCTGTACAGGGCTAAAACCCTAGAAATCTTGAAGGTGTAGGCATGAGAAACAAAATCCCTAAGCAAAGTACCTTGGCCCTTTGGTGGGTTTAGAAGAAAAGTGCAGTTTGACTCTGTTGACAGGCCTAATTGGGGCTCAAGGCTACTAGCCTTTCAAACCCTAGGTGTAAGTTGGGTGAGAGCGAATGAAAAGAAGAAGTCTTGGGTGAACTTTCAAAACCCTAGGAGGATATTTTGAGGCCATTTAGGACACTTCTCCACCCCTGGAAGAATCAAATTGAATGTTGTGGAAAGATTAACCTTTAGGAAGGATTAAAGGTTAAAGGAAGAATGGAGGAATTACATCAAGGATAGCTTGATAGTTGAAAACTGACAAGGTAGAGAGGTTGGCTAGGAGAACCAGGGGAAATTAGTCAAGAAGGAGTTGCTATAGGTTAAGGTGGAGCAGCAAGGCACCAAGGAGGTCTTCCAAGTGAGACCCAGAGCAGGAATCAGTGATTGATTCCTCCAACCCCACTCCCTATCAGAAACACTTTTTTATTTATCACTTGTTTTATCTATTTTCCTGTCTGAATAAGGGTAAGAACTCTTTACATCACCATAGTTGTTGTGGAGGTGGAAACAACAAAACGAGGTTTTAGTTAGGAAAACCCCTATATGACACAACCCTTTCTCCCCCCTCTTGTTTGCAGGTGGTAGATTTGAAGTGGATTCGAGAGAATATTGAAGACCTAATTGCAAGATCAAGCATTCAAGTCCCCTACTTCAACAAATTAGGCCAAGAAAAATTATACATCAATGGATGAAGTTTTGAATCTGAATCCAAGAGGAAAGAACCTATAGACTGTATCCTACTGAGACTTGTTCACAAATTCCTAAAATTAGCATTCTCCAGTCTAGGGTGCCACTACCCTAAACCAAACAATTTCAACCCAAATTTATATGTCAAATTCCTCTAGCTCTACTTTTTTGTCATCAATATTTGTATTGTAGTTACATAATCTTCTAAAATCATATCATTCTTTTGTATATTCATAGTTGACCTAGTTTACATTTACAAAATTAAATCAATTTAATTCCTAATTAATCTAATCAAACCCATAAAAATACAAAGAAGATCAAAACCTTGATCTATCATTTTGACTCTTCCATTGAGGATAGTAGCCAAGTGGTCTTGAGTGATCAATTTTGGTTCCTCTCTAATGCAATGTCAGGAAAGGTACGATTTAGACCCTATATCATTTTCCCCACATCACACTATAAATAGAGAAAAGATAGGCAATGAATAGCTTCTATCACAAAAAAATGAGAAAATGGAGATAGAGAGAGTGATTAGAGATTTTACCTTTATGAAAAATTTTAGAACATAATGTTATTAAGGGTCATACCTTATAATATTTATAGAGTTTTCTAATATAACTTTATAAAACCTTATATATTATATTCTTTATTAAGCATGTTCCATTTAAAATTATTATAATATAATAAATATTAGATTATTGATTATTTATAACTAGTAGTTTTAGTAGGTGTGAATAATATCCTATCAAGTATTTTTCCACCCCTTATCCAATATTTGAGGAGGTTCCCTCTTATTGAGAGGATAAATAAATTTGGAGATTAATAGTGAAGGTATTGTTGGCCATGTGGAAGTAAGGAGAAATGTTTGAACCCCAAGTTTAGTCTATTTCAATAGACCATTTTGTATTTTTTTTAAATTGTTCAAGTTCAATTACAAAAGAGAATATAACATCCGGTTATAGTCATGATATCAATTTAAAACCATAATACCCTTCTCCAAGGGTTACAAAAAATGGAGCTAAAATATCAATATATCATCTCAAAATGAGGGCGGGTGCATGAAGTTGGCTTAAACTTTTGTGGCCAACTTAAAAAAAAAATTGAAAATGACATAACTTGAGTGCGTTATAACACACTCACGTTATGTCACTTTAAAAGAAAAAAAAAAAGTGAAAGCTATTCATTTTCTCTTGTCTGCTTTTTTGCTCTGCCCGTGGCCAAAACCCTCATTTTCGTGCTCACGTTCTAGGAGGAGGCATTCTACAAAATTCATCAACAATAGTTGCTTTTCCTTTGCAAAGATGGCGCCACGATGACAAAGAGGTGTAGTCCAGGTAAGTATTGTTTGATATTTGTTTTGAATTTCTTAGTTTCAAGTTGATTTTGTTTGTTTTAGGTTAGATTTGATTGTTTTTTTTTTAAATTTGTAGGAGATGCAAATAATCTTGCAAATCCTCAAAATCCTCAACAAGAAGAACAGGTAAATCCTCCTCAACAAAATCAACCTCCCCCACCAATCACTCAACACCCTCCTAGCACTTAACAAAATTTGAGGAGTGAAATTGAGAACAACAAAAAACAAATTGAGGATCTTATAAGTAGGTTGAGTGATCCAAATGCTTCAACCGCAAAAAGAATGACACTAGCAAATTCAATGAAAGAGATGTTAAAAAATTTATATTTAATAACCCAACAAATAACGAGATGGCAAGATAGGAGGTAGGAAGCTAGGGAATATTATGCAAATAAACTATCATATAAACAAGTAAAAGATTTAAAAATTACTAAAGGTGATTTGTGCTCTTTATTCACTGACCCTAGAACAAATCAAAATCTTAGCCTCAATGCGAAGAGGTTTCCTATTCATTGGTGCCACCACAAAGAGATTAGGAACCATTTTTATGATAGGTGGTACTTGGCCTTTGATTACCCATCGTGCAACAATTGTGAAGTCCCCTAATATTTTCTTAGGAAACTATACAGTGAATTCATATTGAACCAAATCCCAAATTATTTTGATAGGCTCGGTGCATAGCCAGATCCTACACGGCAAGGGAGACGACCTCTCGCTAGGTCACCTTGTGAGCACATTGTTATGCCTGTCGTTGCGAAGGAGAGTGCCGACGTAGAGACATTGCAGGCAATCAACACTTTGACCTAGAGTGTCATCCATCATACTAGCCCTATTGTACAACGCCATCTAGGGGAGTCTTCGGGTGGTGGCCTTCAAACCCATGTGCGTCAATCTTGCAGAGTGACTTGTTCATATGACCCCACCGACACTCAGGAGGCTGCTACGCAGGATTCGTATGCTGCTACACAGGATTTGTATGTTGCTACAGGGATGGAGAGGACAACTGACATTTTGCATTGTGCATATGGCATTGATAGTCAGGTAAAAGTCAGCATGTTCATTGAATTTAATTTATTAAATTTTGATTATGAAATGCAAGATTAACTAATTTAGTTTTATTATTTTAATAAAATTGCAGGGTCACAGTGTTGAGATTGGATACACCGGTCCTCCACCTATTTATTTCTGTAGTACACCTATTAGTGGGGTATGTAACTAGTAAACAATTATAAATTTATTACGTGTTAATAGCATTGTTTTACGAATGGTATTTTAATACATGTGATTTTAGATGTTGAATAGGCTAATATTGGTGGTTTCAAGCAAACACCTCCTAGTGCCAGTGGATTTACTCAAACGTACATGAAGGTAATAGAATAAAGAGAACTTAACTAATGAATTCTACTTAATATATTTGTGTATTTTATATTCATATTATTGGTTATGTTGCATTACAAATCATTCAAACTCAAAGCATTACTTCAAATTCCATAACTAATAACTAGATGTTGATAGATGACAAAATTTCAACTTACAATATAGTTGTTTAGAAAGTCAACATAAGCAGCACGATGCAATTAATTCACATGGAGGAATGTGCTTGCAAAGGTGCACTAGCACGAAAAACTATGGATGCTTGGAAAAAATCTATGAAACCATAATAGTAAGCAATAGCATAGACAAGGCAGTTAGTGATGTAGAGCATCATATCAAAACACTCAATCATCAGGGTACATCTAATGCAGAGCATCCAACAAACACCATCAACATCATTTCTTCAAGGGATTTCAATCCCAAATAGAATCAGGAGAAGATCAAATATAATTTCTACTTTTCATTCAACCAAAATCCACTCAAATTCTCTTAGCCATTCCATAGGCCATCATTCATCATTCCACTAATTAGTATTCAAATTGACTCATTCAAAGCAAAAACCATATTAAAGAAAACTTTGACATAATCAATTAGCTTCACATCATTCTCAACCACCATAAAAACAACATTAACCTTATTATTGACACTTGAAAAATTCATCCTTTCATTTATTCACCAAGGCAACAAATCAACTAAACCATACCTCATTGTTATTAGTCCATTATCAAGCACTGTACTCACCATATTTTGGCTGTAGTAGTCTATTTACATGTTACAAACTCCTGCTACAACAAAATATTGATTATCATCTTGTGGTTAATCACCAATTTGCTCAAAAGGCTTTATAATACTCACCCATCCAACCATCAAAGTCACCAAACCTGTCTTATACACCTTAACCAAATTTAGTAACATCAATCATATCATTAGTTTGATAGTAACCAAGCACTCAATATCATCCTTTCCACTGTTTAAACAAACATCTGTGTAAAAGCAAGAAGTTGGGTACACAAAGAGGGGAAATTTTAGGAAAAACAAAAAGTTTCGCAGGAAACACGTACGCATTACGGATCGGGTACCTAAGCCTAAATCCGAACACATATGAGTTCAGATTCGGGTACAAGAACTGGAAATGAGTACGTGTTATGAAACACATACACGTTTAGAATGTGTACGCGTTTCAAAACGCGTACGCATTTCATGAAAGTATTTTTTTTAATAAGCGACTATATTTCATTTTTCCTCACCATTTTAGTCCGCGCCAGAGAAGAAGAAAGGAGATCACGTACGCGTTTCAAAGGCCTTCATTGAATAAAAATTTGACTGCCACCTCCTCCCATCGACACAACCGACCTCATTGACCTCCAGGTTGGTTGAATTCTTCCCTTTTTTTTGCTTTATATCTTGTTTTTTTGTTTTGTAATTAGTATTCAGTTTTTGTTTGTTTAGTGTGTTTTAGTTCAATGTTTTATAGTTTTTAATTGCATTTAAAAAACCAAAAACGTCAACAAAACAAAGAAATTTAAATTGTAAATTGAAAACCATAAAAACTAAACCTAAATTGGACACATTCAACTTAGAAATCAAAACCCTAGAAACTCTAGGTTACAAAATTTACATAGGTCCCTAAAAACTAATTTACACAAGTTAATCCTTGGACCTAAACCCTAAAACATAAACCTAAAACCCTATTTATCCTAATTTACGTAAACCTAAAATGGGCTATTTACCCTAAAATGTAAACCTAAAACCCTAAATTAGGGCTCCTCAAGGAGGTTTAGATTATATTTTATATTTGACATAACCTTCTTTGTATGATTTTTACTCACTCATGGTTCTTAGTTTATTTAGGGTGGAAGTGATGAAAAATTCAATATTAGGGGCATGCGATATAATAGAAGAGGTAAAATAAGGATGTGTAGTAAGATTTGATGACATAACATGTAGGGAGGGATCACAAATTATAGTCCATAGTTTAGGTACACTTTGGTATGTCGTTGGTGATCCACACAACTACCAATGAAATTCATAATTGACTAATAAAGGAGGTGCAAAAAATTGATGCATAGATCTATATATTAACCAACAAATTGATTTAATTATAATATGTTCACATTTAATATAAATTTGATAGCTAATTTTATCTCAGAAAACTTCATGATTGTATAATTTAACTTGAGAAAGTGTACCAGTGAAGTAAAATAATGTGCCTCATGTGAAACTATGTGCTTGATTTAATAAGTTCATATATCATGATGCTAGTTGATATGAGCATGTAATCACTCTATATCAATGTTGTTAGCTTATATAGTGTATGATGTATTCTCTTAAAAAAACATAGAAATGCAAGTCATACTTGTTAATCTAGACTATGTGCAATATGGATAGAGCTAGACACATAAATGTTATTAAATCAAATAAATATTAAAATGTGAAGCATGAATGATTTCTACCCATTTCTCTTATTTGGATGAGATCCTTTGTGAATTATGTAAGGATGCATTATGATCATATTTAAGCCTTAATTTATAGGATGTTATTCATAAGATCTATAGGTTGTGTGTAATATAATTCCTATTTTAACTCTCATGTGTAGTGGCATTGTTCTAGATTAGGAAAACTAAATGTTGTACTTTCTCTAAACTAGTGTATCAAAGCTAACTTGTAGCATGAACATTTCAATTTGGAAAATTCAAATTACTTTTTTGAGAAACTTGATAGATGATTCATAAATGCAAGTCAATTCTATAACCAAAGGTTTATTTTCTAAGATTATTTATTTATTGAATTGATCAATTGATTCCTCACTTAGTGGCAAGTTAGGTTCTTTTTTTGAAAACCCATGCATGTCTAGAATTTATATAAATATTCAAAGGAAGAGTCTATGCCATAGAAAAGTTTCAAAAAATATATGATTAGAAAAAAAATTGGGTCTAAATCACTTTAGATCTCCTCTTCCTTTTTAAATCATCCAAGAGTGCTTAGAGGTCCAAATAGGTTCAAAATCCATTATAACTCAACAACTTACTTATAATTGAAATCTAAAATTCCTAATTGTTGATATATTGAAGCTATTCCTAGAATGTCACATATTTTATTCAAAGCACTAATTTTAGGTGGTAGGGTTTCTCATTTACTTGTAAAAAAATATTCATGTGTCTTCTATATGTTTTCATGTCATCAAATCTCTAAATCTAAACCCTAAACCCTAATTTAGCATTCATTTTGTTGTAGGCCCTTAAAATGAAATTTGGTTGCCTTAGGCAACTCCACCAAATTTTATTCCCTTAAGCCATGAAACATTTCTTCCTAGTCCACCTTACTAGACATAGATCACCTTAAGCCATCCTATCACCCTAAATCATAAATCGATGTCTTAAGGGGTCCTAATATGACATTTCTTAAGGGGATCAAAGAAGTTCTCAAAATTTGGTGAATAGAGCTCAAGCTCATCTTTGTTTATTTTGTACATTGCAATTAGGTCACTAGCATATATCTATGTGTCCCTTTGAATGTATTCTATTAATTTTTCATTCTTATCTTTAGTATTCTTTGAAAACAATGAATGAGATTATAAATTTTAATGTTAGTGTTAAACTTATAATTTCTTCTTAACTACTTTGTCCCACTATAGAGATCTTGTGTCTCTTATCATGAAATTTGAAAATTTAGATAAATCAATTTATGTCCTCGGATTTAATTAAATTATGTCATACTTGATTAATACATCTATTCATTTTGTTGTAGGACCTTAAAATGAAATTTGGTTGCCTTAGGAAACTCCACCAAATTTTATTCCCTTAAGCCATGGACCATTTTGTCCTAGGACCTTACTACACATAGATCCCCTTAAGCCATCCTATACCCTAAATCGTAAATCGATGTCTTAAGGGGGAATTTGACATTTCTTAAGGGGATCAATTTGGTGAATAGAGCTTGGTCACTCATCTTTTTTTATATTTTGTACATTGCAATTAGGTCACTAGCATATATCTATGTGTCCCTTTCAATGTCTTCTATTAATTTTTCATTCTTATCTTTAGTATTATTTGAAAATAATGAATGAGATTAAATAAATTTTAATAAAACCCCATAATTTCATTTCTACCCTTCATATTAACAACCCCACATTGGACTCAATTTAATGTGTGTACATGCTATGAATTTTTAATGTTATGGATTTTATAATGTTATAAATTGAATGGTCTTCAAATGAAATATATTTTGAATTTGTGCATGTTCAATGTGATTTTTAAATAGCTTTCAAATTGTGTGCATTATTTAATTAGTTTGTTGATATATATTTTTTAATTGTTTAACATGCAGTTGCCATATCATTGCTCACATGGATCCAATGTTTAATTTAGAGGATTTTATGCCCAATCAAAAAATTCCTATAGATCTTGTACATCCCAATCCACCACATGAACAAAACCCTAGCACACCTCCACATTCTCCACCGCCTAACCCCCCACCCCCTCCTATAGTTGATGAAGATCAATTAAGAGAGAATATCCTAGCAAACCTCATTGTCATTCAAGGAAATATAGATCTCATAAAAAATGAGCCTAGAGTCCCTCCCCATCTCGCACGGTTTGCATCTACGATGCAAACTATTGTCAATTTTGTTCGATCTATTGATGCGGACCTAGTTAGGTTCCATCAATGGAGAGAAGAGAGGAGACAATTCTATGCAGATGGATTGTCATATAAAGAAATCAATGAACTAAAAATTACCAAACAAACCATGTGCCAATATTTTATTAACCCCCAAAAAATCCAACCCATTCCACCCACGAAAAAATGAATTTTGATTTTATGGTGTAGGCACCCGCAGATAACTGTGCATTTTTGGGAAAGATGGTGGATGGTGTTTGATAGTCCACCACATGGCAACAGTGAGGTTCCCTTATACTTTTTGAGAAAGTTATGGGCTGAGTTTGGGTTGGGTAAAAAACCCAACTATTTTGATATGAGGTCATTTCAGGGAGTTGGGCGTGGCCTGCCCCGACATAGACTAGGAGTATGTGTCAATCCTCAATGACGTGCTCCAATTGCTCCTATTGTTCCTCTTCCTTCTCCTAGTGTTCCTGCTGCATTTTAGCAGCAGACCATGTTATCGACATTAGGAGAATTGAGTTCACTTTCAGGACATCACACTCAGCAGACTACACACGCGACCACTGAAGTGGCCAATAGAGAGCATGGAGGCTCGGGCTATAGGGATACTCATACATCCACTTCAAGCGATGCACATGCATCTGGGGCGGGGTCATACCTGAATTTACTATATTTTGAGGATTGTCCTACACATGTATGTTCATCTTTTGAACTTAAATTTAATTCAAGTTTGAAATGTGAAAAATTCATGTAAATAATAACATCAAATTATATATATAATATAATATTAATTCAATAAGTGTTTGGTGTAGACGCATGATCACGTGATGCCTAAAACTCAATATGATCATCGTGTGTATATGTTGAGTGTTGTAGATCTAGGCTCACCTTTTTAATAGGTACTTGAACCAATATATATTAAATAATTTGTGTGGATATATATCTAATTTAATTTAAATTTGTATACATGTGTGAATTGATTTATTATATCTAGATGCAGGGAGGTCATAAGATACCTAGTACTGACCAACCACAAGTTACAGTGGTGAGCGTTGTTGAGACATCATCAGCTCAGGTGTGTGCTTTCAAAATTTTTTTAAGTCTAAATTAAATACACATCATAGATCTAATTTAATTTTTTCATTTACATACACATATGTCAATGATCTATACGAACTATTGTACATCTATATGCAGGAATTTCATGAGATACCTAGGGCAGGCCGTGCACCTGAGACATCATTAGCATTTATGCATGGGAAATCTCAGGTGTGTGATCATAAGGTCATATCATTTGAGGTTGTAAACTTTACTTTAAATCTCCTATACAATTTTTACGAACCTTTTAAATATATATATATATATATATTCAAGGTTTTCACATATTGTTTGCTTTATATGAATATGCAGGATATAGTATATCAGGCATTTGCATCTTCTCAAGTGACAGTTATGCTACCCATTGAAGAAAATGTGCCAGTTACAGATTCACATGATCATATGGTAATTTATGCATACTAGAAATCATTTTTACTATATTTACTAGATATTTAATTAAATTTATTTTTATCTAAAAGTTTATATTTTCAAGTTTAAATATGTTTAATTATATCAAAATTTCTAAATAAATTTAAATCTAATTTCAAGTTTCTTGTACTCTTTCACAGCATGATGCGGGTACATCTAGTTAACATGGAACAAAGAGGAGACTTGATTTGACCGATCAGCCTAAAAGTTAGATGGTTTTATATTTTATCGACTGTAGATCTCTAGTTTTATTTAAATATATGTGTTGGACTTGACATATAAATTTTATGGACTATCTATCTCTAGTTTTACTTTGAACATGTTATTATCATATTTGTGTTTATTTATATCAGTTGACTTTAATATCTTGATTATATATGCAGTCAATTATGATATCTTGTTATGTTCATTTTCATGATTATATGCACTCATACATTGGACTATTTATATTTTATCTAATTTTCAAGTATTACATGCACTATATAAATTATTATGTAGAATCAAATTTAATATATATATATAATTTATCACATGTTTAGGTGACAAATTCAAACATTCCTTAAATAGTTTAGATCATATTCATAATAAATTAAGGGCAAGTAATTTTAACTATTTTCCAATTAGATAGCAAATATTTTAATCAATAAACAAAAAAACTATCTCCTTCTATGTATAAAATGTATAATCTATACAATTGAATAATTATATAAAATGTGGTAAATACAAGACATGAAATGTATAATCTATAAAATTGGAACAAGATATTTAAAAAGTGACATCGAACAAACATATATAATGTATATAAAGATATTTATTACAAGTATATAATATGATGAAACATATATGTGCATGTAGATACAATTAAAACTTATCAACTTTTAGGTGAAGACCAAAAATTGATATTTACATAGTCTCTTGATAAAATAATTTTTCAGTTCAACAATCACTTTGTAGACTGACTTGATGAGAACCTAAAAAAAAATTAATGTAAGTAACTACAATTTTTATGAGTCATTTAAGAAAAAAATTCATGCGAGAAAAGAACAATATATAGTAAATTCCATACAAATTCAAAAGATGTTTGCCATAGGATGGATTAAGGGGACCTAAGAGGATATATAGCTTAAGGGGGGTC
Source organism: Sequoia sempervirens (assembly GCA_007258455.2). Classification (NCBI taxonomy): domain Eukaryota; kingdom Viridiplantae; phylum Streptophyta; class Pinopsida; order Cupressales; family Cupressaceae; genus Sequoia; species Sequoia sempervirens. Next base: position 70,325,981 of record VDFB02000008.1, read on the forward strand.
TTAAGAGAATGCCTTAAGGGGAGTTAAGAGGATGGTTTAAGAGGATGCATCCCATGAACCCTAGGATATGGCTTAATAGGTCCTAAGAGGATGGCTTAAGGGGAATTATGAGAGTCCTTTAAGAGGATGGCTTAAGGGGATGTAAGAGGGTGGATTAAGGGGAGTTGATAGAATGTATTAAAGGGATGTAAGATAGTGGATTAAGGGGATGCATGTCATGAACCCTACGATATGGATTAACAGGCCCTAAGAGGATGGCTTAAGGGGAATTATGAGAGTCACTTAAGGAATGCAAGATTATGGATTACGGGGATGTAAGAGGATATGACTTAAGGGTCCTTTAAGAGGATGGATTAAGGGGATGCAAGAGGGTGGATTAAGGGGAGTTGATAGAATGGATTAAAGGGATGTAAGATAGTGGATTAAGGGGATACATGTCATGAACCTTACGATATGGATTAGCAGGCCCTAAGAGGATGGCTTAAGGGGGTACAAGAGGGTGGATTAAGGGGAGTTGATAGAATGAATTGAAGGGATGCAAGAGGGTGGATTAAGGGGAGATGAGATAATGAATTTATACTATCAATTAAATGTATCTAGAACTATATATAGTTACCTATCTCTAGATTTGAATTACATTGTAATATATGTGCATCTCCTCTCTTTTTTGTAAAACATCTAATTTTGGGAGACCTGAAACAAAAAATGATATAAAACTATAATTAGGAAATGATTAAATACAAATATATATATCAATTAACTATATAAACAACTAGATATACTTACCAATATTTATTTACTCTGTTGTACCATCTGCATCCTCTCTTTTTTTAATGCATCTATGATTGTCTCATGATCATCCATTGAAAGTGTCCATAAAACTTTATTAGCATGCCTCCCTTGATATCTAACTAGTTTTATATTGGTCATCATAATCAAATGTGAATAATGTATAATCTTCTTGTGACTTTCATAATCTTCAAATGCAAGCAAGCCATTCTTTCTCATCAAATATTTTCGAAGCTAGGTGCCAACAACAACCACTAGACCAGTTGGATACTCAAAGTTGTCATCATCCACTCTAGGATGTACCAACTTATGTTTTCTCTCAACACATATAGCCAACTAGTAATTTTTCTCCTCTTCATTCCCCTCAGGTGCAACAACAACATACACAGGTCCTGAAAAAATAAATACAAAATTCAATAAAGAGTGACTTATATTTAATTCACATATAAACATGGATACATACAAAATTCAAATCAATAAATAATGTACCTTCTTGTACAAGATCCGAAACATGATCATAATCATCTGATGCGAACACTTGATTATCTTCAATTATCGTTCCATGTTGAACATGTGTCGATGTAGGCGTTAAGGCTCTTTGTTGCCATTGTTCGACCCATTCCATATTTTCACATGCCTCCCAATCACCTGTAATACAAAATTGACAAAAGCATGCCAACTCCCTTGTCCATATTGTCCATGTGTTTGCATTCAAACTCTTAAACGAATGCCATTTTGCAGATCCATTAATTGTTTCACAATCTTGTCAAGAAAAAATATCATTTTCTTCAACTAACCAAAAGAAGCGTCGAATTATTGAGCTCTCACTTTTTCTTGTAGATAATTTGGTATTGCACCAATCTACAATTGCACGTGCATCTCTAAATTTGACAGCATCCTCAAATTTTAGTTGCTCTTTAGCAAGAGCTCTTTTCACACATGCACCTACTCCATCGTGTTCTCCCTTACCATGACCATCTTCAAAAAAACTCCATATGTGTTGGATATTATTTTCCTTATGAACTCTACATAACCAATAAAACATTCTAGCATTTTTGAATTGACCCGTGCAATTATCTGACCATATGAGATGTTTTAGCATTTGAATTCCTCTCTCTTTTAAATTTTTATAAAATATATCAAAACAATATTGTACAAACTTAGATGAATGTAATCGATTATCACTTACATAAAAATGGTACTCTCTCAAAAAAATTCTATTATCTTCTGTACTATCTTCTGCATGTCTATAAACAATGTGAACAAATATAGCTACTTGCACTGAATTATAATACTGTGATTGAATTTCTTCTTATGGAGCAAGAGTACATTTTTTTGCAAAATCAACAACTAACAATATAGTTCCAATTGGGAATGTTTTTTTACATAAACAAAATTGATTATCAAGCCAATGAGCATTATGAGAGTGTTGAACATATTTAGGTACAAACTTATCTTTAAATTCATTAATAAAAGCATGCAAACTAACTTTTTCCACAATTAGCTCAACACGTTTTCCAATTTTTCCATCTTTTAAAGAATACTTAACATTTTTAAAATTTTTTACATCCACTAATTGTTGTCCAAATTCATCTAAACTACTTTCATGCATACATTCTCCTAATAATGAAAAGTTACCACATCTATCGCATTCTTCAGAAATGCATGCTTTTAAAAAAAATGAGTTTCCATTTAAAGAGGGATCACAAAACAAACCTGCTATAAAATCTTTGATTCTTTCAGGTGGCATATTAATGCCACAAATGTCCTGCATAATTTTGTTAGCATGCAAAGTGCATCGTATATATCAAAAATATATCATAATAATAATGAAATTGTACATGAGTCTTACAACAACAAGAGATTCGTTGCTTATTAATTCTAACATACTAAGGTTTACACTTTTCGAATGATCTTTGACTTATGCTAATATTCAATGGTAAGATTGAAGCATCTAATTTTTTTTTATATAATTCAGTTTGAGTCATATCTAAGAGATGCTTTGGATGAGGTTCACAAATTTTGGAACCCACCCTTAATTTTAAGACATCTCTAATGTTAGGTGATACTCTTGTATTATCATGCCAAAATTTATCGATTAAAGATTTAATTTCATTAGTTAATTTCATGTCTGATCTTGGGAGTCTACCACTAAAACTCCAACATTGATTAATAGGATCCTTTTCAATACTTTCTCTTCTTTTAGCAGCTCTTATCAAAGTTCTAGGATTTACTTTTACACATTTACTAATCTTACTTAACATTCTTTTATTTGAAGTTGTTTTATCAACTAGAGCAGTTGTTATTGCACGACGAGCCGCATTCTTATCTTCGACCGAATTTTCTTACCAATAAATCAATAGCATTAGCAACACTAGATATGACTTGTTCTAATGAATCATCTTTCTTTTTATTTTACAAAAATACCTAATTTTTCATCACTTTTCTCATTTTCAACATTCTCATCAATTGCACCATGAGTTGACATTGGAATCCTAATTTCTTTCTATAAAAAAATATTTTATATATTTTATTTCCATAATTTCTAATTTGTCTTGAAGAAACTTTACCACAAAGGTTATCTAGCACATTTGTTTCAATTTAAAAAAACATTTTCACCTTCATCCATAGAAGGAGTCTCATTTTCATTCACACAAGGGGTTTCATTTTCATTTTCAAATGTAAAAGGGATTTCATTCTCATTTTCATGAATATGAGGGATTTCATTCTCATTTTCATCAATATTAGGGATTTCATTCTTATTTGCATTCTCATACGATATAATTTCATCATTTTTTTGTTTCTGCATTGTTTCAACCCTAATATTATTGATCTCATCAATGGTGTATCTAGCTTAATCTAAACAAACAATATCAATATTATCAATATTATCAAAACTTGGGTTTGAACACATACCTAGATAGATTGTTTGAATAGGTGCATTTTCCATATCATTGGGAGGTGGATTTGAAGACATACCTGAAGTTGTTTGAATATCATTCAAAGTTGAAGTTGAAGGCATAGTTGGGTTTGTCTCCGTAATTGCATTTTCTTCCATATTCACCATCTCCACATTTGCATCATCTACATTCATTTCATGATTCATGGCCTCCTCTTTAACATTCTTGGAACTAAATGCTTCCAAATCTTTCATTTGACGAATCCTTTCTCTCCTTTTTCTTTGTCTTTTTGCCTCCTTATCTTTATTTGCTTGAATTTCTTTGGGTGTCATTAACTTTCTACATCTTTTTTTTGTCTTTTCTTATCACCCATGGTTACCAAACCCTTTTTTATGACAATTTTTTTTTTCAAAAAACCTATTTTAAAATTTCCACCTCCTTCAAATATTCAAATTAAACTATGTACTATGAAGATCATTTTTTCTATAAACTCTGAAGTACAAAAACATCATGAATACATCCAAAAATTATCTTTTTCAAAATATTCTTCTAAGAAGTTCTTGTACTTGATTCCACTTCAGAAAATTCAACCTGCACTGTCTCTTCCAACAATTTGAATAGAATATGCCCTACACAAGACAAATTTGCAATAAAAAATACAAAAAATGACACTTTCGGACCGTACTGCAAAAAAAGAATGTTGCAGGAAAATCATGTTTTACCAGTATTTTTTAAATTAGGGAAAAATGGCTATATTAGAAACACGTACGCGTTATGTTCTAGGAACGCATACACGTTTCATAACGCGTATGCGTTACCTTTACCCAACGGGTGAATAGATAACGTGTATGCATTATGAAATGCGTACACGTTTCATTTAAATAACGCGTACGCGTTTTTGTAACATGTACGTGTTATTTAAAAGTTGAATTTCCACACCACATCTAGCCCTGGTTTTAGGCTTGGGAAAGGCTTGGTAATCCAAGCCTTAGCCTTTGACCTGCAACTAAAAAACTAAGACAGATTGAAGAAGAATGTCCAACTTTGACAACATGGCTGATGGACTTCTTTTTTGAATCAATCTATAAAATTAAAACCCATTAGAGAACATGATGTCTACTTTTCAAATATATAATTTTGATTAATATTGGATTATGTTTGCTATTTTTTAATTAATTTCTAAGCAAACTAGTCCTTAAACTTGAAATATCATACTTTTTTTGGTTAAGTTTTCTGTAAAAAAATTATATGGGATCAAAATTCAAACAATTCTCTACGCAATGAAAAAAAAAGAGTCAAAAAATGTTTAGTTTAGGTCCAATTATGTTGTCCGTACACGTTGATTTTTAAAAACAACAATTAAAGCCAATATAAATTTAATAAAAAAAAATATTCAACCTAAAATTACAAAAAAAATTCAGACCAAACTTCATGTTGTTAGCTCTCTTTTCCCAAAAGGAATTATCAAAATACTTTTATTTGGGTCAAAAAGTGTTGTCCGTACACTTGCTTGGTATTGTAAAAAAATAGGGACTTTTAAAAAGTGGTTTTTATAGATCCCTATCAAAATTTAATTTCTATAATTTGGGTATTTGAATAATTTACATATTTGGAAACTAGATTCAAAATGCTAAATTTCATATTACTGACTTTTTTTAAGATTCATTGTGTAAGTGCCTCAAATTTTTAGTCCAAGTGTGACAAATTCTAAAAAACAGCAAAAACACTTCCACTTTTTGAGCTTTTTGTGTACCCAACTTCTTGCATCAGCCCATCTTTGTTTTGATCAGACAATATCATATTCCTCTAGTAGGTATGTCAACCATTGAATCGGGTAGTTACATTCCTATCTCAAAGCTTATTAAAAAACTCAATGCATATTTAGAAACACTTTCCAACACATCACAACATATCAAAGTTCTTAGACGTTTGACATAAAGAAAATCATTAGATTTTAGACTATCCTCTGAAGAAAGGCTAGAAGATTAGGCCTGTTTTACAAAGGAGACCCCTTCAAAACAATTCCAAATCAATCAAAACCTCAAAATAGTCTTCAAGAATGTCTTATAACTCAATATTTCACAATTTATAGTGATTGAAAACCATGAAAATGTTCTAATCCAATAAACCCTCGTTTATAGGGTGTAAAAGCACAAATCAAGGAGGGTTTTGTGAAAAATACTCTTGCAAACCTCTATTTCTCTGGCCACCACCTGGAACATGATTTTTTATGTCTTCCAATACCTTCTACATTGTTTCCAAGCCTCTGCAAGCTTTATTTATTCATGACCCATGACTGTAGCATCACTTTGTGTAGGAAAATCCTCTATTTTACAGTGTAGCAACAACTCCACCATGGTATTCTTGCTTTTCCGGGCTGCATTTAAAATCATCAAAACATGCAAAACATCCTAACATTAACCTACTCCAATTTACTTGACCTACATTGGTGGAGTAGTGAAGAAAAACCCTATTGGACTCTCAAACTTGCTTCTAAAAGGACTCTTTCAAGCACCGAAAACTGCCTCTTATTCTTTTGTTTCCTAAAACTAACCAATTCCAACTCTTGAAATTGTAAAATAACTCCTCTTTACATGTATTCACACTATGATTTAACTTTGGGTGTTCCTAAATTACCAACACAAGAAAACAAAACAATGGAGTAATGTTGCAAACTCAGAAATAGGGAATTTTTATTTCAAAATCTAATTACAAGAACACAAACTTCTGCTTTTTCTCGCCTTGACATGCCTTTTAAAGATATTTCCTTTTCCATAATTGTCTTTCCATCGGTTGAAACTACCCCTTTTAACCCTTAATATGCCTGATTTCCTTGTTTTTGTCAATTTAACAACTTTTAACAATATTACATTATTGCATTGTTTGCATTTTCCCACTTTGACCACCTAGAACTTACCCATAACCTTACATACATTCAAATAATACCTCATATGACCTTGAACATTCACTTTACATCATTTTTCCATGACCTTTTTTGATTGACTTAATACAAATTTGAACACTCATCCCTTTTGCAAAATTGAAAAGTATTTGATGACCTAGGTGCTCGTGCACCAACATCTGACCCAATTGAATCAAGAGAAGATCAAATTGAATAAGAAACTAAAATTTCTTTCTCTTTTCATCAAAAATCACATTGTTTCATTTGCAAACCACAAGGCAACAACAAGCCAACTCATTTCAATACTTCTTATCATCCTCAAGCTTCAAACATCTTATTTATCAGCAAAAATGATTGATATGTGCACAAGAAACCTAATTAGAGTCACTAAACAATCCACTCTTTCATCATTCACCAAGGCACCCTTCCACTCAATCTGCTTTACCTAGGAAAAATAACCAAAAACCAATCTTTCATGTTACAACCTATATCCATCAGATCCTAACACACCTTTTTCATCATCAATTTATCTGAATTCAAAGAAAAAACCTGATAAAGAGCTCTGAATCTTTCAATTCCTTAAACAACTCACCAAATTTTCACTTTTACCAACTAGTTCCTCAAGACCAAGATACTACAATCAACCATTTACACCTCAATCATTTCATCTGACTTCCAAGACATTACTCACATCATGTTTATTGACTAAGCTTATTCTATGCACAAATCAAGCCCTACAAAGGAGGGTTTATTGCATAAGGTACTTACAAACCTTAAATACTCTTGCCACCACCACAAACACCATGGAAATAGCCTGCATAAGCTTTAGAAATGATGCAGAGTGGAAGGGAAGGAAAACTCACAATCACAAATGGAAAAGTCACTCCACTAAATGCTTCTCTCAAATACTCTTATGAGGAGTCCTAAACTCCACTATTCTTTAAGAGATCAACCCCACACACCTAGGGTTCACAACTCAAACCACTCACAAAGCTTGAAAACATTTGGATCATGTCTCATTAAGTTACAACAAACACCCATCACTATGGTGACTTAGACCTCACTCTCTCTTAAGGCTTGCAACCCTTGCCCAGTAGGACAGTCAGAATAAAAACCACAAGGAGGACTATTAAGACACCAAACCTATGGATTCAAACCCCTAAGATGGACCCTACAAGGTTCCAAAACCCTTCCTCTTGACTGTCAAAACATCACTCACAATGGTCCTTTCTACCGCTGCTCCAAAAGGCCTAATTCACAGACCTACACCTAGGTCTTGACTATCTAGGCTCTCCCCTTCACCCCAAAGCCAAAATTTAGACTCCTACAGGTTCTCCACACCTGTTTCCACCATTCCTAAGTGCCTCTTAAATAGATTCTTCAAAATCAAGCAAAAACTCATTTTTTTGCTTGTCAATTATGCTTGCCACATAGAGATGTCAAGCCAAAATTCATGCACAACTTCCAACAATGAGCCTTCCATTCTCAAAAACATTGAGGAAATGATAGTACAACCTTATATCTTCCATCCCACGAAGATTTAGCAATTTTACAATGTGGGAATGGAAGAAATATACATTTTTCACCCAGAACCTTGATTTTAAGGGTTTTTAGACCACCTGATAGAGAAATTGGAATATCTCCCTTGATACTCAATGAAATATCACCACTCCAATGCCAAAGGAAAGGTTATTCAATTACCTATCCAACCATTATGGGCTTGGAGCATGAAAGTGAGCATACAGTCCGTACCAAGTATGGGATCAACAAATTCTTTAGAAAAAACATAGGAAAAACAACAAAATTCTTATTGAAACTTCTTCAAAACATCAACATCAACCTTGCCTCGACCAAGAGAGGCATATTTGAAGTCTTACAAACTCCCTCCAACTTCTTGCAATTGTCTTTTGAAAAGAGAGACGTTGGAAAACAACTAATCTCATGCTTTGACTTTTAATTGCCTAGTTAAGGCAATGTGAGCAACTTCTACCAACTTGACCACAAAGAGCCTTCCAAAATGTGTCAAAGGAATTTAAAACCTTGTCAAAAAGTAAGGTGACTCCCCTCAGGTGTCTAGATACAACAAGGCACCCTTTTTCCTTATTTTTCCAAGATGCACTAGACTTACAAAGGAGGATGGAGACCTTTTTGTACAAAGAAGTTGGTCACCAAGAACAAAAACTAAACCAAAAAACTAGAAGACCTACTACAAAGCATTGAAATGGTCCATAAGACCTTATTCCATCCATAAACCAAGAAACAAAAAATGAAAAATTATTCTAGGTCCCTTAGACCCATGGGTGCTCCTACACCATACTCCCAAGCAAGAAAAAGATCTCAAGTCCTCTTTGAGATTAGGTCTTCTACAATAGTTCCATGTTGTTTAATATCATTTTCTGACATCCATGTTGAATCCTCTTCAGGTAGACCCTTCCATTTGACCAGGTATTCCTTGTGAACCTTCCTTTTAGTCTTCTTTGTTTCCTTGGTGTCTAGGATGCATTCAAGAGTCATAGGTTGGCTAGGGGGTAGTTCCTTCACCCAATCTTCATCCTCCATTTTTTTTGTACCTACTCCATCAGCTGCATTCACAGGATCTTTGAAAGGATACAAGTTAGAAATGTTGAAGATAGGAGAGATTGCCACCCCAGGAGGTAGCTCTATTTCATAAGAATTTTGGCCAAACTTGTGGACCACCTTGCAAGGTCCTATCTTCTTCATCATGAGTTTGGTATACTTTCCTTTTAGAAGTTTCTCTTTCTTCAAGTGTGCCATCACCAAGTCTCCAACCTTAAATTGGACATTCCTCTTATTTAAATCTGCCTTTTCCTTATACTTGTCATCATTCTTTTGAAGGGTTTCCTTCAATTGTTGATGAATATCCCTGATTGTAATAGAAAAGTCCTCACCTTGAGCACTTATCTTAACAACTCCTCGTAGATCTCTTAGTTCATAGACCCCTCTAGGGTGCATGCCATAGACTACTTCAAGAGGGCTTCTACCAATGCTCCTATTCATGGAGTCATTATATGCAAATTCAGCCTGAGGTAAAATCATATCCCAAGCTTGTCCATGCTCCTTGGTAAGTAATCTTAAGAGGTTTCCCAATGATATATTCACCACTTCAGTTTGTCCATCCTTTTGTGGATGGTATGCTAAAATAAAGAACAGATTTTTTCCTTGAGTTTCTTCCACAAGGTCCTCCAAAAGTGACCAATGAATTTAGAATCCCTGTTAGAAACAATGCTTAAAGGAAGTCCATGTATCCTAACAACCTCCTTAAAGAAGAGACCTCCTATATGAGATGCATCATTGGTACATTTGCAAGGAAGAAAATGTGCCATCTTACTAAATCTATCAACTACCACAAAGATACTATCAGAACCTCTTTGGGTTCTAGGAAACCCCAAGAAAAAGTCCATAATTACACACTCCCAAGGCCTATTGGGAATGGGCAGTGGATGATAGAGTCTTGCATTTGATGAAGTTCACTTTGCCCTTTGACGTATTGTGCAAGCTTCCACATACCTTCTTACATCCACCTGCAACTTTGGCCAATAGTAAAATTTCCTAACTTGTTCCAAGGTCTTGTCAAGGCCAAAGTGACCTCCAAGACTCCCACTGTGTTTCTCCGTTATGATATTATCCCTCATTGAGAATTTACACACACACAATTGGCTTCCTTTGAAGAGAAAACCATTCTTCTATAAAAAGTCAGAGAATTCACCATGAAAAGAATTCAAATGCTGCTCACAAACATTATATACCTCCTTGAAATTTGAATCTTCATGATACATATCCTTCAATGCTTCAACCTACATGCTTTTGAGTTGGATCTCTTGCACTACAAGTGCCTTTCTACTGAGAGCATCTGCCACCTTATTTTCTTATCCCTTCTTATGCTTTATTGTGAAAGTATAGGCTTGCAAAGACTCTACCCACTTCATGTTCCTATGACTGAGTTTTTCCTGTGCATTCAAAAAACTCAAGGCATGATTATCAGTATAAACAACAAATTCTTTAGGTAACAAGTAGTGCCTCCACTTTTTGAGGGCTTGGACCATAGCATACAATTCCAAATTATAGGAAGAATACTTCCTCTTTGCTTCATTCAGTCTCTCACTGAAAAATGCAACCGGTTCACCTTCTTGGCCAAAACAACCCCTATTGCTTGATTGCTAGAATCACACTCAATGGTAAAAACTTTATCAAAATCAGGGAGCACAAGTATAGGCTATTGTGGTACTCTCATTTTTAGATATTCAAACCCTTTATCAACCTCATTGGTTCAAGAAAACTTACCTTTGTTACCTCCTTTGATGGTGTCCAAGATTGGTGCACAAATTTGGCTAAAGTTCTTGATGAACTTTCTATAAAAGCTTGCAATTCCATGGAAGCTTCTCACATCTCCCATGGATTTTGGTGTTGGCCAAGTAAGAATAGCATCCACCTTTGAAGGATCCATCTTCAAACTTCCCTTGGAGATGACAAAACCAAGGTAGACTAGTTCTTCCTTCATGAATTCACACTTTTCCATGTTGATCAACAACTTCTCCTCTTGTAACCTCCTTAGTACCATGTCAAGGTGCATCAAATGTTCTTCTTTAGACATACTAAACACAAGGATGTCATCTAAATAAACTACAACAAACTTTCCAATGAAAGGTCTCAATACCTCATTCATAAGGTGCATAAATGTACTAGGGGCATTTGATAACCCAAAGGGCATCACCAACCACTCATATAGCCCTTCATTAGTCTTAAAAGTTGTCTTCCATTCATCCCCCTCTCTGATCCTTATCTGTTGGTACCCACTCTTTAGATCAATCTTGGAAAAGTAAGATGCTCTTGATAGACAATCCATGAGGTCCTCCATTCTTGGCATTAGGAACCTATATCTGATTGTGATCCTATTAATGGCTCTTGAATCAGTGAAAAGCCTCCAATTCCCATCCTTCCTTGGTGCTAGGACAGTAGGAACAACACATGGGCTCAAAATATTCCTCACTATCCCTTTATCCATCAACTCTTGCACTTGTCTTGCAATCTCCTCATTTTGAGCAGGTGTCATCTTGTATGTAGCCTTATTGGGCAATGTAGCCCCTGGAATCAGATCAATATGGTGGCTTATATCCCTAATGGGAGGTAGGGAACTAGGTAATTCATTCACCGTTATGTCCTTGTACCTTTCCAACAACTCTTGGACTTCCTTTGGTGCATCTTCCTTCTTCTTTGTGGGTAGATCTGCTTCACTTTTTGGCTTCATAATCAAGAAGAATCCTCTTCCTCCTCCTTCCTTCAAGGTCTTCATGAACTCCTTCTCATCCACCATCAAAACACTAGGCCCTTCATGCTTTTCCTTGTCTTCTTCTAGGAGAGGTGAAAGGTTGTAAGTCTTCCCATCCTTCACAATAGAGTATGTGTTCTTCTCCGCATCATGCTTGGTCTTCCTATCAAACTGCCAAGGCCTACCAAAAATATATAGTTTAATACTTGTACTCAAAATTTTGTTCATTAGATCTCATACATTATAATTCATGACTTGGATCGCTATTGTAAATTTTTTGTGATTGAATAATTTATTGTTTTATTTTTAGATGTTGGTTGTGGAAACACCTCCAAATGTTACAAGGGCAATGGATATCGGTGTTTCATCCGCTATACAATCCTCGATGGCTCTAATAGAGGAGGTATGAGGAAAATTACTAAATTTCAATTTACATTCGTTGTTATAGATGTTAGTTCTAGTGAAAAATCAAACCATTATTGATTCTTAGTTTAATTCCTATTTGCATGGTTTATACAGGGCTTGAGCATGCCTAGACATTGTCATGCAAATATTTCCATCATGGAGAGTGATCATGAGATGGCCGTAAGTGATTATTTTGTTAAATATATCATTTTTTATAATGTAATTTATATATATTAATGTCTTTACTTCTTATTGTAACAGTTAAAAATTCACCAGGAGCTAAACCGTAGGAGGAGCAGCAGGAGCACTCCTTGAGCACAACAAAAATGAGTGAAAGACTTATCGCCATCGAATCGCCAAAGAAAGGGAAATAATTTATTTCCAGAGCATGGAGAGAAATGAATTTTGATTCCAGAGCCCTTTGTTGTATGCCTAGACATGGCAATTTTGTACATATCTTGTATTGGATATATTTGAAATTGTATGCCTATATGGCATTCTCGTAAGCCTATATGGCTATTTTGTAACTATATTTTATACTTATATCGACATATATTGATTTATGCGTACATGGCTATTTGGTTAATACAAATCTATTTTATCGATGGTGTCCATATTTTCTCTTTTTGACAATGTCAAAAGCATGGCTGCATATAGATTAGGCAAAAGACTTTTCCTTTTAGATTAGCAATGCATGAAAGTTTCAAAAAGTATCCTTGATATTACAAAAAGATATGTGTTTATACCATAGCAGCAAAAATATTTTGGGGAAAAAATCGACAAACCAAAAGTATAAGATTTTTTGAAAGAAAGGGGAAAAATTCTAGAAAAAATCAGATTTAAAAAAAAAGGTAAGTAAAAGTAGAACAAGAGATAAAATATTTTTTTAAAAAAAATTAAAGGAATTTCCATACCATAGAGATATAGCAAATAAAATAAAGAGTTTAACTAATAAATTGTAAAAATAGATTTATAGAGAGCAAATAAAATAAAGAGTTTAACTAATAAATTGTAAAAAATAGATTTTTGTAGTTTATATTCATATCATTGATTACATTGCATTGCACATATTTCAAACTCAAAGCATTACTTCACATTGCATAACTAATAACTAGATGTTGATAGATGACAAAATTTCAATTACAATATAGTTTTTACAAATTGAACCTAAGCAGTTATGCAATTACTTCACATTGCATAACTAATAACTAGGAGCAGCTCCCAATTGCATTTGCTTGTCATGGCATTCTATGAGACCACATTTCTTTGAGGTATTTTTTCAAACAATTCACTGCCTTGTCTATAGTACCACATTTTTGATACATGTCTACCAAAGCATTTTGTCAAATAGTTCACTGCCTTGTTGCTATGGCTGAAAGCATAAAACAAGTGTTTTCAAACAAGCTATGGATACTTGGAAAAAATCTATCAAAAGCATAATAGTAAGCAATATCATAGACAAGGTAGTGAACTCTTTGAAAAAATTCCTCAAAGAAATGAGGTCTCATGGTGATTGTAGAGGGGCCCAATGTGATTCCATAGGATCAAACTAGAATTTTCTAAACATCATGGTGTCTGAGTAACCTCATGCTGAAGTTTGCAGCCATTTTGCCCTTTGGCCCCTTAAAAGATCGATCCGGTTGAACATAGCTCAAAGCGATTCTGCATGTTTGGGTGTGAAAAAATACCATGCCTATTCAGACACATTGGAACAGTCTGTTTGGTCACACGCGTTGCAGAACGAAAGTTGCACCACTTTGCAACTTTCCACTGCTTCCATTTGACACTTTTTTCATCACCTAAAAACTGGACACCACAGAAAAACCAATCTGAGATTAAAAAAAACTGAGAGAGGCTATTGTATAGGGGCCCAATTTGATCCCATCAGATCAGATGAGAAGGTTCTAAGCATCATGGTGTTTGAGTAACCTCATGCTGAAGTTTGTAGTCATTTTTCCCTTTGAACCCTTAAGGGATCGATCTGGTTGAACGTAGCATAGAGTGATTCCGTGTGTTTATGTGCGAAAGAGGACCATGCCTAGTGTAAACATGTCTATTTAGATGCGTTGGAATAGTCCGTTTGGTCACACAAATTGCAGAACGAAAGTCACGCCACTCTGCAACTTTCAAATGCTTCCATCTGACACTTTTTTCATCAACTAAAAACTGAACACCACGGGAAAAACACTTCGAGCTAACAAAAACTGAGAGAGGTTATTGTAGAGGGGTCCAATGTGCTCCCATCAGATTAGATGAGAATTCTCTAAGCATCACGGTGTCCGAGTAACCTCATACTGAAGTTTGCATCCATTTTTCTCTTTGGACCCTTAAGGGATCAATCTGGTTGAACGTAGCTCGGAGTGATTCCGCGTGTTTAGGTGAAAAAGAGGACCATGCCTAGCATAAACATGCCTATTTAGACACTTTGGAATAGTCCGTTTGGTCACACGAGTTGTAGAACGAAAGTTGTACCACTTTGCAACTTTCCACTACTTCTATTTGACATTTTTTTCATCAACTGAAAACTGGACACCACGGAAAAACCACTCTGAGATAATGAAAAATGAGATAGGTTATTGTAGAGGGGCCCAACATGATCCCATCGGATTAGACGAGAAGGTTCTAAGCATCACGGTGTCTGAATAACCTCATGCTAAAATTTGTAGCCATTTTTCCCTTTGGACCCTTAAGGTATCAACCCGATTGAAAGTAGCTCGGAGCGATTCCACATGTTTGAGTGTGAAAGAGGACTATTCCTAGTGTAAAAAATTTCTATTTGGACACGTTGGAATAGTCCATTTGGTCACACGAGTTGCAGAATGAAAGTTGCACCACCTTGCAACTTTCCACTACTTCTATTTGACACTTTTTCCATCAATTAAAAACTGGACACCACGGGAAAACCACTTTGAGATAATGAAAACAAAGAGAGTTTATTGTAGAGGGGCCCAACGCAATCCCATAGGATCAGACTAGAAGTTTCTAAGCGTCACGATGTCTGAGTAACCCCATGTTGAAGTTTGCAGCCATTTTACCCTTTGGACCCTTGAGGGATTGATCCGGTTGAACATAGCTCAGAGCGATTCTGCGTGTTTGGGTGTGAAAGAGGACCATTCTTAGAGTAAGCATTCCTATTCAGACATGTTGGAACAGTCTGCTTGGTCACATGAGTTGTAGAACAAAATTTGCACTACTTTACAAATTTTCACTACTTCCATTTGACACTTTTTTCATCAACTGAAAACTGGACACCACGGGAAAAACTAATCTAAGATAACAAAAAATGAGAGAGGTTATTGTATAGGGGCCCAACGTGATCCCATTGGATCAGATGAGAAGGTTCTAAGCATCACAGTGTCTGAGTAACCTCATGTTGAAGTTTGTAGTCATTTTTCCCTTTGGACCCTTAAGGGATCGATTTGGTTGAACGTAGCTCAGAGTGATTCTGTGTGTTTGTATATAAAAGACTACCATTCCTAGCATAAATATGTCTATTCAGACACATTGGAATAGTCTGTTTGGTCACAGGAGTTTCAGAATGAAAGTTGCACCACTTTGCAACTTTCCACTGCTTCCATTTGACACTTTTTTCATCAACTGAGAACTGGACACCATGGGAAAAACACTTCGAGATAACGAAAACTGAGAGAGGTAATTATAGAGGGGTCCAACATGATTCCATTGGATTATACGAGAAGTTTCTAAGCATCACTATGTCCGAGTAACATCATGCTGAAGTTTGCAGCCATTTTTCCCTTTGGACCCTTAAGGGATCGATCCGGTTGAACGTAGCTCGGAGTGATTCCGTGTTTTTGGGTGAAAAAGAAAGACCATGCCTAGTGTAAACATGCCTATTCAGACACTTTGGAACAGTTCGTTTGGTCACACGAGTTGCGAAATGAAAGTTGTAGCACTTTGCAACTTTCTACTGCTTCCATTTTACACTTTTTTCATCAATCTAAAATGGACACCATGGAAAAACCAATCCCATATAATAAAAATCGAGAGAGGTTAGACAGACCCAACATGATCCCATCTGATCAGATGAGAAGGTTTGAAGCATCATAGTGTCTAAGTTACCTCGCTAAAGTTGCACCACTTTGCAACTTTTAATTGCTTTCATTTGACACTTTTTTCATCAATGAAAAATTGGACACCACGGGAAACCAATCTAAGATAACAAAAACTAAGAAAGGTTATTGTATAGTGGCCCAACATGATCCCATCAGATCAGATGAGAAGGTTCTAAGTATCACGGTGTCTGAGTAACATCATGCTAAAGTTTCTAGTTATTTTTCCCTTTGGACCCTTAAGGGATCGATCTGGTTGAATGTAACTCAGAGTGATTCCGCATGTTTGTGTGCAAAAGAGGACCATGCCTAGCATAAAAATGCCTATTTAGATGTGTTGGAACAATCTGTTTGGTCACACGAGTTGCAGAACAAAAATTGCACTACTTTGCAACTTTCCACTTCTTTCATTTGACACTTTTTTTATCAACTGAAAACTGAACACCACGGGAAAAACACTACGAGATAACAAAAACTAAAAGAGGTTATTGTAGAGGAGCCCAACATGATCCCATCAAATCAGACAAAAATTTTCTAAGCATCGCGGTGTCTGAGTAACCTCATGCTAAAGTTTGCAGGCATTTTTCCCTATAGACCCTTAAGGGATCAATCCGGTTGAATGTAGCTCGAAGTGATTCTGTGTGTTTGGGTGTAAAAAAGGACCATGCCTAGTGTAAACATGCCTATTTAGACACTTTGGAACAGTCTGTTTGTTCACACGAGTTGTAGAACGAAAGTTGCACCACTTTGCAACTTTCCACTGTTTCCATTTGACACTTTTTCATCAACTGAAATCTGGACAGCACGAGAAAACCATTCTGAGATAATAAAAACTGAGAGAGGTTATTGTAGAGGGGACCAACATGATCCCAACAAATCAGATGAGAAGGTTCTAAGCATCACGGTGTCTGAGTAATGTCATGCTAAAGTTTGCAGCCATTTTTCCCTTTGGACCCTTAAGAAATTGATCTAGTTGAACGTAGCTCGGAGTGATTCCGCGTGTTTGGGTGTGAAAGAGGACCATGCCTAGTATAAAAATACCTATTCAGACATGTTGGAATAGTTCGTTTAGTCACACGAGTTTCAGAACGAAAGTTTCACCACCTTGCAACTTTCCACTACTTCCATTTGACACTTTTTCCATCAACTGGAAACTGGACACAACAGGAAAACCACTCTGAAATAACAAAAATAAAAAGAGAGGTTATTGTAAAGGGGCCCAAAGCAATCCCATAAGATTAGACAAAAAAATTTTAAGCGTCGCAGTGTCCGAGTAACCTCATGCTGAAGTTTGCAGCCATTTTACCATTTGGACCCTTGAGGGATCGATTTGGTTGAACGTAGATCAGATCGATTCCACGTGCTTGGGTGTGAAAGAGGACCAATGCCTAGAGTAAACATGCCTATTCAAACATGTTGGAATAGTCCGTTTGGTCATACAATTTGCAAACTGAAAGTTGAACCACTTTGCAACTTTCTACTGCTTCAATTTGATACTTTTTTCATCAACTGAAAACTGGACACCACGGGAAAACCAATCTGAGATAACAAAAATTGAGTGAGGTTATTGTATAGGGGCCCAACATGATCCCATCAGATTAGATGAGAAGGTTATAAGAATTACGGTGTCTGAGTAACCTCATGCTGAAGTTTGCAGTCATTTTTCCCTTTGGACCCTTAAGGGATCTATCTGGTTGAACATAGCTCATAGTGATTCCATGTATTTATGTGCGAAAGAGGACCTTGCCTAGCGTAAAAATTTCTATTCAGACACATTGGAACAGTTCATTTGGTCACATAAGTTGCAGAACGAAAGTTGCACCAGTTTGCAACTTTCCATTGCTTCCATTTGACACTTTTTTTATCAACTGAAAACTCGACACCACGGGAAAAACACTTTGAGATAACAAAAACTGAAAGAGGTTATTGTAGAGGGGCCCAACATGATCCCATCGAATTAGATGAGAATTTTTCTAAGCATTACAGTGTCTGAGTAACCTCATGTTGAAGTTTGCAGCCATTTTTCCCTTTGGACCCTTAAGGGATTGATCCGGTTGAAAGTAGCTCAGAGTGATTCCACATGTTTGGGTACAAAAGAGGACCATGCCTAGCATAAAAAAGTCTATTCAGACACTTTAGAACAGTCTGTTTGATCACACGAGTTGCAGAACAAAAGTTGCACCAGTTTGCAACTTTCCATTGCTTCCATTTAAAACTTTTTTTCATCAACTGAAAACTGGACACCACGGGAAAACCATTCTGGGATAATAAAAACTAAGAGAGGTTATTGTGGAGGGGTGCAACGTGATCCCATCAGATTAGATGAGAAGGTTCTAAGCATCACAGTGTCTGAGTAACCTCATGCTAAAGTTTACAGCCATTTTTCCCTTTGGACCCTTAAAGGATCGATCTGGTTGAACGTAGCTTAGAGTGATTCCATGTGTTTGGGTGTTAAAGAGGACCATGCCTAGTGTAAACATGCCTATTCTGACATGTTGGAACAGTCCGTTTGGTCACACGAGTTGCAGAACGAAAGTTGCACCACCTTGCAACTTTCGACTACTTCCATTTCACACTTTTTCCATCAATTGAAAACTAGACACCACGGGAAAACCACTACGAGATAACGAAAAGCAAGAGAGGTTATTGTAGAGGGGACCAGCGCAATCCCATAGGATTAGACTAGAAGTTTCTAAGCATCACAGTGTCTGAGTAACCTCATGCTGAAGTTTGCAGCCATTTTGCCCTGTAGACCCTTAAGGGATCGATCTGGTTGAACGTAGCTCGGAGTGATTCTGCGTGTTTGGGTGTGAGAAAGGCCCATGTCTAGAGTAAACATGCCTATTCAGACACGTTGGAATAGTCTGTTTGGTCACACGAGTTGCAGAACGAAAGTTGCACCACTTTGCAACTTTTCACTACTTCTATTTGACATTTTTTTCATCAAATGAAAACTGGACACCACGGGATAACCAATTTGAGATAAAAAAAACTAAGAGAGGTTATTGTATAGGGGCCCAACATAATCCTATCGGATTAGATGAGAAGGTTCTAAGCATCACAGTGTCTGAGTAACCTAATGCTGAAGTTTGCAAGATTTTTTCCCTTTGGACCCTTAAGGGATCGATTTGGTTGAATGTAGCTCAGAGTGATTCTGTGTGTTTGTGTACGAAAAAGGACCATGTCTAGCATAAAAATTCCTATTCATATGCGTTGGAACAGTCTGTTTGGTCACACGAGTTGCAGAACGAAAGTTGCACCATCTTGCAACTTTCCACTACTTCCATTTGACACTTTTTCGATCAACTGAAAATTGGACACAATGAAAAAACCACTCTGAAATAACAAAAAAAAAGAGAGGTTATTGTAGAGAGGCCCAATGCAATCCCATAAAATCAGACTAGAAATTTCTAAGCGTCACGGTGTCCGAGTAACATCATGTTGAAGTTTGCAGCCATTTTACCCTTTGGACCCTTAAGGGATCAATTTGGTTGAGTGTAGCTCGGATCGATTCCGCGTGTTTGGGTGTGAAAAAGGACTATTCCTAGAGTAAACATGCCTATTCACACATGTTGGAATAGTTCGTTTGGTCACACGAGTTGCAGAATGAAAGTTGAACCACTTTGCAACTTTCCACTGTTTCAATTTGACATTTTTTTCATCAACTAAAAATTGGACACCACGGGAAAAACCAATCAGAGATAACAAAAATTGAGAGAGGATATTGTATAGGGACCCAACATGATCCCATCGGATCAGATGAGAAGGTTCTAAGCATCACGATGTCTGAGTAACCTCATGTTGAAGTTTGCAGTCATTTTTCTCTTTGGACCCTTAAGGGATCAATCTGGTTGAACGTAGCTCAGAGTGATTCCATGTGTTTGTGTGCAAAAAAGGACCATGCCTAGCATAAAAATGGCTATTTAAACATGTTGGAACAATCTGTTTGGTCACACGAGTTGCAGAACGAGAATTGCACCAGTTTGCAACTTTCCATTGCTTCCATTTGACACTTTTTTTATCAACTGAAAACTGAACACCACGAGAAAAACACTATGAGATAACAAAAACTGAAAAAGGTTATTGTAGAGGAGCCCAACATGATCCCATCGAATCAGATGAAAATTTTCTAAGCATCACGGTGTCCGAGTAACCTCATGCTGAAGTTTGCATCCATTTTTTCCTTTGGACCCTTAAGGGATCGATCCGGTTGAACGTAGCTCGAAGTGATTTCGTGTGTTTGGGTGCAAAAAAAGGACCATTCCTAGCGTAAACATGCCTATTCAGACACTTTGGTACAGTCTGTTTGGTCACACAAGTTGTAGAATGAAAGTTGCACCACTTTGCAACTTTCCACTGCTTCCATTTGACACTTTTTTCATCAACTAAAAACTGGACACCACGAGAAGACCACTCTGAGATAATGAAAATCGAGAGAGGTTATTGTAGAGGGGCCCAACGTGATCCTAGCAGATCAAACGAGAAGGTTCTTAGCATCACAATGTCTGAGTAACGTCATGCTAAAGTTTGCAGCCATTTTCCCTTTGTACCCTTAAGGAATCGATCCAATTGAACGTAGCTCGGAGTGATTGCGCGTGTTTAGGTGTAAAAGAGGACCATGCCAGCATAAAAATACCTATTCAGACACGTTGAAACAGTTTATTTGGTCACACGAGTTGTAGAATGAAAGTTACACCACCTTGCAACTTTCCACTACTTCCATTTGACACTTTTTCCATCAATTAAAAACTGGGCACTACGAAAAAAACCACTCCGAAATAACGAAAATAAAAAGAGAGGCTAATGTAGAGGGTCCCAAAACAATCCCATAAAATTAGACTAGAAATTTCTAAGCATCACAGTGTCCGAGTAACCTCATGCTGAAGTTTGTAGCCATTTTACCCTTTGGACCCTTAAAGGATCGATTTGGTTGAACGTAGCTCGGATTGATTCCGCGTGTTTGGGTGTGAAAAAGGACCATGCCTAGAGTAAAAATGTCTATTCAGACATGTTGGAATAGTCCGTTTGGTGACACAAGTTGTAGAATTAAAGTTGAACCACTTTGCAACTTTCCACTGCTTTAATTTGACACTTTTTTCATCAACTGAAAACTTGACACCATGAGAAAACCAATCTGAGATAACAAAAATTGAGAGAGATTATTGTATAGGGGCCCAACATGATCCCATCGGATCAGATGAGAAGGTTCTAAGCATCACAGTGTCTGAGTAACCTCATGCTGAAGTTTGCAGTCATTTTTCCCTTTGAACCCTTAAGGGATCGATCTAGTTGAACCTAGCTCAGAGTGATTCCGCGTGTTTGTGTGCAAAAGAGAACCATGCCTAGCGTAAAAATGCCTATTTAGACACGTTGGAATAGTTCATTTGGTCACACGAGTTGCAGAACGAAAGTTGCACCACTTTGCAACTTTCCACTGCTTCCATTTGACACTTTTTTTATCAACTAAAAACTCAACACACGGGAAAAACACTTTGAGATAATAAAAATTGAGAGGTTATTGTAGAGGGGCCCAACGTGATCCCATCATATTAGACAAGAATTTTTCTAAGCGTTACAGTGACCGAGTAACCTCATGTTGAAGTTTGTAGCCATTTTTCCCTTTGGACCATTAAGGGATCGATCCGGTTGAATGTAGCTCAGAGTGATTCCGTGTGTTTGGGTACAAAAGAGGACCATTCCTAGCATAAACATGCATATTCAAACACTTTGGAATAGTCTGTTTGATCACACGAGTTGCAAAACAAAAGTTGCACCAGTTTGCAACTTTTCACTGCTTCCATTTGACACTTTTTCCATCAACTGAAAACTAGACACCATGGAAAAACCATTCCGGGATAATAAAAACTAAGAGAGTTTATTGTAGAGGGGTGCAACATGATCCCATCAGATCATACGAGAAGGTTCTAAGCATCAAAGTGTCTGAGTAACCTCATGCTAAAGTTTGCAGCCATTTTTCCCTGTGAACCCTTAAGGGATCGATCCCGTTGAACGTAGCTCAGAGTGATTCCGTGTGTTTGGGTGTTAGAGAGGACCAGGCCTAGTATAAACATGCCTATTCTGACATGTTGGAACAGTTCATTTGGTCACACGAGTTGCAGAACGAAAGTTACACCACCTTGCAACTTTCCACTATTTTCATTTAACACTTTTTCCATCAACTGAAACTAGACACCACAGAAAAACCACTCCGAGATAACAAAAACAAAGAAAGGTTATTGTAGAGGGGACTAGTGCAATCCCATTGGATTAGACTAGAAGTTTCTAAGCATCACGGTGTCCGAGTAACCTCATGCTGAAGTTTGCAGCCATTTTTCCCTTTGGACCCTTAAGGGATCGATCTGGTTGAACGTAGCTCAGAGTGAGTCCGCATGTTTGGGTGTGAAAGAGAACCATGCCTAGAGTAAACATGCCTATTCAGACATGTTGGAACAGTCTGTTTGGTCACATGAGTTGTAGAATGAAAGTTGCACCACTTTGCAAATTTTCACTACTTCCATTTGACACTTTTTCATCAACTGAAAATTGGACAGCACGGGAAAACCAATCTAAGATAACAAAAATTGAGAGAGGTTATTATATAGGGGCCCAGCATGATCCTATCAGATTAGATGAGAAGGTTCTAAGCATCACAGTGTCTGAGTAACCTCATGCTGAAGTTTGCAGTCATTTTTCCCTTTGGACCCTTAAGGGATCTATCTGGTTGAACGTAGCTCAGAGTGATTCTGCATGTTTGTGTGCAAAAGAGGACCATGCCTAGCATAAAAATGCCTATTCAGATGCGTTGGAACAATCTATTTGGTCACACGAGTTGCAAAACGAAAGTTGCACCACTTTACAACTTTCCACTGCTTCCATTTCACTTTTTTCATCAACTGAAAACTGGACACCATGGGAAAAAAACTTCGGGAGAATGAAAACTGAGAGAGGTTATTGTAGAGGGGCCCAACATGATCCCATCAGATTAGACGATAATTTTCTCTAAGTGTCACGGTGTCTGAGTAACATCATGCTGAAGTTTGTAGCCATTTTTCCCTTTGGACCCTTAAGGGATTGATTCAGTTGAATGTAGTTCGGAGTCATTCCGCGTGTTTGAGTATGAAAGAGGACCATGCCTAGTGTAAAAATGCCTATTCAAACACTTTGGAATAATTCGTTTGGTCACATGAGTTGTAGAATGAAAGTTGCACCACTTTGCAACTTTCCACTGCTTCCATTTGACACTTTTTTCATCAACTAAAAACTGGACACCACAGGAAAACCACTCCGAGATAATGAAAACTGAGAGAGGTTATTGTAGAGGGGTCCAACATGATCCCATCAGATTAGATGAGAAGGGTCTAAGCATCACGGTGTCTAAGTAACCTCATGATAAATTTTGCAACCATTTTTCCCTTTGGACCCTTAAGGGATCGATCCGGTTGAACGTAGCTCAGAGTGATTCCGCATGTTTGGGTGTGAAAGAGGACCATTCCTAGCGTAAACATGCCTATTCAGACATGTTGGAATAGTCTGTTTGGTCACACGAGTTGCAATGAAAGTTGCACCACCTTGCAACTTTCCACTACTTCCATTTGACACTTTTTCCATCAACTAAAAATTAGACACCACGGGAAAACCACTCTGACATAATGAAAAATAAGAGAGGTTATTGTAGAGGGTCCCAACACAATCCCATAGGATCAAATGAGAAGTTTCTAAGCATCACAATGTCTGAGTAATCTCATGCTGAAGTTTGTAGCCATTTTGCCCTTTGGACCCTTAAGGGATCGATCTGGTTGAACAAAGGGTCTATACTCTAAACTTATCCAAACCTTACCAACTCTTGGGGAAGCAATTCTAAGGTGTCAAAACTTCAAAATCCACAATCAGATCTTAATTATACCATTGTACAATGGGTAAACCACAAAACCCTCTATTGTAGCCTAAACCCTATGGGTTTATTGGAAATGATACTTCTAAAGCTAACCACTACCTAAAAATTACTCAAAGAAGTTTGTGATACTCTACATAAGCTCAAACAATCATAAAATAACACTTCCCTACACAAAAACACAATTTAACTCTTCAAAACCACCATTTTTCTTAAAGAAAACTCATTTTTACACACATGGGTTTCACACTCATCTCACTTTCAGACCTCCCCAACACTAACACATCATTCCAACACCTTAATAATGTTAGTGCAGACCCATTCCTCAAGTTACAGAGGCTACAGAAAGAGGAATGGGTCAAAAATCCATTTTTATTGGCTCAAAACCTTCAAATGTACAAGTTTCGGCCAATTTTAGTAAATTGATGATATTCTACTTCTTATTTTCCTTGATGAAAAAAACCTACTTAATGGTGCTCCTACACCAATCATACATTGACCTTCTTGTCCCTCCTAAAGTTTGGACCACATCCATTACCTCCACATAAAACTCGGCATCCTTGGTCTTCTTGGTTCCCATGCCTTGATATGGTTATGCAAATAAAAATGAAGCAAAGTAATCATCTCCTTCTCCATTGGCTGGAAGAATGCATGCTTAATTTTTTGATACATGATATCATCTCTCTCATCTACTCTCATGTTTGTATACCAAAATCTAGTATGGTGGGCCTCTAGAGTTCCAGTCATCTTTCTTCCTCTTCCACCCTCTCTCCCACTCTCCTACTTCTCCTTTTGCCCTCTCTGCTGATTTGATTTCATCTCACTCCTCCCCTCCCTCTCTCAATCCCCGCCACCATTTCTCCCCTGATTTCCCCTGATTTCTTTCCGCCGCCCTCATTTCCCCGCTCTCCACTTTGATGATCCTTTCACTTTCACCCCACCCTCCTCTCACCCTTTACTGCTACTCTCTCCCACCTCTCTCCCACTGGCCACTCTCTCCCACCCTTTCCCACTCTCCCACTCTCTCCAACTCTTCCAACCCTCTCCCACTTGATTTTTGATTTCTCCCACTAGATTCCTCCTGATCCTCCCTCTCCTCGCCTGAGCCTGACTCTCCCCCACTCTCTTTGACTTTGCCACACTCTGCCACACTCTCCCACCTCTCTCTCCCACTCTCTCCCATGCTTACACTCTCCCACCCTCTCTCCCACTCTCCCACACTCTCTCCCACTCCCACCCTCTCTCACCCTCTCTCCCACAAGCATAAATACATACATATAGGCATACATTCATGCATGCATACATACATACATACATGACACACCAACATACATATACATACAAACATATCAACAAACATTCAATAAAGTGGCATTTAACTAAAGGAAGACATAACACGAGCGCGTTATGTGTTGCTAGACATGTTCCCCGGAGAAGCAAAAAATGTCAAAACTAACACATAACGTGAGTGTGTTATAACACGCTCGCGCTATATTTTTCTTTGGGAATCCTCGGCCTTAGCTTTGGTATTTTCCTTGGAATGCCAACCCAAAGGCTTGGAGGGCATTCCCAATGACCAGAGATGTGTTTTTTACAAATTCTACAATTTTTCACATAATCGGGTTCGTGCTCACCATCAAGATTGCATCTGGTTCAATATCGACAAAATTGAACACATGGGTAATGTTAATTTCTCTCTTAGCTTTCCAACGATGTAATTTTTTTCACTTTCTGACAATGTTAGGCCTTTCATCCATAATTTCTTTTGTTTGTATGTCTTTTTTTGTCAAAAAATAGTGTTTGGTATTTTTTTCGTTATAAATTAACCGTTCATCAAAATTTCAAATAGATTACATTTTTAGAAACTAGACTCCATTCTACAAATTTAAAAAATTAAAAATTAAAAAAAATCTATTACTTTCCAAAATTTGTAGGGAAGCACGACCAAAATTCTTCTTTTTAGGAAGTTCCCACTTAGAAAATTAGTAAAAAATCAAATATTCATTAAAAAATTATTAGAAAAATCATGCATCAACTAGATACTCTTACCTAACTTCTGACCATAGCGATTTTAAAAATACTACAAAAAAGCTCACCTAGCTAGGGTCATACAAGAGTTGCTATGTTATTTTTTTCTGACAAAAACAACAACAATTTATGTACATCCCTCTTTTGAACCCCTTAATCTCAACCATTTTCAAAATAAATTAATATTTTAGAAAGTAGACTTGGAGCACTTCGATCCTTTTTTTTGTTCCATCTCAAAATTTTGAGTGTAGCTATCCTCAATTTTATGTCCAAGGTCAATATTTTCTGATTTCAAAAAAAAAGTGGCCACTTAAGCCCCATTTTTGGGAACCATCTTAGTGCACTTACCCATGATACATTTTCATATTTGTAGTCTAGTCATTCCTTCTTTCCTGAATTATGATCATTGTTGCTACTAAAGTTCTTATTGAGCTTATAGGAATCAATTCCTAGGAATATCCCTATTGGAGGGGATATGTACTTCTAGTCATTGTTTCCAAAGTTCTCAAATGCTATTTCCAGTTCCCTTATTGATCTATCTCTCTTAACCTCGTATTTGTAAGGAAGCTAAGGTAGCAGAACAAATTCCTACACTAATATTGAGAGGAGAATAATGCAAAACTTTACAAATATTTTCAAAAGTTATAGAAACTTAAACATAAATAAACATAAATTTTATGCATATCACAACACATTGATTTATGTGGGGAAAACCCTTTCAAGAGAAAACCCCACACTCCAAAAACTTCCCAATATATTATTCAAAAATCACAAAGATTACAATATACTTGTAGAGAAAAATTCTCACAGGAGTATCACCAACCAGAGATCCAGAGGTAACACGACCACTATTAGACTCTCAGAATACATCATAATACCTAGTCATAATACAATGCCCTCATAAAATAGGGTTGACTTCTAGGGAAAGACAAGCCAAAAAAATATCTACCATCAGATCTAAGACTTAATGATGAATATTCCATATTTACAATATATCATTAATTTAATGTATGTCAAAAATTTAATATATATTAAATTATTTTTCTTAACACACTCACATTCCACTCCACCCTGTGCTTCCACTGTAGGTTATGTCTATCGATGTAACTAGGATAGATATCTTAAATACATTTTATCAATAGTAAACTTTATATAATTGTAAGGTTGAGACACATTTTCCCAACAAATCTCCCACTTGTTGAGCACCTTGCAAGAGCAATAGGAGGGAGTATAAACATCATCTCTTAATTGATAGGGGTCAAAAGGCCCATAGACTTTGAACACCATCTAAACTTTTATGTGCTCATAAGCTTAGTTAAAGAATAAAAAAAAATCATCAAAGTCTCTACCTTAACCAGCTTCACCCTGCCATCTTTGACCATATCTCTAAAAAAATGATACTGTGAACCAATGTGCTTAGTCTTGGCATGAAATGTTGGGTTCTTAGCTAGACACATCGCACTGACTGTCACAAAAAAATTTCACAAAATATTTTTTAATTCCAATATTTAAACATAGTCTCTTAAGCCAAATGTCTTCTTTACAAGCATGAGTAGTTGTCATATACTCGACTTTAGTAGTGGAAAAAGGAACCATAAAATATCTTTTATTCATCCAACTAATTGCTCCACCAAATAAAGTAAACATATAAGCACCGGTGGATCATCTGCTATCAACATCACTTGTGCAATATGAATCCACATAACCATGAATATCAAGTGAAATCTCATCTTCAATCAAATTATTATGATAACACAAGGAATACTATGAGGTGCTATGTAAATATATGAAGACTCTTTTAAGTGCATCCCAATAAACTCTACCAAGATTAAACATATATCTAGAAAGAACTCCCATTGCTTTGCCAATGTCTGATCTAGTACAAACCATAGCATACATCAAACTTCCAACTGCACTCTAGAAAGGCACTCTGCTCATGTCTTCCATCTCTAATGAGGATGTTGGAGAATCTAAAATAGATAACTTTGTTCCAGTTAAAAAAGGAACACACAATGGTCTACAATCTTGTATGTTAAACCTTTATAAAATTGAATTGACATACTTAATTTGGCCAAGCCATAGCTTTATGTTCTCTCTACCTCTTCTAATTTCCATCCCAATAATGTGTCTAATTTCCATCCCAAGATCTACAAGTTGAGACTTTAGTTCTAAAACCATACCTTTTCTCTGCCAATAAATAACATATCATCAACATATAATGCAATAAACATGAAATGATCGCCATCATTTTTATAATAAACATAATGATCTGATTTAGAACACTCAAATACAAAACTCAACACATATGTTGGTACCACATCCTAGGACTCTATTTTAGGTCATACAAATATTTCTTGAATTTACAAACTAATTTACTTTTACCTTTCACCACGTAGTGCTCTGGCTATGTCATATAAATATCCTCCTCCAAGTCACCATGAAGGAAAGTAGTTTTTACATCCATTTTCTCAACCTCTAAATCATAAGCAGTAGCGATAGAAAAAATCTAATGGATGTCATTTTTACAACAGGAGAAAATATCTCACCATAATCAACACCCTCAACTTGAGAGTCACCTTTGGTAGCCGACCTTTCTTTTTTACTTCTCAATATTTCCATCTGAGCCAATATTTTTCTTGAACACCCATTTTCTACCAATAGTTTTTCATCCATCAGGCAATGGTACACAAACCCATGTATCATTATTTTTCAAAGCTTCCATTTCTTCATCCATAGTAGTCTTCTAGGATTCTGCATCATTCATGTACCTAATGCCTCTTCTATAGATCTAGGTTCATCCATGTTAGTATTCAAAGCAAAAATACATCTCCAATCATTAGGTGAATACCTTTTAGGTGCTTATTTGTGCCTTGTAGACCCATGAACAAGCCGAGTTGGAGGTTCTTCCTCCTCTTTTAAAGATTCAGAGCTAAATCAGCTCTCTTCAACTTATTGTTTATCCATAGGTCTTGATTCAACTTTCTCAAGCATAGTTGGAATTTGAATCACATCTTGTTTGCTTTGTTCTAACTACAATATAAAGAAGAATCCTCAGTTTCTATAAAACTAACACTTCTATATGTTACCTTATGTGCAACAAGATCCAAAATCTTGTATCCTTTCACACCATAACTGTATTCGATGAAGATACATTTCACAACCTTGTTCTCCAACTTTGTTCACTTCTTCTTTGGGACATTTGCATATGCCTCACACCAAAAACTCTAAGATGTCTTAATGAAGGCTTGTGACCCAACCATAGTTTTATAGGTGTCTTATCAACAAGAGTTGATGTAGGAGATCTATTAATCAAGCAACAAGCAGTGGCAATAGATTCAGCCCAAAACCTTTGTTATAGACTAGCACCACTCAACATACTCATAGCCATCTCCATAAGTGTCCTATTCATTCTTTCTACAAATTCATTCTATTGTGGAGAATACAGAGTTGTCTTTTTTCTATGATTACCACTGTCTTTACAAAATCTCTCAAAATCATTAGAGAAAAATTCACCGTGATTATCAGTCCTCAAATATTTTATTTTCTTTCTAGTCTGTAACTCAGCCATTGCTTTAAATTCTTTAAATCAATTGAAAACTTCATATTTACTCTATAGAAAATATACCCATGTCCTACTATAATCATCAATAAATGAAACACAATATGTGGATTTATAATTGAAGGAACATGTACAGGACCAAACACATCATAATGAATAAGATCCAATACACCACAAGATTTATGAGAACTCGAGTAAAATTGAACACAATTTTTTTCCATAAATGCAATGCTCACATAAATCAAACTCAAGATTATAATCAAACAACCCTTCAATAAGGTTATAATTTTTCAAGATCCTTAGACCCTTTTATCCAATGTGGCTAAGTCTCTAGTACCATAATATAGTTTTCTCTATAGGTAACTTTGATTCAGAAGGAGTGCCCTTAGGTACCCAAAATCCATCACCATCTATTGAATATGAAACCCTCACCTTTTCCAATGAACTAGCCACATATTTTATTTTCACAGAAGTACTATTGCACTCAACAGTGTATGCATCAAGCTTATACAATGTATCATATCTAATACATCTAGCAATCACCATAGCACCTCTAACTATCTTGCATCCTACATCAAAAAATACTACTTGCACACCTACATATATTAGTTTTCTCATAGATAACAAATTTTGTGCTAATCCAAGGATATGCAACACACCATTAATCCTTTTTATTCTACCATCAGGAAACTTGATTCTAACTTTACCACGGCCAACAATATTTAAACAATAATCATCACCCAAGTACACTTTACCTCCATCAAATTCTTCATATTCAGAAAACCAATCTCTATTAGAGGTCATATGGAAAGATGCACCTGAGTCAATTAACCATGCATCATTACCTGCATGAGTTGCCAAAGCTGCAATGAATGCATCACCATCTTCCTTCTCGGGCTCAGAATTAGAATCAAATCTCTTCTTTTTCTTCTTCTTTTCTTCTTTACAGTCCTTACGAATATTTCTATACTTACCATAGTTCTAGCAAATAACTTTGGACTTTCTAGGAGATTTGGATCTCCCCTTGGACTTGGATTTATCACACTTCTCATTCTTCTTGCTTTTTCCTTAGGTCTTCCATGAACATTGAGGGCCTCCTTGGTATTATGGATACCTTCCTCCTTATCTCTTCAAAAATAAAAGAACCCACCAAATCTTCATTCTTCAAGATAATAAAAGTACTCCCAATAACCATAATAAGAGAATCCCACAAATCAAAAAAAGAAAAAAGCAAGAACTGAAATTTCTCCTCATCCATTTTGATACCAACTAATTCCAATTGAGCCACCAACATATTGAATTCTTTCAGGTGGTTTGTAATTCATCCACCCTCTTCCATTCTCAAGGAATACAATTTCTTCCTCAAGAAAATATGTTCACTAAAGATTTGGCTTGGTACATCTCTCCAAGTTTCTTCCATAGTTTTTGTGTAGAGGTTTTTTCATGGACATTGATTAAAATAGAGTCTACCAAGCACAATCTGATTAGGCTTTACAATCCATAACATCATATTGAGCAACCAAAGTAGGATATGTAGGCATTGAAACATTCTCATCAACAATATCCCATAGATATTGATCTATCAATAGATCCTCCATCTTTAGCTTACACATCTCAAAATTATTTTCAAAAAATTTATCCACCTCTATTCTCAACTTAGGTGTACATAAAATCTACACATATATCTACAAAAGAAAACTGAATTATGTTAGGAATTATATTCTGTTGTAAACGTAGCCAGAAAATGGAGGTCATAGAAAGAAGCCCACAAAAAAAAATCACATTGACAAACCCATGCAAACCACTAGCTTCTTTTGCAAAACAAGGATTGGCAAAAAATTATCACAAGTGACACTTTCGTTTTGGTTTTGTAAACATTGTCGCCTACAAAAAACACAAAATAGCCTCTAACCACCTATACAAAAGTGTCTATTATACAAATATATCCATAGGTGGTCTTCAAACAATAAAATATTGTGTGCGTCTAATGCCAACGACACACAGACCTCCAGATAGAAAATATAAAGTCAGAAAAAATAAAATTTGGCCTGCTCTCGGCCCTATCATATTGGGTCATTGACCATGATTGGCTCTCACCAAACCCCTGAGCAAAAACATAGATTGTTATGTATATATATATGTATATATATACATGTATATATATATATATACATATATACATATATATACATATATGTATATATATACATACATATATATATGTGTGTGTGTGTGTATGTACGCATATATATAGATATACTTACAGAAATGTATTCACCAACAACCTACCAAAAATTTAAACAATACAGCCTCTTGAGCACCACCTTATCGAAAATATAACAATATAGCCTAACATAGAGATCAATAATCAGTAGTCCGTAATGCAATCAAATATCAACTGTATAACATCAACTATTTCATTCCAATGCAACCATAACCACCAAACATAGTCCATAAACCAAACAATATTGGTTTAAACAGTGACCAAGATACATACATACATACATACATACATACATACATACATACATACATACATACATACATATATACACATACATATACATATACATATACATATACATATACATATACATATACATATACATATACATATATATATATATATACATATATATGTGTGTGTGTGTGTATACATACACACACACACACACACACACACACACACACACACATATATATATAACGTTCCTTTATTCCCAAACAACAAATTCCTAGATATGCATGCAATGCATAATGGTGGAATGTATTTTTATGTGGGTGTGCAAAAATAGATGCAAACAACATCGATATGCATATTAGTACATACATCAAGTATAATAAAAAGAAAGACCCATGTTTCATCTCACACTTTATAGACAAACTACCAATCTAACAAATCCTTATTAAGGCCTAAACAAATAAGAAGCATCTCTAAACACACAAGAAAATAGCTAAGAATGCCTTATCAATGAAAACATGAACTGATTTATTACTTTGCAACCATTGGTAGCACACAGAAACCATAAGTCAAATAATTTCTTCAAGCCCACAAAAGAACAATCAACAATGCCCTATGCAAAATAACATATAGTGTTTTATTACTTCAACAAGTATTAAATGTTGCACCTTTGAGCCATCCTACTTCCAATAATCGACTACTAGACATATTATTATAAGCACAATTGGAAAGATCATCTTCATTAAACCTTAATGTCTTTATTCTTTCAATAAGAATAATTGAAATGACAAATGAAATAATTTATTCAATCCAACAGAAGAACAAACAACAATGTCCCATGGAAAATAGCACAAAGTGTTTTAGTGCTTCAACAAGTATTAGATGCAAAGTCTACAAAAGTGGAATGCAAGATATCAACGAACAGGAGAAAGACATATGCACCTTTGGATCATTCTATTTTCCAATAATTGAATTCTAAAAATATTATTATAAGCAAAACTACCGAAATCGTCGTCATTAAACCTTAAGGTCTTTATTGTGGAATTCCATGACTAAATCTTTGACTCTCAGGAGCTTGTTATGCCAATTAACGATCATATGAAGTATGGATTGAATTCATTTCAATAAGACTTATATATTAAAGAAGACATTATCTAGAAAGGAAAACAAAGCATTCATATGGTTATGCTACAACCATAACCACAAAACGACAAGCACAATTGAATAAACGACAACTGTTATCACAACCATTGCCAACACATGCAAACCATAAAACAACTAATGTCGATACCATCCAATGATCAAGAGAGAAAACATACACACAACATTTTCCCTCAATTGACTAGATGAGAAGGATACAAATTCAAACCTTTTGTTGCCTATAATAATGCCTTGCTTTAGGCTAGGCAATATATTATAGGCAACAAAAGATTTGAATTCATAACCTTTTCATTTAGGAAAATGAGGGAAAATTCAGTTTTGATTTTTGCTCTCTTTATAATTTTGAACGAGCTAGTTGCATAGCAAGGAAAAAAATATGAGATATGTGATCCCACAAAGCTAGTTTACAATTTCTGGGAGATTCTATTTTTTGTTGAAATCACATATTTTTAGAAAATATAATGATTTAAGCCTTAAAAAGTTCCATTTAAAGCATTCCAATTGAAGAGGGTTTGATCAAACTACCTTACATCAAACCCCCTTGGATAGAACTCCGCTAGTTTTAAACCATACCTATAACAGAGTCTCCTTTACACCTATCAAAATGCTGATAAAAAATCACTTTTGATTTACCTTTTGGGGGATCAAATGAATTCATTTAAAATTTATTTTTTGTAGGTATGTATTCCTTATTATAAGCTTCCCAAAAAGTATAATTTTAAATAAATTTAATTTTATTATTATATATATATATTTTTAATTTCTTGTGAATATAGGTTTTTCATTGAAAATCAAGCTCTCTATTCTGCACATGTGGAAAAATAGAAGATTATAAAAGAAAATTGAAAAATATGAGTGCACCAGATATTGAAGTCCTTGATCCAACAAAAAAATTTGAATTTCGATACATACAAAAAAAGTTACACGTTATACGGTCTACCTATGTTTGAATTGTAATTATTTGGGTTCAAAACTTGATTAAGGAAAAAATATTTAATAAAACACTATCTAACCAAGTGGAAGAACTAGATATTGGAGTTACAAATCTAAATTTGAAAGAATTAGAATTTTATCTTTCATAGAAAAAAAGTTATGCGTTATATGGTGAGCGTCACTCCTTAAAAATGTTGTTTTATGAAAAAAACTATTTTTCAAGGGAGATGGGAAAAGAGGTGCAATCTGATCCCAAAAAAATTAAAAAATATATATTTAGAATCTACACATAAAATTTCACGAAACTCTAGTTTGCATCATCTTCAAATTCCTCACGGTTTAGCCGCTATAGGTGCTCGAAAGTGAAGATTTAGTTAGAAAAAATTATTTCAGTGTCCAGTTTGGCCAAAAATTGTAAACCACTATTGCCTATAATAATGCCTTGCTTTGGGCTAGGCAATATATTATAGGCAACAAAAGATTTGAATTCATAGCCTTTTTGTTTAGGAAAATGAGGGAAAATTCAGTTTGGATGTTTGCTCTCTTTATA
>VDFB02000008.1:70365916-70425984 GCA_007258455.2 Sequoia sempervirens
CCTTCTCAACAACACCCTCTCAAAAATTAACACTGACAAAACCATCAAAAAATATACTCCTTTCTGAACAAAACCTTACCAAAAATTGAAACAATAGAGCCTTTTCAACAACACCTCATCCAAAATGATACAATATAGCCTAAGACAGAGAACAATAATCAACAATACCTAATGTAACCAAACATGGACTATACAACATTAACTATTTCATTCCCTTCCACCCATAACCACAAAACGGAAGCCACAAATCAACCAACATTGGTTTTAGCAGTGACCCAGACACAGAAACCCAAAAAACGTAGCCAAAAAATCCATGCAAAACGATAGACACATAATGCAACCACAAATGAAACAATATTTCTTTTAACAAGCAATATAGTATTTCCTCAACAACACCCTATCAAAAATTGAAACAATATATCCTTTTGAATAGAACCTTATCCAAAATGAGACAATATAGCCTGAGCTATATAATAACAATCGACAAAAACTACATAACGTCAACAATTTTATTCCGTTGCAAACATACCCACAAAGCACAAACATTAAACATAAACCCGACGAAAATTGGCAGTTACAAACCCATACAAAAAAACACTCCTTTCTCAACAAAACCTCATCGAAAATTGAAACAATACAACCTTTTCAACAACACCTTCTCAAAAATGAAACAATATAGCCTGAGCAAGAGAACTATAATCAACAATGTCCAATGGAAGCTAACACAAAGTGTGTAAGACTAACTATTTTATTTCGTTGCAACCATAACCACAAAATGGAAGCCATAAATCAAACAATATTGGTTTGAAGAACGACCTAGACAAAGAAACCCACAAAAAACTAAAAATGATAGCTAGGAACCCATGCAAAACCATAGACACAAAACGCGAACCTTCAACCAAACAATAGTCATTTTCACAAACAATATACTCTTTTCTCAACAACACCTTAACAAAATTAGAAGCAATCAACAGTACCTTATCACAGATAAAACAATATTGCCTGCCAAAAATGGCAGATTCACAGTAACCAACCCAAGTAAAAATATACTCATTTCTCAACAAAAGCTTATCACAAATAGAAACAATATAGCCTTCTCAACAATGCCCTCTTAATAATTAATAGTGACAAACCCATGAAAAAACATACTCCTTTCTGTACAAAACCTTCTTGAAAATTGAAACAATGCAACTTTTTCAACAACACCTCATTGAATATGATACAATATAGCCTAAGACAGAGAACAATAATCAATAATACCTAATGTAAGCAAACATGCAGTGTACAACATTAACTATTTCATTCGATTCCACCTATAACCACAAAACACAAGCCGCAAATCAACCAACATTGGTTTCAACAGCGACCTAGACACAAAAACCCACAAAATGCAAACCTTAAACCAAACAATAGTCCTTTTCACAAACAATATAGTCTTTTCTCAACAACACCTTATCAAAATTAGAAGCAATCAATAGTACCTTATCATAGATAAAACAATATTACCTCCCAAAAATGATGAGCCACAAATGAAACAATATGGAAAATGACTTTTTTGATATGCACCTCTTCCTGCTTGCTTCAAACAAACCTCTTTCTGATAGCTTTCTCTAGGCTGCCTTGTTTCTCCAAGCCTGCAAACATAGCCACAAAATGGAAACCATAAACAAAAACCCACTAAAAATCACAGTATCAAATCCATGCAAAACCATACACACAAAACGTGAACCATAAACGAGACTTGAGATTTCATTTTTACAAACTA
This sequence comes from Sequoia sempervirens, assembly GCA_007258455.2. Classification (NCBI taxonomy): domain Eukaryota; kingdom Viridiplantae; phylum Streptophyta; class Pinopsida; order Cupressales; family Cupressaceae; genus Sequoia; species Sequoia sempervirens. The sequence continues at coordinate 70,367,682 of VDFB02000008.1, forward strand.
TATTGTATTTTCTTAAAAACATCTTATCAAAATTTTAAACAATCAACAGTACCTTATCACAAATCAAATAGTATAGCCTGACATAGACCATGAACCACAAATCAAACAATATTGCCAACGGTTTCTTTGACACATGCACCTCTTCCCACTTGCTTCAAACACACCTCTTCCCGCTAGCTTTCCTAGACAAAAATGAGAAAAATATTATCGCAGGTAACACTTTTCTTTTCCTTTTGCAACCATCTGCCCATGCAAAAAACATAAGATAACCTCCACCCACCTTTGCATAAGTTGCACAAAGCTTAATTGAGCTTGCACCCTCACAGAATTTTACCCTCATCGGTCATGACTCTCATAGCAGGTATAGCAACAAAACGACACCAAACAATTCCTTATTGAAAATTTCCCAGACATTCATTTTGTTCCCCAAGGCGTTAAACGGTAGCTATTATTATGATCATCTCTAGTACATGCAAAGCATACAACAATTAATGTTGACGCGAACCAACGTTTAATTTCAGCGGCCTTCTCTATCCATGCAGCGGGAAAAATGCCACCCTATTCCCAAGGCAACCAACAACTGCTTCCACCACCTTTTTCATGGCCATCAGAAGGTTAAAAAACTGGGAGGCTGATGAAAATCCCAACCAAACTTATAACCTATCCACCACCTTTTTCTTGATCACCGAAAGTTTGAAAAACGAGGAGGCTGACGAAAATTCCGACCAAAGTTCACACAAATAGCCTATTAGCTAAATATAATTTAAATTTAACTATAATATTTGAGATTTATAATTAATTTAAAAATCAAATGAAGAGAAATGAGAGTATTTAGTTTTTTATATTATGATGAAGAATTAAATATTAAATTTATAATATGTTTCAAAAATATTTTTTAATGTCTCAATGTAATATGAAGCGTGTTTTGAGAAAATCAATCTCAAGTAAATGAACATGGTGGATTAGGGATGAAATCTCAACACTACATCATTCCATCCAATCCTCCCAAGGAATCTGTACACTCTTCTTCGAAGGAAAACAAGCCTTCCTCCCCTTTCCCTCATGGGGATTGTCCTTTAGCCTCGCCTGATTCGAGCGCAACAAAAACAAAGATTGCAACCTCTACAGATATTTCCAAAAGCAGTGAAGCCTCTATGATCTCAATTCCTTCAACAACTTCTTCAGGATATCAAAGCACTAAAGTGGTGATTTGAATGCCCAATTTAAATCTAGTGATTTGTGGGGGAAGAACCTCTTAGCAGTTGTAGAGCAAGATAATTGAGATTCTTCTCATTGCGATAACAATTGGACTGAGGTTAAGAGAAGGAAACCAACAGTCATAAACACACCATATATGGTACTTAGATCTGCCACAAAAGGTGGAAACTGTGACTTGTAAAACTTGTTCTTTAATGAATTTAGAGTGCTACCCTCTTTGGTAGCAATTTTCCTAAAAGGATAAAAGAAAATATTTTTAATGTATTCATTATTTGAGAGTTGTAACAAGCATAGAATTTTACTTAAGTCATTTACACACTATTTGTGATGGACATTATACTACATGAAGTGTTTTGATTCATGAAAATATTCTATAACATATGAAATTAATCCAACATATTATTTACATTTTTTCCTTGATTTACCCCACTTTTTGTTGTCTATTGATGTGTATGAACTAACAGTATTAAAAAAATACCTAGTGGAGACTATTGGATTGCAATGGTCATGTTATATTATGTCAAGCCCTTCATTAGACTAGTTTTATAGTCATGAATGAATATTGAAGCATATAGATGTCTTAGATGATTTTGATGTAAATTCCGATACAAATTGATACTACGAATTGAAGTATTATAATAGATATGAACCTTGTAATGAGGATATTCCTTGTTATTCTCAAACCATGAATGAGCATTAAGTACAATATGATTTTAAAGGAGACACATATGTCATATGTCAATGTGACATTGGTTTTAAATGATAAGTCAATGTACAATATTTGAACATAACAATACTTTGTTAAAGTAATCTAGATTACTTAAATTCGGTTTTAGCATTACTAACCTAGTTTTTGAGAAAAAACATATAATGATACAAAGTTTGAACCAATCTAATTATTAAGAATAGAGGTTAATGATGAAGAGAAAAAAAATGAACAAATTAAATATATTTTGAATTAAGTTGTTTCACTCTCGATTAAGAAATTTATTTGTATAATCTTAACAACTATATATTTTTGATAATTTTATGATGCAACTAGTATATAAGTAGAAAGTTGGACCTTTATGTGTCTACTATGAATCACACTAAACTATTTAATTTAATTTAAGTGCATTTATCATATGGGATTCTTATGAATCTTGTATGCAAAAACTCTTTATTGAGAAGACCATACCATAATACATCAAAAGGGTGACATTCATATCAATTATTTTAAATGTGAAAGTAAGCTTTGACTAGTCTAAAGCATGGGAAAAAATAATAATTTTTGATGCATTTTATGAGATGAAATTTGAAACACCAAATAGGAGCTTGAAAATTTAACGGAACTAGCATGAATACTAGAGACTAAACCACAAATGAGTGTTTAGTGTGACTTTTTTGGGGGACAGATGTACTAATGTGATTATTTTGATATAATGTGTGAATTATGAAAGTAATTTAAATTATTTGAGGTTCATTTTAGCACTAAATAGTATATTTTTTTAAATAAAAAATATAATGGTACAAAATTTGAATAAATTTTAAATATTTATATATTTGATGATAATTTTTGGTCAAATAATTGAAGTTATATGTTAATATTTCAAGGATATGAAATTTTTTATGTGTAGAATTGTAACACCCCTCCGATTTGTTATGTTTTCTCTGACAGTTCAGATACATTGATATACCATATTTTATATGATTGTTATTCAATCGCTGACAGTGGAGCGATGATAGACCTAGATTGATGTCATGATACACATTAGGCATGGTGATTATGTTGACATGCTTTGTGTTTGCATAGATGTTTATTTGAGATGATATTTCTATATATGCTCATTGTAGTTTAATTGATATTTTATCTCGTCAGTTGATGTTAAATTGTATTGGTGAAGAGAACAGTATTGCATCACTCGCTTGTGAGTGCCCTATGATTTCCGTGATTCTCTCTTCACGGTGTGTATGGTTTATTATCTGGATACATGTACGACATATGCTTTGTTGGCAGGTTTGTAGGTACATGATAATAGCTTCACCTGGCTTCACAGGTCTGAGCATGTCCACTACCCAACAATAATGTTGATTGGGAGATAGTAATGGGTTAACCTAGTCAAACCTTTACCCTAGTATAATGTTTCGTCAGTCCATGTATTGGTTGTATTCATTATCCACGTTTGCCTTGGTATTTTATTATTGTGCAAAGTTTAATTGTGAGGATTAAATTATATGTTATGATTAAGTATTTAATTAATTTGTATTATCGATGTGGAGACTTTATAATAGATAAATAAATTAATTAATTTAATTTATGTTATAAAGTAATTTTAATTATTAGATTAAATGTGAATTAAAATAAATAAGTTATTTAAATTTGATTTGAAATAAATAAATAATTTAAATTTCAAATGCATGTTATTGGGAAAAGATCTTTGGAAATATCTACGCTTGTTGAAGAAAAGATATTTGTTTTGTTAACTAGAAGTTAGAAGGTTTTGATTACTAATTGTTGAAAATTGATTCCCGGATAGATTATTGAAATTGAAAGAAAGGAAGTTTTTTCATGAGAGAAAAGAGAGGATTTGGAAATGGTTGAGGGGTTCTTGAGGTTTTGGGGATTTTAATTTTAGAAGCTCTTGGATAATTTTAAGAAATCTAGTTTTGTTGCATTCTTGGTTTTGGATTATTTTCTATTCTCTGGGAAGTGACAATTCATCTAGAGGAAGCTTTGGCAAGTTGGAGATTAAAGGGAAGCTCTGTATAAAACTTCGAATCAAAAAATCTTTTGGAATAGGTTACTTATTGTTTTGTGAATTTAATTTGAAAGAGATATTTAAATTATTATTGTTTTGCAAATTGGAAAGGGTTTCTGTAGAGGAGGATTTCTTTTATTATAGAAGCTTTTTGTTTTAAAAGATTGTCGTGAATGTTTACAGCCTCTATAGAAAATATATTTTAGATCCTCTAGTTAAATTGTGTTTTAGAAATGGATTTATCCTAAATGGAAATTATAGTTAAATTGTTGAACCTCTGTTGAGATTGAAACGAAACTATAGAAAATTGTAATCCTCGGTGTCAAGATTATTTAGTCTTCTCTGTAGAAAATGGTAAATTACCGTGAAAGATTTAGATCCCTGTAGGGAATGATTTTTTTAACACAATAGAAAATTTTGAAAGAAAACAATAGAAATATTTAGAAATCTCTATAAGTTTGAATTGTAATCTCTGTTAGTAAAATTGGCATGCATTGTTTGTGGCCTTGAGTTTTATCAGACTTGTTCACTGTGTTTACTTTAGCAATCAACCTTTGTTTTTTTAATGTTGTCAATTAAATTGTTTGGTATTCAATGTTTGTTACAGGGTAGTGATAAATGAATATTAGATGCATAAAAGCTTATTTGTTGAGTGGGACACATGTTATATCGCATACTATGCTTTACTTCTTACTCCTTTGCATACATAGATCAACCAAGCGAGACTCCCTTACCATCGATAGTTATTAAGAGCACTGTGTTTAGTTGGTTGTGATTCGTTGGCTCTTGAGCTGCCACCACTGCTTTGGTTTACCCTCATGTCAATACAACTACCCTACATTACAAGAAACCTCCTGCCAAATTGCATGTGTATTCAACCCCTCCATAGGTATTTAAAAGTTAGTCTTTTGCAATTATTAACATGTAGTCATTGGTTTTGTGCAATATATACTCTTAAGTGTTCGTTACCATCGAACTGTTATTAATAGACTAGCACCGTCACTATATTCTCATCATTTAGTTAAGTTGTGGTTTGTAACAAAGTCTTCAGCCAAGTTCATGCCTAGAAGCTAAGCCATTTCAAAGCTCTGTATAAAAGAATTATTTTCTAACAACGACCCGGATCTTTATTTCATCTATGTTGACCATTATAAAGTGACCATCTCATTGTCACTTCGATTGTGAGCATGTATGTACACTCCTTCAAACGTTGACACCTTCATAGGCAATTTAATTTTGATTGCATTCGAACCGCAAGGTTGGTGTGCTATGAATCTTTGGAACTAAAGGAAATCTCTTAAACATAAATACTGCTAGTGCGATTCAATGTTGGCATGTAATGGCCACCATCTGGAACACCGAATAGTATTCTTATAAGAATTTCTTCCACCTTGTTGGCTTGTAACACTCTTGGTTGTGACTGCATGAATTGGAACCATGACATCGTATATGGGAATTAGAACATCATTTATCATATTTCCATACTCTTGATAGTTCAAAACAGTTTGTTATATCAATTTATGCGTTTCATTTGACACTTTGCTTTAGATGCCTGTAGATGATCTCTTAGTTGGCTGAGTTTAAGTCACTTTGAAATTTGTATGCTTAGACTGTAGAAAATAGCTGCCAACCCCTCCATAGGTAATAATGTGAATCCCCTATAGCCAATGCATGGAATTTAGCTTCAAATCACTAGACTTCAAAGTGAATGGTAATTGGCCTTTGTTTGAGCCTCACATGGATAATTTGAAATGCAAGTTGATATTTTTAAATGTTATATATATATATGATGTATCTATATATATGTGCCAGTGTAGTAATATATATAATATATTTACTATATATATATTATATGTATAATATATATGTATTAAATAATTTATATATATATATATATATATTATATATATATAATGTATATATAATAAATATGTTTTTATATATGGTTATTTTAAAATGCATTGTGGATATATTTGATAGTGTTAATGGGAAAAGTATAATTGATTTTATACATTAAATAATATATATTAAATATATTTATTTAATTGTTGTTATTATTATAAGTACATGCAAGTATGATAGTTATCCTTTAATGATTGATTATGTTAATTGTGGAAATTGAGTTAATTGGTATGAGTAATTGTGAAACTAAAAGTTAAACATTTAGTTTTATTTTGTTGTTGATTTATTAATTAGAATTATTCTTAAACGATGTATTTAAATATGAGATATTGATCTATTGGATTTAGGAAATCTGAATGGTAGTGATTTGAATTACATGAGTTGTTTATTTTAATTATATGTATTTCTGTAATTGTGAATTGGGGGGATATTTTTTGCTGAGAAAATGTAAGTCTTCCAGAGATTGTAAATTGTGAAAGGGTTGTTGTATCTTTTGTTCACCCTTTGAGATTTCTTTGGGTAGTGCACGTATTTGGGATTCAATATTTGACATCTGTAGGGATGTGTTACCTCTTGAGATGTGGTGGTTATTTGTTATCAGTTTTAGTGCACTGTCTACCCTTGGGTGGTGGAATAAGTTATTGTGTTGTCTATAGGGGAGTGTTTTTCAACAAGGGCTGAGACACAAAGTGGTCCCGGGACAACTCGAGTGAGAGTCAGTTTAATCAGTGGAAATTAAATAACCCATATTAGGGATAGATTATCTTAATACATTTAACTTGATAATTTAGCCTTGCTCATTGGCTCAAGGGCTTGTGTTAGACTTGAGATGAGTCAGGAAGGCCTAGAATGGAAAGATTGTTATCTTGTCTTCTCGAAAGATAATCAATTTTGTACTGGTGTGCATGTGGGGCCGGAGTTCATGAGAGGTTACCAGGATAACCTAGGATGGGGGCCAAGACCTAGGAATATCTCCTTTGGATAACCAATGCAACCTTTGTGATGGAACTCCTCCTATGACAACAGTTGGTTTGTATTGTACAGTGGTTGTACTTGATTCAGTGGTTCTGGAAGTAATGTAACCTTATGTTTTGTGTTTACTGGTATAGTGTTGTTTTGTATTTTGTCTGTGTCTAGTGGTAGTAGGTTTGTCTTGGTTACCTTTTGCTATCTCCTAGCATGGGGGATGGGCCTACGGGTACCAGATGGCTAGGTGGCGTGCACCTTACACTGTTGGGCTTTTTCTTCTTGTTCGTGATGGAGGGATCTTCTAGTTCGAGGAGCTCATGTTTTTCTATGGATTTTTTACTTCACTTATATTCATTATAATAGTGGGACACCATGTATTTGTATTCCTCATTTGTAATCAAGGAGGATCCTTGTGTTGTAATTGTAACATTATGTATGATCTATTCATTATGGGACTAAATTGTATATATTTTGTTATATGGTGTTGTATCTATGGAAATATGTTCATTACATTTCTATGTGTTAGATTTATTATGCAATGGGTTAATGTTTTGATGGATGTTGTTTATCATGAGTTAATTTCTTATGCTATGGTTAGTTTAATTAAATGTAAGTTTTGGAATTCACATGTAGACGTGTTACATGGCCTAGAGGATGTATGTGTTTAGAGTAGATTACTTTACTTGTTATTGTTACTCTTTTTAAGAAACTAAAATTAGTTGCGCTTTTGCAGTGTTGCATCGTCCTCTAGGTTACAGGGCGGGGTTTTACAATTGGTATTAGAGCCTAGGTTTAAACACTGGGTGCTCTGGGATAATGTTGAACCCACTAGGTTTTTTGTTGCATAGGTTTATACATTGGGCACTATGAGCCCATTACATTGACCTAGGTGTTGTGCTCTTTAGTTTATGTTTTTTTTTGTTCTCGCTTGTCCTCTGAAAATTGTCTTTAGGTATTGTTGGTCCAATGGTGCAAAAAACCAATGGAAAGGATAGGATCCTTGGTGTAGTACGCAATGCATTGATATCCTTCCTACTATGAATGCTTTATGGACATTGGGGTAGTGTGGATTAGTTGTGATTTAAAATTTTCTTTGAGTCTAATGTTTACCCCTATTTGTGTATAGTGATGGGAGGGTCAAAGTCTATAAAGAAGAAAGGAAAGGTAAGAAAGACTACCAAAAAAGGGGTGGTTATTAAAGAGAATCCTACATCAGTAGCCCCACCTTGCATCCCAAATGACGAGACCCTAGCTCAGGCCCTCGCACGGCTCGAGGTAGAAAAAGGGAAAAAGGTAGATGAGCCAAAGCACACAAAGAAAGGGAAGAAGCCCTCCGTGTTCTGAGAGTGGCCATTGGGGAGTGGACCTAACGCTCCCCTACTCTCCAAGGAAGAGAAGGAGAGCCTTCGTGCTCAGCCTTCTACTTTCGTTATTGTGGTAGTGCATTCTGATGAGGACCCGGAGGAGTGTCCTCTTTTGGGCAGTGAGTAGCTCGATAGTTGTTAGAGGGATGTTGAACCTTCTCTATTGCTTAATAGCTGGTTTGATACTTTATTCTATGTTATGATTAGGAAACTTTGATATTGATTATATTATGTTTTACACTTTGAGACCTTATAGTTGGTTTTTTCACCATTCTAGATGGTGTTGGATGACATTTCATTGATCTTGATGATCGTGACATTATGAATTGATGTTTATGATACATTGGGTTTATGGAATTAGTATTGTGTTGGATAATTTTGATTACATGTATCCCTTGGTTCATGATTACGCTTGTTATGCTGACAAGTAGCTATTGCCTTATGATGCGGTTCGTAACTGTGTATGTTTACCTGATCTTGCGACTTCCAAGAGTAAGTCAAGCCCTAGGGGGGAGGATGTAACACCCCTCTGATTTGTTATGTTTCCTCTGATAGTTTAGATACATTGATATACTATATTTTATATGATTTTTATTCAATTGTTGACAGTGGGGCGATGATAGACCTATATTGATGTGATGATACACATCATGCATGGTGATTATGTTTGACATGCTTTATATTTGCATAGATGTTTATTTGAGATGATATTGCTATATATTCTCATTATAGTTTAATTGATATTTTATCTTGTTAGTTGATGTGACATTGTATTATCGAAGAGATCAATATTGCATCACTCGCTTGCGAGTGCCCTGTGATTTTCACAATTCTCTCTTCTCGGTGTGTATGGTTTATTATCTGGATACATGTACAACATATGTTTTGTTGGTAGCTTTGTAGGTACAAGATAACGGCTTCACCTGGCTTCACAGGTCTGAGCATGTCCACTACCCAACAGTAATCTTGATTGAGAGATAGTAATGGGTTAACCTAGTCAAACCTTTACCCTAGTACTGTGTGTTGTCAGTTCATGTATTGGTCGTATTTGTTATCCACGTTTGCCTTGGTATTTTATTATTGTGCAAAGTTGAATTGTGAGGATTAAATTATATGTTATGATTAAGTATTTAATTAATTTGTATTATTGATGTAGAGACTTTATAATAGATAAATTAATTATTTTAATTTATGTTATAAAGTAATTTTAATTATTAGATTAAATGTGAATTAAAATAAATAAGTTATTTAAATTTGATTTGAAATAAATAAATTATTTAAATTTCAAATGCATGTTATTGGAAAAAGATCTTTGGAAATATCTCTGGTTGTTGAAGAAAAGATATTTGTTTTGTTAATTGGAAGTTAGAAGGTTTTGATTACTAATTGTTGAAAATTGATTCCTGGGGAGATTATTGAAATTGAAAGAAAGGAAGTTGTTTTCACGAGAGAAAAGAGAGGATTTGGAAATGGTTGAGGGGTTCTTGAGGTTTTGGGTATTTTAATTTTATCTAAGCTCTTGGATAATTTTAAGAAATCTAGTTTTGTTGCATTCTTGGTTCTGGATTATTTTCTATTCTCTCGGAAGTGACAATTCTTCTAGAGGAAGCATTAACAAGTTGGAGATTAAAGGGAAGCTTTGTATAAAACTTCGAATCAACAAATCTTCTAGAACATGTTCTTTATTGTTTTGTGAATTTAATTTGAAAGACTGTTGGCATTTAAATTTGCACCTCTGGAATGCGTATTTGAAACAGACAGCTACGCATAGATAAACTGCTCTTCAAATTAAGAGGGGAAGCTCCCTCTTGCTGATGGTGTTGAAAGAAAGTAAACTAAGAACTAAGTTGCCTATCTTTTTTATCAGCTTAGAGCACAAGGTTTATTAAACACAAACATCGCAGCTGAGATTTTTTGTTTTAAGACCTTCAACTACAACTAACTTAAACTAAAGACGTTTCTAACTTCTCAAGTAATAAGCAGAGCAAGAGAAACTAGAAATGGACGAGGTAGACTTCTGACAAATACTTCGATAAACTCTGTCTCAAAAAACATCTACATACTTCAATGCTAGTTGAAATCAAGATCATAAAAGTAGAACATAAATAACGAAAATCTGAGATTTTGGACCAAGGCAAAGGAGGCTCATGATTTTATTACTCAAACTTCTGGAACAAAACTCACTTCTAACATTCCTGAAACAAGAAATTTTAGCTAAAGAGGCTTGCAATCTTATTCTTACACAATAGAAAAAACAATCACACTAACTCCTTGTTGGCTAAAGAGGCTCAACAATTTGCTATCACAACACAATTGAATAACACTTGAATAACAAACATAAGGCACAATAGGCTCAGTGTTTTGTTATCACTAGCACAGTTAAAGAAACTAATGAGCAAAGGCTCTTATTTATAGACAAGCAGAGGAGTAGGGAACCCTAAAATATCCTTTCTTTCACAATCTAGGGCTTGCTCAGCAAGCAAGCTTTATTACTAAATCTAGAAAGAAGATAACATCTAAAACCCTAGAAAGTAGAAAAAGTGGGAAATGCCAACTATTACATTTTATCTTCTTTCTCTTCTCAAAGAACGAATAAGAATCATTCCAAGAATAGAAAGAAAGCAGGAAAGAAAGTTGCTTTAAAGCTCGATCACATCTACTAGAAAATTAGAAACTGTCCCGGTTTGGTGCATCTATGCCCTCAATAGCAAAACACTGCTTTTCTAGAATATCTTCAGCATCTGCAACTGACCTAAGGAAATCTTTGACCTCATTGGCCACTTTCTCAAATTTTTCTGACATCATCGAGATATGGCCTATCCTTCCGCCAACTGGATTGCAACTGCGAACAACACTCTGGAATTGCTCCTGCACTTCATCAAGCCTGACATAGGAACCATCCTCAAGACTGTACTGAGAAGGAATCTCTGTGATGAACTCACTTATGAAAAGAAGAGCTTCAATCACCCTTTGTCTGTAAGCGATAAATTCTTCGGATATCCTCTCATAAGTTTTAACTTTGAAAACATGATGCTCTCTCCAAGAAAGGGTTTGTCTCTTGTGTTCTTTTGAAACTGTTGAACCATAGGCTTTGTCTAAATCAGCAATGATGATCTCATGCCTTGGTCTTACTTCAGCCAGTGTTTGTTCAAACCCTTGGATACCTTGACGTAGCTCATGAGTGTTTTCTCTTAACTGGAACATCTGTGCCAAGATCTCCCTTCCTCTAACAATGAAACTCTCGATCCATTCTTGAGTTTCTTTCCCACATATGACCAGCTGTCTTAACTGCTGATGATCAGCTGGTGTCTCTAAAATCTGGGGCAGCAACTGGGTTGCCTGAGAAGAACCACAAACAAGGTTGGAAATATAAAGCCCGAGCTACTGATTTTCAGCCTTGAGGGCTGCCTTGTCTTCTCCATCTTTAAGCACTCTTTCCTGAAGGTTTTCAGACACAACTCTGAAAAGACTCACATCCGCATGCCTGGTATTTCTACCAAGATTAGCCTTGACCATGACGAAGTCATCCATTTCACCTCATCCATGTTCTTGTCTTTTGGGGGCAATGCAGTCTCCATGACTATCTCGTTATCAAGATTCCTATCAAAGTGAACTTGCTTCTTTGCTTTCTTCTTAGGAGGTTCCTAATAGATGTTATCGAAATCATCAACATTCACCTGATATGAAGGCTTTCTTCTAACCCTTCCTAAGGAGTTCTCAAGCCAAGACATGGTAGTATCTTTACTAACTTCCCTAGGAGGTGCAATTTCAATCTCTTCATCTTCAATATCAAGGTCAATGTGAATCGGTGAAGAACCTATCAAAGGTACAAAAACATGTGTTGAAGGTGGCTCCTCTGCTTCTTTCTGAGTTACAGGCTCGTTAGGAGGAGCTTCTGAATCAACCGTAGGCTGCTCCTGTATGACTATGCCTGAGAAGTCTAACCTTCTTACATTTTTACTTGATCTACTACCTTTGACGCCTTCTTGAGACTGACTTTTACCCTTTCCTTTTGACTGTGTTCTAGTAGAAGAGGAAATTGTCTTTCGTGGCTCTACTACTGGAATGGAGTTTTTCTTCTTAAGGATTAAGAAAACCTTGCTATGCTCAAGGACTTGTCTTGTCCTATCTTCAACTGAGAGTGACTCTTTATTAGCCCAGTTAACTTGTGGAAGGGGTTGATCTTCAATTCGCTTCATAGTATACATCGGGAGAAGTACATCCTCGTCATCATCTGATAACCCTTATATGTCTTCATTTAAACAGTCCTTCATCTAATGGAGAGTAAGCCTGGTGTAACTATGCCTCCGCACCTCGAACTCATCTGTAAAATTAGCCCAAAAATCTTCAAGTGCGGATATATGATCATAGTTCTTCTCAAGTCGGCCAGCGTAGACACCATGAGGATCAAATGATCGCCTCTCACTGTAAGACTTAAGACTAAGTTTATCTAACTCATCTCCCATTGTCTTCGCATTTGCAGCAGTCCTGCATGTATAAATTCCCAACCCTAATGGAAAATGGAGGGAGGGCTTCCTTCTATTCTTCAAGACTGTATGGACATCGTGAGCTTGCCTTAAGAAATCCATGAAGACGACCTCATCTGATGGGTACCTAGGTAGCATGAGCGGGGCACCTGAATAGCCATAGACCCTAAGATAGGTGAAATTAGGGAATTGTATGAACCAATCTGCCCATTCCATCATCGCTGCCCTGGAAACTGAAGATATGCAAACATGCAACTCATTGTTCAGGTCTCGCATTGTGTACATCAGAAAGGCCTCATTCACTCTCTTGTAGTGATGCAGCGAATTCATGAATTCCAACTGGGGATAGTAGTTATATATGTGTTGTACACTCAATGATCCCTCGATGTTCAACCCTCTGAATTGACCTTGATAGGCCACTAGGTAGACTAGGTACGACACCATATGGAATACATGAAATTGGAAGTATTTTGTTATCTGCTGATGTAGACTGTCACTAATCAAGGTAGGCCAATTGTAGAACTCGATTTTCTTCATGATGTGGGGTATGTCATAAAACATCCAAGGTTGAAACTTGGTGGTATCTTCTGAGCCAGTTACCCTATTAAGCAAGGTGATAATGATAGCAATTTCATCCTTAAACTCTCCTCGCCCGACATTCTTTGGAAGAGTTTTATGCTTTTCTTTCATCCATCTCTATGCAATCTTCTTATTATATTTGTCTTTATGCATGTCCCATATCCTTTCACATTCACTCTTTGAGATAGTGACGCTTTCGGGCCATGGAGGAATGAAAAAACACTTCTCAATCATATTAGGCTTTGGACTACAAATCAATCTACCATCTGCTGATTGAATCTCCCTAGTAGCCGGGTTGTAATGCTTAATGCAAGCAATTACGAACTCAAGACTCTGAACTGATATAGTAATAGACGCTACTGTGAGGAGTCCAAAATGCCCTAGGTTCTTGATTGAGGTGTTGCTTGCGCTCTCCAAGGCATGTAGATCGAACACCGGCTTGATATGATGCAAGTTTGTCTCAGTGGTTTTGATGTAATCATGATAAAGAGTTGATTCAGTCTTGAAAACATTGGGAGTGTACTCCATTTCGGAAAACTTGAAGAATGACTGTAAACTCGCCTTGGTTCCGACAAGTTTTGAGCGATTTCTATTTTTAGAATGTTGATTTTCTTGCTCCAACAAACAAAATTTTGAAAATTATTCTAATATATGGGTTTTTCTCAAAATTTCATTGCAAGACAACCCAGATCATCTGTTTTTGAAAATTTTGAATTTTATCTAAAAAAGCAACAAACCCTAATTTCTTCAATTTTTCACGAAAAAAGCTGGCACCTGGGTTTTGTTCAGAATATGATTAGAAACAAACCCAGTTGATTAGATTTGCAAAACCTTGATGGTTGATTGAAAAAGAAGCCAACCCTAGGATTTGAAATTTTCTTGAAAAAGCTGTGATATGGGTTTTCTTCAGAAGACTGATTTGAGAGGACCCAGATGACTGAAAACTGAATGCACTGAGGATTTCATTGACATGCAAAATAAAAGCAACTGCTGCAACTTGATGAAGTTCTTTGAAAATTTCTTCAGAATATTGAAGTGAAAAGACCCAGATGACTGAAAACTGAAAACTAAAAACCTTGGTCTTCTTCTTGAAAAGTTTGATCCTCTGGATGAAAAAAAACTTGAAAAAGCAAGCCTTTATGCTTGCTGATCTGAAAAATATGATGAAAAACAAGCAAATATGAATTCTTGGATCATAAAATTTCTTCAAACTTGCTGCTCCAACTTTCTCCTCTGAATGCTACCTGCAAAAATAATGAAAATTACATGAAATAAAGATGTTAAAAAGACTTAGGGTTTTGTTTTTATGTTGCTTTCTTTTTCTTTTATTTCCAAAACCCTAAAATCTCAGCTTCATTGAACTTGGACGCCTTCCTTCACTTGCAACTTTGAAACTTCTTGAAAATCTTGAAAAAAATTCTAAGGCATGAGAAGATGGGCGCCCTTCTTCACTAGGGGTGCCCACTTTAAGCAGTGTTAGTCAATTTTTTGGCATTTTCAACTTTTCTTCATTTTGACCTCCTACTCCGCCTCTAATTTCTGGCTTGTAGACTAATCCAACAGGCAAGCTGAAAGATCCATCGCAGAGCCTGACTGATTCTGAGAAGGTTGTTCTAGAGTAGTCTCTGGCCAAAAGCTTCATTTCGTCCTTCGAATTCATGGGAGCCTTTTCCTTCCAGGGGTGCCCATTTTGTCTAGAGTTAGCCATTTTCATGATCTTCAATTTCTTCATTGACTCCTCTTCTACAGATGATCTCGTCGAATCTAGTGCTCTGAGCATCGGATTGATTGCCTGTTATGCTCATCGCAAAGTTGATGAGAGATTAGGAGTCTTCTGGAAGGAACTTTGTCAAATAATGAATTCTAAACCTTCAAAAGCTTGGGCGCCCATCTTGGCTGGGGGCTCCCATGTTTACTAGACTTAGTTTATTTTTATGAACTTTCATGTTTGCTTCTGAATCTTAGTTTTTTAGCCCTCGTTAGACCCTCCATTCAGCTCCTCGTATCTGGTGACTACAAACTCTAATCGATGTGCTGGATATCTCGATGGAAAGCCTGATCGACTATGAAGAGATCACGTTAGAGACACTTTTGTGAATTCATCTATTTAAGCCCCTAAAAACTTGGGTGCCTTTCCTCTCCTCGGGCGCCTAAACCTTCCAGACTTAGCCAATTTTAGATCTAACTTTAGCTTCAAGTTCAAACCCTCATTCTGCACCCTTGACTTTGATTTGAATTTGCAGGAGGATGACCAGTCGGATGATCTGCTGAAGATAGGCGTGTCGAAGCCGGCTGAATACTGAAGAGATTGAGCACTTTAACAAACCCTAACTGCAGGATCAGGTACCTCAAAAAGCTGGGCGCCCTTCTTCACCAGGGGTGCCCACTTTATCCAGACTTAGTCAAATTCTGATAATTTTCATTTTCTCTTGTTCTGACATCAGTGTGGATACCCCCATTCAATGCTGAATTTTGGATGACTGGATAATCTGATGACTGCATCGACAGACTCGTTGTGGAGCTAACAGAGAACTGAGCAACTTTTATTGGAGGCACAAACCCTAATTCCATCATCTAGTGCCCTAAAAAGGTGGGCGCCCTTTCTTACTTGGGGCGCCCAAGTTTGGCAGTGTTAGAAAATTTTCACCATTTTCACCTTTTGCTTCGTTCTTCATGCAAGCTCATGAACTCGCCTTCTGTTGAATGCTTTGAATGGTGAATCTAACGCCTGGCAGCCGACTGACCTCCATTGATGACCTTAGAGCTCCTGATATGCTTATGAAAAAGTAGAATAGACCCAGTAGGGCAAAACTGATTATTTTGAGATTCTTACTGCACCAGCCTGATATGGACGTATTTTGAGCCAATCAAAATCAGTGTGAACCCTAACGGACCAACTTTCTATTTTTAGAAATTTTTGCTAGTATCCATTTCCCAAGAAACCTAGAAAAATCGTGAAAACATTAGAAAATTTCTAAAAATAGCAATTTTCCTAAAATTTAGGGATGAAAAACTAAGATTTGGGTTTTGTAGGTTAAGCTTCTCTAAGCAGACCCAGATCGTCAGATTTTAAAAATTTTGCGTTTTAACCCGTCATGCAAGACATGCACACCCAAATTTTGATCTTTTTGACTAATTTAACAAGACTTTTACTTATTTCTTCAAAATATCTAAGTGTAACAAAAATTTTAATTTTGGGGTACAACAAAGACATATTTAAATTACTATTGTTTTGCAAATTGGAAAGGGTTTCTGTATAAGAGGATTTATTTTATTGTAGAAGCTTTTTGTTTTAAAAGATTGTCGTGAATGTTTACAACCTCTGTAGAACTGTTGAGACTGAATCAAAACTACAAAAAATTGTAATCCTCTGTGTCAAGATTATTTAGTCTTCTCTATAGAAAATGGTAAATTACCGTGAAAGATTTAGATCCCTGTAGGGAATAATTTTTTAACACAATAGAAAATTTTGAAATAAAACAATAGCAATATTTAGAAATCTCTGTAAGATTGAATTGTAATATATGTTAGTAAAATTGACATGCATTGTTCACTTCCTTGAGTTTTATTAGACTTGTTCGCTATGTTTACTTTGGCAGTTGGCCTTTGTTGTTTTAATGCTGTCAATTAAATTGTTTAGTATTCAATGTTTGTTATGGGGTACTGATAAATGCATATTAGATGCATAAATGCTTATTTGTTGAGTGGGAGGCATGTTATATCACATATTGTGCTTTACTTCTTACTCCCTTGCACGCATAGATTGGCCAGGTGAGACTCCCTTACCATCGATAGTTATTAAGAGCACTATGTTTAGCTGGTTGTGATTCGCTAGCTCTTGAACTTCCACTGTTGCTTTGGTTTACCCTCATGTCAATACGACTAGCCTATATTATAGGAAACCTCCTGTCGGATTGCATGCATATTCAACCCCTCCATAGGTATTTAAAAGTTAGTCTTTTGCAGTTATTAACATGTAGTCGTTGGTTTTTTGTAATATATACTCTTAAGTGTTCATTACCACCGAACTATTATTAATAGACTACCACTATCACTCTATTCTCATCATTCAATTAAGTTGTGGTTTGTAACGAAGTCTTCAACCAAGTTCGTGCCTAGAAAATAAGTCATTTCAAAGCTCTGTATCAAAGAATTTTTTCTGACAACAATGACTTGGATCTTTATTTCATCTATGCCAAGCATTATAAAGTGACCATCTCATTGTTGCTTCTATTGTGAGCATGTATGTACACTCCTTCAGATGTTGACACCTTCATAGGCAATGTAATTTTGATTTCATTTGAACCGCAAGGTTGGTGTGCTATGAATCTTTGGAACTAAAGGAAATCTCTTAAACATAAATAATGCTAGTGCGATTCAATGTTAGCATGTAATGGCCACCGTCTGGAACACCGAATAGTATTCTTATAATAATTTCTTCCACCTTTTTGGCTTGTAACACTCTTGGTGGTGACTGCATGAATTGGAACCATGACACAGTATATGGGAATCAGAACAACATCATTTATCGTATTTCCATACTCTTGATAGTTTAGAATAGTTTGTTATATAAGTTTATGTGTTTCATTTGACACTTTGCTTTAGATGCATGTAGATGATCTCTTAGTTGGCTGAGTTTAACTCACTTTGAAATTTGTATGCTTAGACTATAGAAAACGTCCACCAACCCCTCCATAGGTAATAATGTGAATCCCTTGTAGCCAATGCATGAAATTTAGCTTTAGTTCACTAGAATTCAAAGTGAATGGTAATCGGCCTTTGTTTGAGCCTTGCATGGATAATTTGAAATGCAAGTTGATATTTTTAAATGTTTATATATATATATATATTATATGTATATATATGTGCCAGTGTAGTAATATATATAATATATTTACTATATATATTATATGTATAATATATATGTATTAAATAATTTAGATATATATATATATCTCTATATACATATAATGTGGAGCATGGGCAGGAAAAGCAAGATTTCAAATCTTTGAACAATGGAGCAGGTCATGGAGTAGGTTCTGTGGAATCTCGGGTGGAATCGGTGCATGTTATGAGCAAGGAGAAAGGTAAGGATGAATCAGATGAGAAGGACACCAGAATCAACATTTAGGTGGACCCAGTAGGGAAGACAAACTCAGAGGGTTCTCCTAAAGGACAAAAAGGAGAAAAAACCAATGAAGTGGTGGGGGCCGCTAAAAGGGAAGGAGCAAAGCTCAAATCTTGGTCTTCACTATTTGGAGTTAAACCAAATGGAAAATCAGTCTTCCCTCTAGTGCATAATATTTCTGACCCAGTGAAAGGTAAGTTTTCCATCTCTGTGCCTGATCCGAGTATTGATCATAACATTGCTTTGATGGAGAAAGTTCTGGTTGGTAAGTTTATGGGCCCTAGACCAAATGTTGAGGTGGTTAGGGAGTTTGTCAAAAATAAGTGGAGAATCAATGGTAAGGTTATGGTGGCTACTCTTCCTAGAGGTTTCTTTGCTTTTGAGTTCACCTGCAAGGAGGACATATTGGATGTGAGGAGTGGTGGACCTTGGGTCATAGGAAAATCTTCCCTGGCCCTTAAGAAATGAACCTCTCATTTGGATCTCTCTGATTCCATTTTTGAGAATGTTCCAATTTGGGGTAGACTCCCACGTCTCCCTCTGGAATATTGGAATGAGGATATCTTCAATGGCATTGCTAATTCTTTTGGAGAGCTTCTGTCTATTGACTCTATGATAGCGGCTAGAAAGCAGCTGGTGTTTGTACGAATTTGTGTGGGAGTTTCACAAAATGTTGACCTCCCTTCCTCAATCAAAATCCAGTCTAAGTTGGGTACTTGGACGCAAGCTATAGATTTTGAGTCCATTCCCTTTGCTTGCTTCAAGTGCAGAAAATTGGGGCATTGGGCTAATAAATGCCCATTAAATGCCAACAAAGACAAAGAAAAAATCTAGTCTAACCTTAAGACTGTTTGGAGAAAGAATCCTGAAGGGGAAGGGAAAGCTAGCATTACCAATTCCCTTAATGAGGAATCTAGCAGGAAATCTGAAGTTCAGAGGAATGCCACTGGAATCAATGGCGAAAACAGGACCCAAGGAATCTGATGTTCAAAAGAATCAACAAAAAAGGGTAGAAAGCATCTCTGGTTCAAAGGAAGAAGGAGAAGATATATTGGAGAATGTTGGGGATGGTAAAAGGAATAAGGACTGGAGGATATTCCTATTCAGGTTTTGTCTCTAGAAATTGGCATTCCTATCCTAACTCCTGCTTCTGTAGAAAGTTTTCCCTCAAGTGAGGATCCTCTTAAACTATGGGAAAAAGCAACTTCGGATTTTGTCAAGGACACCTTTGAGATTCTGAGCTAGAATAACAAACTTTCAAGTGACAATTCGAATCAACTCAGGAATGGCTAGATGGATACTCTCCCCTGGAAGCAAAGAAGAATGTATGATAAGGAATGGGAAACTGGGAGAGAGTTTGAGAGCCAAGAAGATACTAATTGGGAAGAAGTCCTTTCTCAATCAAAGAAAAAGAAGGAGAGAAGTAAACAATAGAATACTCCGAGTGGAGTTGTTACCAGAACTAGAGCTAAGGCGGATTATGGTGCTACTAAGTATAGCCAAGGAAGAAGATCAGGTAAATGGAAGAGAGAGCATGATAGCTTTCAGGACATAGCGGATGGTGTTCAAAAGACCATTCTGGAGATTCTCCAATCCCCTGGTAAGATATGAAGATTATGTCATGGAATATTAGAGGGCTTAATAGCCTTCATAAGAGGGATGTTTTGTACAATTTTGTTAGGGATCATAAACCTGATATTCTTCTCATCCAAGAAGCTAAAATGTCTAAAGATAAGGTGGAGAAGATTAAAATGTTTTAGAACTATGGAATCCAGGGAAATAGTTCAGATGATACTTTAGGAGGAATTGCTACTTTTCAGAACCAGAACTTTATTAAAGGGGAACCTTTGTTGGAGAGCATTAATCATGTGGCTACTAGATTCACACATATCAGAGACAATTTTAGCTGGATTCATTCGAATATCTATGCCCCTAATGGGAAAGGTTCCAAAAAATCCTTTTGGAATGAGATTTCTGCATTTCGCAGGATCTTTGATAATGATCATTGGATTGTTATGGGAGACTTTAACACCCCTTCTGAATGAAGAGAAATTTAGAGGTACTTAGGTTAACTTGGAAAGTAAATTTAACCTTTTGGACTTCATCAATAACAAGGCGTTGATTGATCTTGATTTCCAAGGAGCTGTATATACCTAGTCAAATCAAAGAAACAGTAAGGACTTGATTCAAGTAAGGTTAGATAGAACTTTAATTTCTGATTAGTGGCCTATAAGTTCTATTACTGTTCTCTTAAAGCTCTTTCTAGAGTGGGATTTGATCACTTTCCTATAAGTTTTGTGGTGGACCCTATAAAGGTGAAGAGAAAATCTCCCTTTAGATTTGAAAGAATGTGGCTTTCCCACCCCCATATTTTTGAGGAAATCAGGAAATGGTGGAATATTGATGTTCTAGGCACTGCTATGTTCAGAATTGCTAAGAAACTGAGGGAAGTCAAACACAAATTAAGAAGTTGGAAAAAGAGTCCTTTGGAAATATCTTTGGTATTAAATCTGAACTTCAAATGGAGCTTGCGGAGATCCAGGATAAAATTTAGAGGGAAGGATACATAGAAAATAATAGGGTAGAATAAAATGAGCTGTTGGTGAAAATGCATGATATTATAGCTAAAGAGGAGGAGTTTTGGAGGCAGAGATCTAGAGTGTTGTGGCTTTCAACTAGAGATAGAAACACCAGGTACTTTTATTTGTCTTCCTCAAAACATATGGCTGCCAACATAATTTCTCACATAAAAGTTAATGGCAAGAGATTTAAGGAGGAGGAAGACATCAAAAAGCAAGTTGTCCTATTCTTTAACAACCTTCTTTCGACGAATGGGGAAGTCAACCATATTGACCAAGATTTTTTGTTAGAGGCCATCCCTAAGGTTGTTGGGACAGAAGATAATGATAAGCTAGCTGCCATCCCCTCTAGGGAGGAAATTATGAAAGCTATCTTTTCTTTTGAAGGAAACAAGGCCCTTGGCCCTAATGGGTTTCCTATGTTTTTTTTTTCAATGGTTTTGGGAGATTGTTGAAAAGAATGTTGTGAATGCTGTTAAAGAATTCTTTGGATCCAAAAGTATTCTTAAGGAATTAAATGCTACTTTTGTTTTCCTTGTTCCCAAGAAACCTAGGGCTATGGAGTTTGAGGCGTTTAGGCCTATTAGTCTCAGCAACTCTTTCTATAAAATCATATCTAGGGTATTGACGTCAAGGCTCCTTACTATCCTTCCTTCGCTGATATCCCCTCAACAGAATGGTTTTGTTCCAAGAAGGAAAATCCTCGACTCTATAGTCACCATTCATGAGAATATCCATTTGCTTGTGGAATCTAAAACTAAATGGTTTCTTCTTAAGCTGGATATCTCCAAAGCTTATGACCGAGTTTATTGGGAGTTTTTATTCAAAATTCCAAGGGTGTTTGGTTTTAGCAGTAGAGTTATTCAGTTGGTGAATCAGCTGGTTACTACTGTCTCCACTTCCATCATTGTGAATCATTCTCCCTCGAGATTCTTTTAGAATTCAAGAGGCCTAAGATAGGGTGATCCTATCTCTCCTATTCTATTGACAATCATGGTTGAGAGCTTGGGAAAAAATCTTAAAATATTGATTGAACAGAGGTCTCTTGTTGGTCTTAGACCTTCTTCTACTAATTTGATTTATTCTCACTAACAGTTTGTTGATGACACTATGCTAATGGGAAGATCAATGATGACTTAGGCTAAGACTTTGAAAAAAATATTGGGCGTGTATGAGAAGGTGACTGGGTAGATGGTCAACAGACATAAGAGCTCCCTTTATTTCCTTAATACCCATGAGCATAGAAAGATAAAGATTGCTAGAATCCTTAGTTGTAGAGTGGAATCCTTACCCTCTACCCATCTTGGATGACCTCTATGCATTAAACCTCCAGAATCCTTTTGGTGTTCGCTGGTTGATAGGTTTAGTAAGAAGTTGGCATGATGGAAAGGAGCTCTTTTGAGTCAAGCAAGAAAAATTCAGCTCTTCAAAGCTTCTCTTCAGAATCTCCTAGTTTATGCATTAATCCTTTTCAAAATACCTGCTAAATATGTAAAGGCCGTTGAGAAGATCCAAAAAAGATTCCTTTGGTCTGGTGTGGAGGAGAAAAAAAGGATGCCTCTAATAGGATGGGATTTGGTTTGCTAACCAAAATCCTTGTGGGGATTAGGTCTTAGAAAAATTAGAATGATTAATAAGACTCTTCTTGCCAAACAAATATCATGGAGATCCTTTTCGTCTGATGGAGAATGGAAAGATATCTTAAAAAGTAAATATATGACCAATTGTGTGTCCCTCAAAGCTTTTCTAGATTATCCTATTCTACCCCATGGTTCAGCTTGCGGGAATGACATGATTGCTGGTAGAAAGATTTTGGAATTAGGAGTTGGTTGGCACATTAGAAGCGGTAATCTAGCCAGGTTTTGGGAGGACAGATGGATTTTTAATGATCCCCTAATCAAAATTGAAAGATTCAATAGATGGGTTGAGTTTTGCAAAGCTACTTTTGGAGAGTATGTTAAAGATTATTGGAGTGAAGGAGATTGGGTGGATTGGTGTATGGTTAGCCAGGAGTTGGCTCCGATTCAATCTTCCTTGATGGCTGTCAGATTGGGACATAATTAGTTGGATGATCATCTTTTCTGGATGGACAACCCTTCGGGTAACTACTTTGTTTCGTCGGCTGTCTCTTGTTGTCCCTTTCTCAAGCCCCCCCTCATTTTTGGTCTAAAGCGTGGATAAAACACTTGAATCCTAAAGTCAACATTTTCTTCTAGATTCTGCTTCACAATAAGGTGCTCACAGTGGATAATCTTTGCAAACAGGGATTAAAAATCCCCAATAGATCTTACCTTTGCAAGAGTGAGGCAAATTTAGCAAACCATTTGTTTTTGGACACTGTTTGTTTGTTGCTACAATCTGGAGAAAATTTCTGGCTCTCTAGAATATATCTTGGGTGTTCCCCCTGTCCATTGAATATTTCTTCTCACAATGGAAAGCCCCATCTCAAAATCCCTTCATTCGAAGGTTATGGGATTTTATTTTCCATTTTTTTATTTGAGGAGTGTGGAAAGAATGAAATAACAGACTTTTTAGGGATAAGGAGAAGTCAGAGATTAATGTTTTTGAAAAAAAAATTAGGCTAATAAAGGAAAACTTCAATGTTATTCCCCAAAAAGCTTTTAATCTTGAGGCTGTGGTGTACACTCCTTATGATCTAATGATAGCCAAGGATTGGAATCTCAAAATGGATGTATCTAAGGCATCCAAGCTAGCTAAGAAAGACAGGGAGGGTGTGCACTGGACCTTTCCACCAAATGGTTGGACTAAAGCAAACTTTGATGGCTGTACGAAGGGCAACCTGGGGATGGCCGGAAGTGGAGGTGTGTTAAGGGACTCAAATGGTAATTTTTTGGAAGCTATGGCCATTTCCCTAGGTTCTCAAACCAACCATGTGGCGGAGGCTATAGGAGCTTTTCAAGTTTTAAATTTAACACATAATCTGAATATAAAATATTTATGGCTTGAAGGGGACTCCAAAAACATCATTGACTGTATCCTAGGTAGGACCCCCCCTCCTATTTTATTAAGAATTAGATTGAAGGCACTAAATCTTTCTTAGAAAAGTTTGAAAAAGTTAAAATATCTCACGTCTATAGGGAAGCTAACAGCATGGTAGATTACTTTGCGAATGAGGGGGTTAAGTGGGGAGGTTTGAAGACATGGTAGAATTTCAAGGACTTGGGAGCTGAAGTTAGGGCCTTATTAGATTATGATGTTACGCATGGGAAAGAAGAAAATATCTTTAATGATGATAGGGAAAAGGGCTAAGTACATCAAAATCAAGAGATTTGATAGGGTCGTGTCAAATAACTTAGCTGGTAAGAAAAAGCGACATGCTTTGTGGGTTCATTGGAATGGCTGCGTAAATTTGCAACAATTTTTTGGTGTTGGTAGAGTTTACATTGAGGTGCATGTGAATATGGGGGGGATAGGAAAATAATTGAGCCAAATAGCTACGAAATGTACATGAGGAATGCTAAGGTCTAGAAACAAGTTGAGTGAGGTGGTTTGGTTCCATTCCTAGAAAAAAATTCATGGGCCTGATCCTAAGGCCACTGACTACTTTGAGAAGAACTGGAATAATGGAGAAATTATCCTCTTTGGGAGAAAGGTGAAACTGGATGAGAAAATCATAGCAGAGGTGACTGGAATGTCCACTAAGGGAATGAAATTTTATCGTGACAGAAGGTTTTTAGACGAGGTGGTAATCAATTTCCCAAAGAAAGAAAAGGAGAAACTGAAACTGATCAAAGTTTCCAATAGCTATTTCGAAATTGACTCCATCAAGGCACTTTGGAGAAAGGTGCTCCATGTCATTATGGAGTATATTACCTTGGACGGGAGATTCACTAGAGTTTATGGTTATCATTTTTCTCTCCTTAACCACT
Source organism: Sequoia sempervirens (assembly GCA_007258455.2). NCBI lineage: Eukaryota > Viridiplantae > Streptophyta > Pinopsida > Cupressales > Cupressaceae > Sequoia > Sequoia sempervirens. The sequence continues at coordinate 70,392,536 of VDFB02000008.1, forward strand.
TCCACCATAAGGTACAGATTTCTTTGCCTCATAACTTGTTTTGTTCGCTAAGCAAAAAGCCTTGAGGACCACAAGAAAAATCCCAGGAGAAAACCTATTCTTCTTCCTGGGCTTATTAGGTTGATCTAAGAACATTTTCAAAGCCTACTGGCTTTATCCAAACCAGTCGCCTTCACGGCATCTGAGGACTATGATACAAACAGTGGTGGTTCAGAGAATCATTCTAAGCCTAACCTGAAGAGAATTGTTGAAGCCCATCCATCCCCTGTCCTTTGTAGCAAGAAAACCTAGCTTTCTAAACCCCAACACACGAAAGTTAACCCTGAGAATTACCCCAGCTACCCAACCCCTTTAAAGAAACCCGCTCTCAAGGGTTTCCCTACCAATAAGTTGGTTTCCTACTCTGCAGACTCTCTGGAGAAAAAAATTGAGAACCCTGAAGCTAGCAAAGATTTTGTTTCTACCCTTCCTACCTCTTTCAAAGATGATGGAACCATATTTCCCAGCTCCCCTAACTCGGATGATTTCAACCTCATTTTAGATTGAGATCAGTCTGGAGATATCCTTGCCTCTGCTAGAAGTGGTGTTGGTGATATTTTTTAGGGTTATGAAATGGGCCTATCAAGAAATCAATGATCTTAATCTAAGAAATAGGGTTATAAATAACAAGTTGGAGGAACTGGAACTGAAGCTGATAACTCTAAAAAATGAAGAAGGAAAATGGAAAAAGAAAAATACAAGGATGGGAGATGATGACATTGAGGACAAGTATAAGACTCTAGGAGCTGAAATTGTTATAATAAAAAACAATATGAAAATTGTTGTGGAACAAAACCATAGAATGGCAAGGCACAATGCCATTATCATTAATGCAATGTCTGAAAAGTTGGAAAAGTCACTACAAGGCTTGCTGGTTGTTGACCTGGAAGAGGACAAGGATAAAAGCAAGGATGAGGACCAAGGAATATCGAAGAGGACCCACGCTAACCTTAAGAGGAAAGCGCCTCCTACTCCCCAGATGGTCCAGATCTTAAAGACGGGGGTTCAGGAGATGAATGACATGGAAGCTGAGACAACAAAAATTTTAAAGTCTCAAGTTTAGTTGCTGCTGGTGTTTTGTCTGGTCTTTTTGGGGTCTTTTTTGTGGCCCTTGCTGGCCTTTTTTTTTGGTGGCTATTGCTTTGTTATTATGATGTCCTCTCTACAACCTCTCTATTTCTGGGTTCTTTGACTATTTACTTCTTTTGTTTGTAAACTTTGTGGTTTCAGGTCCCTGTAAAACCCGTTTTTTCCTCTTTCAAAAAATAAATATGTTTATAAATATGGTTATTTTAAAATGCATTGTGGATATATTTAATAGTGTTAATGGGAAAAGTATAATTGATTTTATAAATTAAATAATATATATTAAATATATTTATTTAATTGTTGTTATTGTTAAAAGTACATGCAAGTACGATAGTTATCCTTTAATGATTGATTATGTTAATTGTGGAAATTGAGTTAATTGGTATGAATAATTGTGAAACTGAAAGTTAAACATTTAGTTTTATTTCGTTGTTGATTTATTAATTAGAATTATGCTTAAATGATGTATTTAAATATGAGATATTGATCTATTGGATTTAGGAAATCTGAATGGTAGTGATTTTAATTACATGAGTTGTTTATTTTAATTACATGTATTTATGTAATTGTGAATTGGGGGGATATTTTTTGTTGAGAAAATGTAAGTCTTCCAAAGATTGTAAATTGTGAAAGGGTTGTTGTATCTTTTGTTCACCCTTTGAGATTTCCTTGGGTAGAGCATGTATTTAGGATTCAGTATTTGACATTTGTAGGGATGTGTTACCTCTTGAGATGTGGTGGTTATTTCTTATCAGTTTTAGTGCACTTTCTACCCTTGGGTGGTGAAATAAGTTATTGTGTTGTCTGTAGGGGAGTGGCTTTCAATAGGGGCCAGGGCATAAAGTGGTCCCACGACAACTCTTGTGAGGGTTAGTTTAATCAGTGAAAATTAAATAACCTATATTAGGGATATAGTAGCTTAATACATTTAACTTGATAATTTAGCCTCGCTCATTGGCTCAAGGGCTTGTGTTAGACTTGAGATGAGTTGGGAAGGCTTGGAAGGGCAAGATTGTTATCTTGTCTTCTCGAAAGATAATTGATTCCACACTACTGTGCATGTGGCGCTGGAGTTCGTGAGAGGTTACCAGGATAACCTAGGATGGGGGCTAGGACCTAGGAAGATCTCCTTTGGATAACCAATGCAACCTTTGTGATGACACTCCTCCTATGACAGCAGTCGGTTTCTATTGTACAGTGGTTGTACTTGATTCAGTGGTTCTGCAAGCAATGTAACGTTATGTTTTGTGTTTACTGGTACAGTGTTGTTTTGTATTTTTCCTGTGTCTAAAGGTAGTAGGTTTATCTTGGTTACCTTTTACTATCTCCTAGCACGGGGGTTGGGCCTACGGGTACCACATGGTTGGATGGCGTGCACCTTACACTATTGGGCTTTTTCTTCTTGTTCGTGATGGAGAGATCTTCTAGTTCAAGGAGCTCATGTGTTTCTATGGATTTTTTACTTCAGTTATATTCATTATAACAATGGGACACTATGTATTTGTATTCCTCATTTGTAATCAAGGAGGATCCTTGTGTTGTAATTGTAACATTATGTATGATCTATTCATTATGGGACTAAATTGTATATATTGTGTTAGATGGTGTTGTATATGTGGAAATATGTTCATTACATTTCTATGTGTTAGATTTATTATGCAATGAGTTAATGTTTTGATGGATGTTGTTTATCATGAGTTAATTTCTTATGCTATGGTTAGTTTAATTAAATGTAAGTTTTGGAATTCACATGTAGACGCGTTGCATGGCCTAGAAGATGTATGTGTTTAGAGTAGATTACTTTACTTGTTATTGTTACTCTTTTTAAGATAAAAAAATTAGTTGCGCTTCCGCAATGCTGCATCGTCCTCGAGGTTACGGGGCGGGGTTTTACAAGAATAATTATTGAAGTAAAATCAACAATGACTATAGTAGAAAAGGAAATTATAGATATAGCTTTATAATAGAAGCAATATTTTTAAAAGATTGATTTTTTTATGGGGATGGAGTGAATAAATTTAACTGACTCAAATAATGGATAGATGGATATGATCCACCATTCGTATTTTTAGTATGAGAATACTAAGTAAATTGGCTTAGATTGCACAAGTTTAGTGGGTAAGGATATGAAAACAATGAGAACTTATTGATTTTAAATTATCATTTATCATTTAAAATGTATTATAGGTCAAATTTCAAATATATCATGACTCCTCTCACAATCATGTATCATTTCTATTTATTTACATCACTACTTCATATCTCAAGAAACACAAGTATAGTGGATAACACTATGCACCTCAATTTGAAATATATAATGGTAAAGGGGATCAAACAAAATATTTGAGGTCCTTTATTGCTACATGTTTAGAATTTGTTTATATGAGGATAAATTATTGAGTAATATTTTTCCACACAAATTAAAAGCTTTGCTATTGAATGCTCATTTTCTCTTCCAAATAATTTTATTGATACTTTATGAATTGACAATTTAAGACATGTGCACCTCTTTTGCGTGAATATATGGGGTTAAAAATAATATTTTTAGATATATTTGCTTCTGAATAAAATGTATGTCTCTATCTTCTAATATAAGAATAACAATTTCCCTTGATGATGTATCAAAGCATGTTTTTAAGAGATTGTTGTCTCTGGATCTTAATAGTTAAATGCTTCATACATGTTTTTTAATAGATTAGTTAAAATAATGAAATACTGAAATTGGTATCTTACAAATCCTTATGTGGAATATACCATTCAAACTTAGAAATACCAAATTATTTCCAACTAATATAAATTTCTCTACTAACAGCTAAGGTTGTATATATTTTCCAACTGATTAACTTCTTTTTTTCATCTAAGAATGAATGTTTAATTCTATTCAAATTTTTGTAAATTTAGTTGCATATACAATTGAAAGATTAACAAATAAATTCAACAAACTGTTTAATTTGATTCAAAATTTCAAAACTAATACATGTATAAACTGTTTAATTTATTATTTATTCATAATGAATTTAATATTTATATACAATTCTCTGAACAGAGAAATAAATACTATTCCGAAACATAAAATAATTTTCTCATTTTATAAATTAAATAATAAATCTCCTTTGTGAGTTTGATCTCCTCAAGGTGAAGTGCATGCCTGCAATATCTCCATTAAATATGTGTGCTTTTGGTATTGAGGGGCAGCTATAATTTTAAAGTTCTCAACACTTGTGTTTTATTATTATCGCCAAAGAGATTTGTAATAGGATATATTAATTAATTATATACCACCTGAATATATTAAATCTATGTAATAGTATAGGAAGAGTCATTGTCTAGCGAAAACAAAGGTTGGCTTCATTTTAGCGCTTTAATCAACTTGAACAAAATAAAAAGGGAGATGCATTTAATATTTGTTTAATAACTAATTTATGTAGACATGGTTATCAACCCAAAGAATTGACATTTTCTTCCACCTTTGATTAATCACCGTAGGGAATTCATTTGATCAAATGATATAGTTGGAAGTTCCCAGACATTGTCTTTTTGTAAAGCTTGTTCTCAACCAATTTTTTTCTTAAACATTAAGAAGACTTGTACAGAAAGCTATTCATTTTCCCATTAAAAATGCAGAAATTAGTCATGAAACATATTTCTTCAGAAGGAAAACATTATTATTGTCTAAATACAACTGTGCAATAAATTTCCAATACAATAAAATAGACAAATGATGCACAAAACAAAAACTTGAAATCAAATAAAACATAAATTCCCAAGCTAAAAATAAAATAAGAGATTTGTTTCGCTTCATCTAAGATACCCAATTATCATCATGGATTAAAATATAATTATATATTAATAACATAGTCATGTGGTGGCTGCATCATGCATGACTTTTTCTCACATTATAATATTCAAACCTTGGTTTAATATACCAAGGGTGATATTAAAGAGATAATGATAATCATGTTAATATAGAGAAAGAGAAACTTACACTCATTTCCTCATTATGCCTGCATTTTCATTCACATCATTCAATAATCATCAATACCTTCATTTTTACCCTCTGTGAGTACTCAATAGAGAAAGAATAACTTACACCATATCAGAAACAGTGGCTGCCAAAATTGAGCCCTCTACAGTCTTCTCTGTGAAGGCCTTGCACCTAAATCACATCATAAACCACTTTGATTTATACAAGGAAAAAAAAAGACATTTCTTTCTATTCTCCCATTGAATTTATTAAAAGCAATGGCTATGAAATAAAGATGTGTGTTACCCTCCACAGCCATTGCAGTTGCCTCCACACCCACACTTTCCACCACAACAAGACATCTTCACCAAAAGAGAGACGATCTGAAATCACCAAAATCAAAGCCAACAAATATGTTTTGTATGAATTGTGAAATCCCCACTTCCTCATCTGGTATTTATTGTAAAATGGTGGGGTTGGAAAAACAGAGAGAAGGCTGTAGACCGTTCACATGGCATCTACCCCACTGTTGATGTCACAAAAAACTATCCAAAGATTCCAAATTTGGAATATTAGGACGTTTCCCATATACATAAAAGTTTTTTGTCTCTTCAGATTCCCTTAGACCGGCTAAAGCAAGTTGAACATTGGAATCAATTTCTCTTTTGGTTTTTTAATTGGATTAAACCTAAAAAGCGATTATAAATTATAGAGAAGAGAAGCACAGGCAATGATGAATAGATAAACCCGAATAAAGTTTTTAGACCAATACTAAGCTAAGATAATTGTATTTGTGATTTTGTGATCCAGCTGGTATTAGGCCGATTTAAAGCTTTCGGGATTTGATATTGTTCTTAGTTTTTAATGATTGATGGTATTATTATTGTTTACACCTTTCTTTTTTAAAGACTATTATTTCATGGTGGAGGACTACCCAGTTAAAGAGCTCATTCTCGAGTACAATAATATTGTTTTGTGGCCGTTTTCATCATTAAAGTTTGTAAGTGAAAGGTAAAGGTAAACCTACATAATTGCAATGGAATAAGATGCCTTATGCCTAAATCTACTTTAATTAAATAAATGTACTTAATTAAAGTAATTAATTAATTATTGAAATAAGCAAAAGAAAGAAGGAAAGTTAGATATAATGTATGGATGTTCATGAATCATCAAATATATTTTCTCCTTTTGATATGATGTTTAGAAAAATAAGTAGAAGCCACATATCATATCCCCAAAAAAACTTGAAAAATGATAAATTATTTATAATGAATAACCACCTAATCTTATTATAATCTTAAGATATGTCATCTCACTGATCATAGATTTTTACCTAGAATAGGACATAGAATAAATATCTTATTTAGAGACAATAATACCAACAAGGATTAGGTGTCATTTCATAAAACTACCCTACTTGAAGTGATAATAGAGGTTAGGATCTACATCAAGAATTTTATAACATCTTTTTCACAATTCTATATGTAACATTAAAGAGGGCAATAGGTGAAAATGAAAAAAGAATTATCCCCCTCCATTGTAGTAATCAAGGATAATAAATTACAATTATTATCATTGATAATGTCCATACTGTCATATGATTCTCAAACAACCTCTAAAAGAACAAGCTTTAGAATATCAAAAAATTATTGAAAAAAATTAATTGGGAAGCTATCAAGATAAGGGGGTTCACCATATCCTCATAAACCAAAGGGGGAATAGAGTCCAAAATAATTTTTCCCTCCTCTATATCCATAGCACCACTTTTCAAATCTATAGAATCTTCCCTAGAAATATAGGGAATTAAAATGCATGACAACTTCCCTAGAAATATCTTGAGAAGAAGAAACATGAGCACCTTTAGTTGGGCTGAGAGACAAAATAAAAATATCATTTCTCCTAGCTTTGATTATAGTATGGAAGAAGGTACTATTATTATCTTCCTCTTAGATTTTACTAGGTTAATATATGGAAATTCTCTCTAGACAAGGTAGAAGACAAGTCTAGCTAGATAGATAGAACCACCAAGTTTCTCATCCAAGCTAAGAAAAACATTAAAATTGCATATGAGAATCTGAGAAGTTGAAAATACATTAATCAAAAAAATCTAATATGGGACCAAAGAAGATATTTTCCTTGAATATCAAAAGGAGCATACACATTAGTTAAGAAGAAGGGAGATACTTGAATAAAAAAAGAACCCACCAATAAAAGGAGTGTTCTCTCATAATCTAACAAGAAAGTTTAACTAGAAAGGATCCTATGATTCCATCCCTTCAACAAAAGTGTAAGCTATAATATACTAAAAATGGCCTTCTTCCTCAAATATTAAAAGATAAAGTAGTTATATGTACTCCATTAACAACTTGGTTTCTTGAAGAAAGATGATAGTAGGCTTATGTTCTTGGATAATATTTTGAATAAAATTTAATCACTTGGGTTGCTACTCAAAACTTAGAGTTCTATAAAGTCGCTATAATTTTTTAGCAAAAGGGAAGTGAGATTATAATTTTTCAATGACACCAAATACAACTATTATTTCCCCTTCCATCTTCACTTAGATAAATGCGAACCAATTTTCCATATGAAGGAATATACAATGCAAGGAATATAATTCATGAACCTAATACATGAAGGTTGAAAAAATTACTACATAAATCCACAATAAAATCATCTAAAATTAGTTGTCAATAATGGCTCTAGTTTGGGATGTATGCTCCTCATGGGCATTGCCATATTCTAGAAAGAACACTAGGGTGTAGACCAAAACAAGAAAACAATTACCACCAAGGAAGGGATAGATGACACAATGCAACATAGAGCCATTAAAATTCACAAAAGTAAAAATATAAAACATAAAACACAACAATTGAGAAGATCATAATACCCATGTAAAGCCAAAATTCCTTTCAAAACATATTAATTGAATCACATCTCCTTCTTTGAAAAAATAGAATATTCACACCTACCACTCTCAAACAATGCATTCCCTATGTGAGTTTGTGATCGTGATTAGGACATGGAGGAGGTTCAAGGATTTCAATATTATCTAGGAAACATGACTCTTATTCTAGATCTATATGTGAAGGGATAGGTGATGTTGGGTAATGATCCTTCTCAAAATATCTCTCAATTAGGTTTTGATTGGGATAAATCATTTCCAAAATTGGTAGACTTTTTTCCTTCTCCTTATCCTTTCTACCTATATATTTGAAATTAATGGGACCCAATTGAGATATTTTCATTGACTTAAGAAAATTTATAATATTTTCTTTAGATGAATAATAGCTCTAGTATCCACATTATGTTCCCACATTTTAGATGAACCAACATCTTCTAGGAATATAATAAATATTTAATCCCTATCCCTTGTATCTTTACTTTCTATATTAATTGTGTTATTTTCATGACAACATTGAGGCTTTCCACTCTTGGAGTAAGCTTCATATTGGGACATTATTTGAACACAAATCTAATTTCATCTATTTTTAATAATTGAAAGTAGCATTCAAGAATTCCTTCAAAATAGATTTTATCAGATAAAAATTTTCACTCTTCATAGAAAAGAGAATTTATGAGATAATATTTAGATTTATTTCTTAGTACAAATATAAAATGTTCAAAAATACATTGGATATAGCTAAGAGAAACAAAAATACATGTATCCCAAAAGCTATTATTGACATAATATGACAAGTACTTTACACACCTTTTGAAAAGATTCTATAAATAGTTAAAAGGACTTTGACTATAAATATTTGCATAGATCATTGGCAAGTACTATTGACTAGTCCTCGACATGCATAAAGTTTTCCAACACTATCTATTAAAGACTAAAAGAGCACATAAAATGATTACATAAAAATAACATCGAATATAAGATTACTTCATTTAATAATTTCCCATATTCTTGGATATATTCCATGTAAGGATTGGGTATGTGCATGATCATCATGGCAAAATAGGCCCTTAAGTGGCAAAAAATTCAAAAAAATCAAGGTTAGTCAACTTGACATAAAAATTTGAATAAGTTATCTATATTATTTCAAAAATATGTAAGAATATAATTTGTAGAAAACTGAATGTAGTTTCTAAACTACTAGGTTTGTTTTTAAAAACAAAATCTATTTGGTGAAAATTTGAAATTTCAATGTAGTAGTACTTAAATTTCAGGAAAAAATAAGAAGTAGGTGTCTGTCGACCACCTAACCACAATAAAATGATAATATTTTTATAATATTTTAGATATAAGCAGAGGACTCATGTCCCAATGTGATACATATTTTTGTAATTCTTTTCCAAGTAAATAATTAATTATGATTTTTTACTACAACTTTTAAAAATAATAAAAACTCGTACATCTAACCACCTTAACTTGGTCAAAACTTCATGAAATTCATTTTTTTTTTTAATCCTATAGTATATGAGGCATAGAATGTGATGCATGTTTCGGATTCAAAAAATATGATATCGTTTGAAAGCTATAGATGATTTTCAATTAGCCTATCAATTAGGACTTTAGTCGCAATTCAAATAGAAAATGAATAATAATTCTTTATTAAATTCAAAGTAAAGCATAATTTATATTCATGGAAAGCTGAGAATCTCCTTTAAAAACACTTTTCATTTCATTAATTTTGGGTTAAAAAAAGTTGTTAGCCACATACCCTACAAATACCCATCATATTGACACTTTTTGGTCCATCATTATCCTACACATACTCGATTATAGAAAAATGACATGTAAGATAAAACCAATAACCAACTAAGCTAAGCTTGGACAATAGAAATTTACTAGTTAAAGACTAGAAGGTTCCTCAACTCCCCAAAAATGACACCATTATCGGTGGAGAATTGACATGATTCCAATACTTTACACAAGCCAATGTGACATGAAATTGAATCCAAAGCTACACAAATTGATTTTAAATGACAATAGATCTAAATATTCTTCATACCCCTAGGTAATAAAAGGATTCTTAATAACCCTAATAACTTCTTATAATTTTACAAATATGCTCAAATCATGGGGACATGTCAACCATGGTATGAGTGAAGGATTATCAAAAAATTATGTGTATATAGGACCAAACAACAAGAGTGGGAACAATTCTTATACACTTTAGCCTCTACTAAACCAAGGAGTGTGTTCCTTTAGATTTCACAAGATAATTAAAGATAAATTATTTTAAAAAATGTTAACGACAAAGACTAAACCCTTCTGGCACATAATTAATCTATTATTTATGTAACGCCCGTCGTGCAAACCCCAGAGAACACACACAATGCAAATATTTTTTTTTTAAAAAACCAATTAAATTAAACATGCAAATAACATTAAACCATAACCACATAGCATATTACATAACATTAACACACTTAGTTCTCTGGGGCACGCGAGGTTACATCACAACAACTAAATGAAAATAAAGATAAAGATTACGACATAACCATTTATATTATAATAACCATAAATAAGGATTACATCCAATAACCACAGTGCGAGAATAATAAACATCACATAATACAACCATAATAAAACTCTTAATAAAGATACAAATGATCCTAACTATTACATCATCGTTTTAATGTTACATTACAATCTCTTGATAAATGAATTACATTAAATTTCCCAACATGGGGATTGATACAAGAACAATGAAATCTGAAATACAAAGTGAATACTGGTACAACTCTAACTATGGAAATGATGAGAAAACACGATGCTGATGGGGAACCCAATGGGTGCGGAGCACGTTCCACCTAACCATGTGAATTACAAGTAACTCACCCCCTGTGCTCAAAGGTGACAAGGAAGTTAACTCGACCATGATTGTCAAACCGACTCCATGAACAACATAGTACAATAACAGATACAAACTCAAGGTTTACAATGACATAAACCACAACATTCACGAGTCCACATAATAAGAACAAGCTATGAAACTCATCACAATTAAACAAGGCATTAACAATAGAACAAGTCACCAAAGAACATTCATAAATTATTTTCACAAGAATCTAAATCAACAATAAAAGTACAAAACTAGAAGAACCGAAACAACATCCAAAATACATTTCCAGAAGAACTGATACAATATTCAAAATACACTTCCAAATAAATCTGAAACAATAAAAAGAACATGATTCCATATAAATCTGAAACAACAATTTAGTACACAATTCTAGAGGCAACAAGAAACAAGGAAAACAGGTGTCAAGTGGAGAGTGTCATCGCATAGCTCTCATGGGATCCCCTGGCACTTCCTCCAACTGAGGCACCGGCACCCATCTATGGATCCCCTAGCCCTTCCTCCTACTTGAGGCGCTGACACCATAGGGTAGCTCATGCGGAGTCGATAACCTCTCATGAAGATGAGATTACGACTTTGCTGACCACGGCCTACTCAGTCTATCATTAGTCTATGATAGCCCTAATGCATAGACAAGGAATCCAATGTTTATTATCTTGTGTGTTTTACTACCCATCCCCCTAAATTCTATTTTTAGGTTATCACTTGTTTAACTACTCTTATGTGGGTTCCCCTGAGCCCTTCCTCATTCTGAGGCGCCGGCGCCCACGAAGAGCCACTCTCCCTATGACCCCTAACATATCTCAAAGCAGGCAAGGGTTGAACTAGCATGTAAAACACAATATTCAAATCAACACATGTGAGGCATTATTCCTCTCGCAACAACACATAACAAAAGTCCTAAGAAATCATTCAACCCTTCCAAGCATAAACCATTAAGCTTCAAAACCAAAGGTATAACTAAGATGAAGACAACTTAAAAAATAAACATGCCTCTAGACTAGGGTTACAAGACAATAGGGTTCCCACATAGACAACACTAAGCGATAAAGAAAACATAACATAAAAGAAAAACTCACATTATATTTTGCAAGGTTGCACCATTAGGTTTGATTCCAATCCCAATTAAATAACTAAAATACGATTGACTCAATAAGGTCCACAATCACAACTAAAGGCTAATTCTTGTCTAAACAAATTTGTTTAACCAAAATAATAATTAAATAGTGCCCTTTTAAAATATATAAAAATTACCTAAATATAAACAAAATTGAACATTTGAATCCAATACAAAATTACATTCTTAAAATGTAATAAATTAACATTAAAATTAAATAATTATAATTCCATTTTAGAATAAATAATATTAAATAAAATGATTATAATTTTATTTTATTTTTTAAAATAAAATACATTATAATTATATTTTTTAAAAAATATAATAAATAACAAACAAAAAAAATAAAATAAAATAAATCAAAGGGCCGTAGGCCCCATACTGCACGCAGCATTCTTATTGACTGCTGCGCGCAATAGTCATAAAGATTATTGTGCACAACAGTCTTTAAGACTACTGTGTGCAGTACACACAGCAGGGCCGAGGGCGAAGGTATGGCTTCGGCCGTCCCTTCTACCCTCCCCTGTGCAATACATTCTTTTTTTTTTTTAAAGAAAAATTTCAATATAAAAAACACAGAAAATACTTTTTACAAAAATCTGAAAAATTATACAATTCATTACTTGTCAGGCATACGGCCGACGCACAGATCCACATAATAAAAAAGAATTATAAACCAAATACTTTTATATATATATATATTAACATCCATAATAAAAGTACAAAGGGTTAAAGTATAGATAACAGAATAAAAATACAGAGCAATGAATAGATCCATTCATACTTAAATATATATTTACAAAACCTCAAATTTATTATTCTTAATAAGGAAGTCATTTTTCCTAGAATCCTATTATTGTTAAGTTGAACATTTCAGAAGCTAAAGGTTTTTATTTTGACAAATTGGAAGCAGTTCAATAACTCTTTTATTTTTATTTTTTAAAATTCTAGTCTAATATATTTCACTAGTTTTCAATTCAAACAATAGTTTTATTTCTTCACACAAATCATATTTAATAAATTTTATTTTTCTCTAAAGCAGAAAGATGAAAGAGAAAGTACGAGAAGGAAAATACGAGTGGAACCTGGTGTCCTGTGCTTATTCAAAAATCTGATGATGCTCATTTGATTCTAATGACTTCGAAGAGCTCTCTGTTCATGCTTCCAAATCTCCTCTACAGAATTTCACCCTCAAACTCGAATCCGATTCTTTGTTCATAAAACTCTCCAAAAAACACTAGTAACAGATTGAAAATCTCCTTCTAAAACTCTCCTCAAAAAAATATAACCAAAGATCCAAAAATCTTTTTTTCAAGATTCAAAAATTCATAACCAAATACTTGTGCAACTTCTGTATCACTAATCCTCTGTGTGTGAGAAAACTCACCAAATTCATAATTAAATAAAAGATATTGTCCATTTCTTCCAAAACTCTAAAAATAAAAAATAAAAGAAAATAATTCTTTAAAAACAAGCTTTTAAATGAAATCTGTATTCTTATTCGTTCTCACAACTTTTTCATTCTTTTATTTGTTTTATTGTTTTAATTTCTCTTTTCACCACTTTACTTGCACATCACATTATCTATTTAATTTAAATAATTTATTCTAATAATTATCCTCAACAAGATAATTAATTAAAATAAATAACACACTATTTAATATTATAATTATCACACAATAAAACTCATGACTTTTTAAAAATAAATAAATCAATTAAATATTTAAATACAATTTAATCTAACATTAAAATAAACAATCATTTCAATCATTTAAATAAAATAAATCATAACTTGTAAAAAAACCAACATTAATAAAATACGACAAAACATAAAACACAAAACACAAATAACGAAAATTACAGAAATGAACAATAACAATCAAACAAGACGGTCTAACATCATGGGACGAGATGACTTCATCGTCACCTCTATTTCAACATTTAACCATTGGGCTATTGGTGCTCACCCTGTCCTGCCGAAGCAGGTGGAATCGAGACTTGTACCTACAATACCTGCATACAAACGAAGTTGTGTACATGTGCATACATATATATAAAATTAAAGCATTGCATTGTGAGAAGGAATCGCAGCGTAACAGAGCACTCGCAAACGAGTGATGCTACACTGTCCTTCATCACATCTATCCTAACAATTATAATATAACTGATAAAATAACATTTCTAAACTAACAATTCATCTCATAACATATTTAATTAAATCACTGCATCATATCATAATTTTGAAAATCAACTAATATAACCAACCATAATGTCATATGAAATAATCATGTCCATAATGAAACAACAACATCATCTAGCGTCTAACTAACCAAATCAACAATAACAGTACCATCATAGTCACAAGTAGCAAATGAACGCATAGAAAAATAATAAATCCAAATAGTAAGAGGAGGGGTATTACAATTTATTAGTAAATATATTATATGCAAGGCTTTATAACCATAAAACCAAATATATTCCAAGTAGATGATGAATCACAACCTATAGGTTGTTTAATTGTGAAGAACTTTAAATAATGCAAGTTAGATATTACTTCTTTCATCATTCTTGAAATAATTTAATCAGTTCTCCTAAGATTTATGTATTCATCCATGGGTTTCTTCAAATATGAATCAAAATTATTTATGAGCTATAAATTAGCTATAATAAATATTTAATTTATTATAAAGACAATGATCCATTACATTCCACATGTTGTATTTAAAGTTATGTATATTCATTTTTTCCTAAATTTAATCAAATACAATAATATCCTAGAATAATTTGAATTTAATGGACAATTTTTTATAAATTATATCATTTTTCATTCATAATTTCTTTAAAATATCTACAATCTCTATTAGGCTAATTAACAAAGCAAATAAATTTGACACGTAAGATAAATTATGGAAACTTTGACACATGAAACCTAAAGAAGATGAAAAGATACATTTTACCCAGGAAAATAACCTCAATTTATAACAATACAGTCAAGCTCATATCATTGGATTATTATAACTTGTACTCTTAAAAATATATATTAAATATGGTGATCTTATCTTGTTGTTACAAAATTTTCCTCCAAAATAGTTACAAAAATAAGAGGCATACTATTCTCTCTTAGTTATATAAGGTGGCTTGACACATATACTCAAATGATTGCCTATTCCCTTCAAATTTTTATAGATACCTTCAACATGGTATTGTAGATTATATAGTGTATTTTTCTAAGCTAGACTCCTTCCTTGACATGTATTCTAATGTTGCTCAAGTCTTCCCTCATGACTCTTGTATGAATGGAATTATATTTTGCAGCAATGTATAACTCTTCAACTATCCACCTCTTATTGTACAAGTATTATTCTTTTATGTTTTCCTTGACCACATCTACATCCCTCATTAATTTAAATTAATGCAATATTTTTCCATCTAGATGAATTTGAAGGATTGGAAGCCATTTTTTTCCAAGCCTCCCCCTTTTACAAACGGGGAATGAAAATCTTATGCCAGAGTATTTTTTTATGTTTATTGTAGTTGATGGCTCTAGTTATTAGTTTATTTTTGGTTGCTTTCATATGTACTTTTAGACACCTTTAGATATATTTCCTAGACAATACTCCTATATTATACTACCTTTTCATACCTATTATGCATACTTGGACCTAAAATATAATGATGGAAATATGGCTATGACATAATAGTATTGCATGTTTTATATGTAGATATGCATGAAATGTGGATGGAATTCTATGTTTTAATTATGGTAGTTAGTCTTGTGTACATGCTTTGTGAATTAACTATTTTGTAGCCAAAGAGGAACTATAGCATGTAGCAGTGGCAAGCTAAACTCATAGCAAGAGAAAGACTGGGACAACAAAATAGGGGAGTTCCAGATTAAGTTGAATGTGATGATTGTTGGTTAAAGGCACTTGATGGAAGTTGAATGTGCATCATTATGACCATTTAATAAGCATTGAAGTAGAAGGACTCCTTTACTAATAGGATTTTGACAAATGTGTATGTTTTTACATGCAATTCTATTTTACAAAGTTTTATTCCTATTAGGATTCTTCTTTCTTTTTAGTTATGGTTTGAACAATTTAGTCTTAACTATACGCTTAGATATTTATGAGTGGGAATTAATGATTATGGTTAGTAGTTTCTTTGAATAAGACTCCCTCGAGCTTGTATATAGTCGATGGTTGAGTCCTTAGAGTAGCTAGTTAGTTTTTTAGTTTTCTTATTATCAATTATTTTTAGTTTCAAGACATGATGAATATTCAGAATGATTGAATACAATCTATGAGAAGATATTTTGTAAATATTTCATGATATGCAATGAATGAAATCAATTTCACTAGATGCATATAATATATTAGTTAGATTTGGTGTCAGTTAAAGTGAGAATGGCCACTTGAGCAGGCCACTCAAGGTAACTGTTCTTCACTTCATTTTCTAGTTGTTTATTTTTTCCTAATAGTTATTTCCTATTTATCATTACTTCATGAGCTATATGCAAGATAAACTAGAATCTCATACCTTTCTTATTGTTAATGAATATTCATGAACATGCATGTAATGGTTAACCAATAGTACTCCAGAGGTTAATTTAGCTGTCATTAGTTTTTATCAGTTTTGAGTTGATATAGTAATATTTTATTAGCAAAATTTCAGTTACAATATAAGTTGTAGGTACCCGTAGCCATTAGTTTTGGTTTATGTCTTCTGCTATTTTACAATTTTGTGAATTTTAAGCAAGTAGAATAACTTCAATAAGATAGCTTAGGTAGTTTTGAGTCTCAAAAGGTATATACAATGCTACACCATCACAATTTTACAAACCTTGGGTTGACATTTTAATGTAATCTTTACAGTGTTGAGTGGATTGTTCAGTCAGATAAACCTCTGAATTGTGTAGGTTTTTCCAAGTTTACAATACATTAGTTTAGACTCTACAATAGTTGTTTTTATTACCTATTTTTGGCTTACTCTCCACTTATTCTCTCTTGATTGTAATTTTATCATCTTTAGTACCTATATCAAAAATAATTTAGCCACATAATTTGCACAAAATTTGAATGGTTTTCGATCTTGCTCCTAGCTTGTGTCTTGTTCTTGATTTGGGTTGCACTCTATTCTCACTCATGGGTCTATTAATCTTGGTTTAGACATCCTCATTGTTGTGGATATTTTTTAATGCAACTTCCCTCCTTTGGAGCCTGGCATGGTTTTTTTTCATGTGGCATTTGGTTTTTCACATTCATCTAGTCCAAGTGTTTATGCCTGCTTCTCTCCTATGCTCAGTGTGAAGCATTCTTATGTGAATGCTACTCGATCTAGTTTTTCTAAAGGTGCCTCTTGTCTTGAACCATTTGGATCAACTCACCCTTCCTAGTGAGGGAAAACCTTGCAATTTTTTTCTTTTTCCCATGTTATCTGCGATCAATAAATGTTATATAATGAAGAACATTTCAAACACCATGCTCTCATCTACAAAATCAATGGTTTTAGGCCTTCTCTCCTAGATTTAAAAAAAATGAGTTATGGATGCTTGGAGACCCCTCATTAAGGGAAATATTGAACTCTATCTATGTGCTTGAGTATATTTTGTGGCATCCTTCCATTTGGGTGATGATATGGCATGGGTGTTAGAGGGTGAGGTTTGGTTATAGGGAAAATAGTCCTTGTCTCTCAAAACTTGGTTTTATCGTTCAACCCTCTTACAAAATCTTAAGTATTTTTTCCTATTTGGGTCAAACTTCCCAATCTTCCTCTTGAAATTTGGGAAGTTTCTTGTTTTGAATCTATTGGCAATTCTCCTAGTCATTTTTACAAAAGGATTCTATATCAGTCAACTATGGTCATAATACTTATGCCCATATTCTCATTGACATCAAAACCTCTAAGGATTGTCTTGGGGATATTGTTATGTTTGTTAGGGATAAGTCATCAACTCAAACAACAAGCTGTGAGGGTCTTCCCTTTTTCTATAAGAGATGCTTTGTCATTGAACAGTTGGATTTGATTGCTCTAGCCCTCACTACAAGAAAGGCGATGCAACCTGGTGGAAAAATGTCCAACATGAGCATTTTATGGTAGGGGGTTTTATTGAATCAAAGGATAAGGTGTTGGAGGAGGACTTGTCCCTAAGGTTTACGGTGACTTTTGAGACTCCTAACAAGTTAGATTCCATGGTCCCTTTGATCATTCCACCTTTGGATGCTTCATTTACAATGGTTGAATATAATTTGGATGCTTCAATAAAGCTAAAATCTCTTATTTCTTTACCCTTGGGGGTAGTGGAGGATAGTCGTCCCCTATCCCCTTGTTTTGAGTCTTTGGAAGATTTTCCAAAGAAGGAAATGTGGTCATCCTAAACATGATTGTGCCTCCCACACTAAATTTTTGGGTGCTTGGAGCATTAGGAAGGGTTTAGGGGTGGCATAGTTGGCCATCCTTATTTGTTTCAATGTTGAAATCTTGGGTTCAAATGTAAATATGTTTTTGGTTGAATTTAGTGTGTGATAGCTTGGTTGTTTTTTTGTGGTAGCCTATCTTTTTAGGCTATTATTTTTTGTTCTTCGGCTAGTGTGATGGATGTCTCTTGTTTTAAAGGGTTTATGCCCCCCTTAAAATTTTTTCCCCCTTATCAAAAACATTATTTAACCACTAAGATATGCCCCATACAAATTGAACATTGTTCAAACATGGCATGCATAATTTAAAGTATATATACCCGCGATACCATGGATATGGAAATTACATAAAAAGAATAAAAGAGGTAAATATTAGGAGGATCTATTTGAACATAATATTTATCCAAGACCTCTTACTTAACATGAATAGGAATATTTTCCTCAACCATTTTCTATTCATTTTCCAAATTGGTTAGTAATCTAGCATCTAATAATGTTCTTATTTCTTAGATAAGTATTCTCATCCATATTGTAATGTTATTGTTCGTTATGCCCTTGAATTAGCATTTGTCATTCCTTCCTATTTGACAACTTGGTCTCTATATTCCCATCATTTATAATTTGATTTGATAAATCTTTTTAATAGGTTATATTAAATCAACTTGTACTCATATTGCTTTCCCCTACCCTAGTTATAAATAATTATCTATATACTATGTGGACCTATTCTTTTGAATTGGTTTTATGTTGCATTTGAAGTGACCTAGTCGAAAGGACCCAATAGTTAAGCATTTTCCAATAGTTATAGAATTTGTTGATTTAATGCCCAATATTTTTAATAATATTGTACCAATAGTTGTGACTTTAAGGTTGTTAGTGTTAATAATGAGCACCCATAACTAAATAAAATGTATTCCTTAGATCTAAAAAGCAACAAATCATGTGATGTCACATCAGCGCACCAATAAAACATGACTTAGTGCACAACTATTGGTTTATATTTTATTGGGTCTTTTTTGATATATCAAAAAAATGCATATTGATGGGGCATCATATTTGATGATGTGGCCCTGAAAGCTCAGTTATAAGAAATGGAATTTCCAAGTAAGCTACTATAAAAATTTGGGAGTGATTTGAAATTTACAAGTAGGATTTTGAGAAATGTGAAGTTAGCGTGCTCAACTATTGAGTCCTCTCCTCTAAATATGATCTTATGATCTCTTGAGCTCTAGGGAAATGATAACATTGGTGTGTGTTGAGTGGCTAAGTTGTCATCATATATGATGTGTGTTATGGGATTCAATGTGAAATTTTTTGATGGTCATGCATGACAAAGATGAATTTATTTGATGATCAATACTAATAATAGAAATTTTAACTCATATTTTATATTTATCAAAAGTAATCTTTTGCATTAAAATAAAAACATCGATACATAATATTATACAATTTTGCAAGAATTTTTTATTTGTAATTTTTTATGTTTTTGGAACCTATGAAAATGGGGGAATGTATGAATGTATTCACACCCACTTTCAAAGAGGCTACACTCAAGGATAACCCTAGGGACTTCAATGCAAAAGGGATTGAAATCTAGCAATAGGGCTATCTTGGGGATTGAATGATAGCTAATGAGGGGTTCACCACCAAGTGTAAACTTGGAAAAGAAAATGTGTTGGAAAACACAGTGTGAAATTAAGATAAATTCAAAATGACTTAGAAATGTTGTAAAACACAATGTGATATTCAAACTAAATCTAAATGACCTAAGAAAGTGAACAAAATACAGTAAAAATCTATGAGACTGGAAGTTTGCACCTAGAAGACTGAAGAAGGTAGAATGGAGGTCTGGATCACTGAAAGTTTTATTATTGAAGCTAATTGGGACTCATATGCTAGGTTGGGTGAATTAGTTCAACTTTCAGGAAAATATGCAAGAACAGGTTTCAGCCAAAAGGGTATCCAAATCTGTAAATATCTTGATCAGGTCTATACAGTGGGACTCATTTGCCAATAGTGGAAAATCATTCCACTTCTACTTTTCTAGAAATTTTGAAGTGGATGATTCTATGCCTCTCAATCTACTCTGCTCTTTTTGACTAGTTTTCGGACTCGAAACTACAAAATTCCACCTATAGTTCTTCTTCCAAGCTTCTCCAAGGCTTGATGACAACTTCAAGACAACTTTTAGGGACTTGATAACTTTTCTCCACCTTTTCTTCTTGGAAAATATGCAAGCTAGCCCTAGAAATCACACACAAGAAGAGGGGAAAATGTTGTGGGGGTTAGTGAATAGGGTTTTGCCTTGGGCAAACCCCTTTTTGGTAATTAAACCTTGAAATAGAATGAAAAATGAAAAGAGAATGATGAATGAACAAAAGATAATGTTGCAACTCACATAACTCTAACAATAAGGTGTTGAAAACGTGTAAGTGATGACTACAATGGATGTAGTTCAAGACTCTTGCTTGATATTGATAGATCTTGAATGAAACTCTTGCTTGAATCACAAAATCCTACACCACAATTGTTAGCTCTAAAACAACATGATGCAAGCAATCTTTGACATGAATGATGACACTTGAAGAATGCTCTATAATTCTTGATATTTTTCCCTTGAAATGCCTTGAATTCTCTTGTGAATGCTCAAATTCTCTTTTGAACTCTTGAATGCTTGTAAAATTTGTGAGGTATGAATACTTGAATTCTTGTTAGGAGAAAATGAGTGAAAGAACCTTGTATTTATACTTAATTATGCAAGAATTCTTGAAAATACAACACTACAAGCCAACATCAGATCTAGGAGAATAAAATCCCATTAGAAGTTTGATTAAAATTTGAATTTTGGTCACATGGGACTCATTTGCCCAAGGTGGTGAATGAGTCCCATCACACATGATGTATGGGACCAAAAATCAAAAGTGTCTAGAAATGTGTGAAACCTGCATCAGGGTCAAAAACACCTAGGTGGGACTCATTCACCCAAGGTGGTGAATTATTCCTAGACACTAAATCTGAGCCACACAAGCTAGGAACACTTGAATTATGATTGGTTACTAATTGTTGTCAAGATTATCCTCAAAAAGATGTAATAAATGAGGCTTACAGATGCAAAATAGGGCCAATTAAAGCATAAGAAAGCCAAATTATTAATGACGAGCCTAGAGGAATATGAAAATTATGATTAAAATTATGTTTATTATGCTTAGTAAATTGATAAAACCCTAGAAAAGTGTGAAAGTAGGTTAAAACACTTCACAACACTTTTGCAAGGCACCATTGAAATCCCATTAGTTCACAAGGGCCCAATTCTTAATGTGAACGTGTTATCCACATTACAACACTAAATCAAGGAAACATTAATCCAAAATCACAAGGAGGGCCCAAACAAGTCAAGAAAAGTAGAAGGGTTACTTTTTTGATGACTCCATTCAACCCCCACTTTAGTGAGAGGATGAACATACTTCAAAATCACACTAAAGTAGACAAACATGCACCAAGAGGGGTTCCAATGCACCAATGCTAGCAAGATGAGATGAAAATAATCAAGAGGGGTGATCAATCCCTAAGGATCAAGATCCCATAACAAACTAACATGAGCAAAAATAAACACAAATGACAATGATATAAAGAGAAATGATAAGGCCAAGCATTCATTTCCAAAGAAAAAAAAGAAAAGAAAAGAGAGAAAGATAAAAATAATCAAATCAAGCTTTGACCATTTGTCCATCCCGATGTGGATCAGATCTAAGCTATTTGTCCAAAAGAATGCATATTCACTCTGAGGCGACAAAACTTCTGGTTGTCCACCAAGTGAGAAGTCCTAAAAGGTGAGGAACATACACTCATGGTTGGTATGCACTCACACACACACAAATGGCTATGGAGAAATTCATGCCTTGGAATGGGCTTCTCGCCAAACCATACCAAAGTTATACCTCCTGATAACTTTAATAAGGTGCCACACAAAAATGATTTTCAAGCTTCATGAGGAATGAAAAAACTTCGTATGCTTGGATCTCATGAATAAATAGGATGGCACTATATGCATGCAAGTTGTGTTATGCAAGGTGGCCATATAACAACAAATGCAAAAATGCAACATGCAAATAATGTTCAAAGGAGTCTTGCTTAGTTCATGTGAGGTCTTTAACTTTAAAGGAAACATTGTGCCTAATGTCTCCAAGAGAGGACCAATTAGAGAATAGAGAATTCGCAACATAAGGGATGCAGTTCATTGCATCAAACCACTAAGAGGAATGCAATATGCTAAGAGAGATCACACTCTTAGAGGACATTACACCTAATGTCATCCACAAAGCGAAAAACACATCGTATGAAGTAAGAAGGCTACACTAAGAACCAAGGAAAAGGAAAATTCAAAAGAATAATGCCAATGCATGCCCCTAATTTAAAGGAATTACTAAACACCATGTTGTGAGCAATTACTTTAAAGTAGCAAATGAAAAATGTAAACAAGAAAAAGAAGAAATGAGATCCAACTTGGAAAGCCCTATGCCAAGTCATATGTTTCTGAGTAAAGCTACGTCATGTGAGAGAAAAAGAAAAGAAAGGGGTTGCTCCCAAAATGAAAACACCAACGGATAAGGGATCTATCGATTTGGGGTTAGTATGTTCTTTGCTACAATGTTTTTAGAGATCTTGGAACTATCATCATCCCCAAATACACATAGAATTGGAAGAATGACACAAAGAGAAGACAAAGAAAAACCTTTTGGTTCAACATGGAAGAGACATAGGGTGTCTCAACACCTTGCATCATCCCCAAAAAGAAAATATGAGAAAAATGAAAAAAAAAATAGTGAAAGAAAAAAGGAAAAGCTTTTGGGTCAACATGAGAGAGACATGAATGTCTTGATGCGTTACATCATCCCCAAAAGGAAAACACAAGAAAAATGAAAAAAATAAATTGAAACTTAGGTAGAAAGGAAAAAGAAAAGCATTTTGGGTCAACATGGAAGATACATAGGGTGTCTCAATGCTTTGCATCATCCCCAAAAGGAAAATGAAAGCAATGCACGATATAAAGAAGAATGAAGGTACAAATAGAGGAATGCCACAAAGAGAGATAACATAAAACAAAAAGTCATGGGGGATCACGTTAGGCACATGTAATCCCACAAAAGAAAAAGAAAAAGGAAAATGTAAAAGACTAGTAAGGAAAATGTGAGTCAACCTATGAGCAAGTCATCCACCTCCCAATCTCAGTATGTATAAGCAGAAGGTGAATAACGAACCTAAGGGACAATGAAAAATGCCATACTCAGACAAGGCTATCAAATTCTTTCCCCCATTGAGTGTGAGACAAGAATGAGCTAAGGTAGTTGATGGGAAAGGTCATGTAATAGTGAGCATAGAATATTCTATAACTATTACATGACAAGGGATGAAAAGATAGAAAGCTAGGCAATCACATGATGGCAACCATTGCCATCAAAGTGATTTTTTTTTAATACTAATTGGAATACATGACATTCATCAGTGTTGTGTCTAAGAATTTGAGGATATGTGCGATGTGGTACTTTTGCATCTTTAGGATATAGAACTAATGTATTCATAGGTGGTAATGTTATGAGTCCTTTGTTCAAAAGTAATTATAGTTTCCTTTCATTTTCGGGTGGTGGTTGAAGGGGTTGTAATTTTTGTAATTTGTAAGGCCTCCTGCGTTTGCTATATTCACCAACATCTCTAGATGGGATTGGGGAAGGAGGTCCTGAGATGACTTTATCTTTATCCTTGTTATTGTTTTGATCTATTTGTTGTTCTTTAGGAAGCAGGACATCCAGATCAGGAGGGGAGTCCAAGATCACCATGCCATAACCACGAAGCCTTAGATATTCTTTAGGAGGTTTACTATTATGAGAGGTATCTTGATATCCTAATCTCTTTTTGTTTTCATCAATTGGCTTTTTCTCTAAGAGTTGATGAATTTCATGTTCACTTGTTGTGTCACATCCTTGTTTATGCAAGATTGTGAAGCCTTTTCCATATGTTTCTTCAAGATTAATGGGAGTGTTTGTTACTTTAATATCATAAAATGGTTGAGTGTTTGCTTGTCTAGAGGAACTAGGTTCACCTATTATAGGTAACTTAGGTTCAAATTTTGTTTCAGGATGTAACTAACAAAATATCTCAAGAGGTGGTATTGTAGGAAGATCTTGTTGTTTAATGGATGGATAGAAGGATGCATTAGCTTCAAGATTGTCAAGGAAATCATTTAGGAACCTATTCATGTTATCATCTTCTCCATTGATGTCAACATCACGAGGACATGCATTAGGAGTTGAGTGAGCATGAGATGAGTTCAATGTCATTAGGGTCATTTCCAAAGTACAACTTGACACATCCACTAAGAACTTTAATAACATCCAAAGCTTGTTGAATCACATATCCATGATGTAAATTTCAGATTCCAAGCTATGCAATAATGTTGTAAATGCAACTTTTATTTTAAGCAATGCACAAGATGAATGAAATTAAGTTAAACAAAATGAATTGAGTGAAATATAAGATATGCAAACTAAAACAGAGAGATAACAACAACAAACATAAACTCAAAAAATGAACTGTAAATGTTAGAAAATGCAATGAAAAATATGCAATGGAACTGATTCGCCCAAGGTGGCAAATGAGTCCAGGTACTAATTTTTTGAATTTTTTTAAAAAAATTGAATTGAATTTTATGCTTTTTATGTTTTCTGACACAAATCTGAGATGCAAATGTAGAATTTTACTAATTTTCAATGAAATTAAATTCAATAATATAGGCTAAATGAGCTTTTCACTAATGCAAAATATAAAACCCTAGAATGCAAATTAACCAATGCAAAACCTAATGCAATGTTAATGCAAGGTAAATCTAGGACGTGAATGTGCTCCAAATCAAAATAATGATGTCCTAAATGAAAGTTCACCAAAATGGAACCTATAAAAATGGGGGAATGTATGAATGTATTCACACCCATTTTCAAAGAGGCTCCACTCAAGGATAACCCTATGGACTTCAATGCAAAAGAGATTGAAATCTAGCAATTGGTCTATCTTGGGGATTGAATGATAGCTAATGAGGGGTTCACCACCAAGTGTAAACTTGGAAAAGATAATATGCTAGAAAACACTGTGTGAAATTAAGATGAATGCAAAATGACCTAGAAGATGTTGTAAAACACAATGTGATATGCAAACTAAATCTAATTGACCTAATAAAGTGAAAAAAATGCAATAAAAAGCTATGATACTGGAAGTGTGCACTTGGAAGACTGAAGAAGGAAGAATGGAGGTTTGGATCACTGAAAATTTTGATGTTGAACTTGACTGGGACTCATACGCAACAATGGGTGAATCATTCCAACTTTTGGGAAAATGTATAGGAGCATGTTTTAGCCAAAAGGGTATCCAAATCTGTAAAAATATTGATTAAGCCTATACATTGGGACTCATTTTCCAATAGTGGTGAATCAGTCCACTTCTGCTTTTCTAGAAATTCTAAAGTGGATTATGTGCCTCTCGGTCTGCTCTTCTCTTTTTGACTAGTTTTTGGACCTGAAACTATAAAATGCCACCTATAGGTCTTCTTCCAAGCTTCTCCAAGGCTTGATGACAAATTTGACAACTTTTAGGGACTTGAAAACTTTTCTCCACCTTTTTTTCTTGGAAAGTATGCAACCTAGCCCTGTAAATCACACACAAGAAGAGAGAAAAATGTTGTGGGGGTTAGTGAATAGGGGTTTGCCTTGGTCAAACCCCTTGTTGGTAATTAAACCTTAAAATGGAATGAAACATGAAAAGAGAATGATGAATGGACAAAAGATAATGTTGCAACTCACCAAACCCTAGTAATAAGGTGTTGCAAACATGTAAGTGATGGTTGTAATGGATGTAGTTCTTGACTCTTGCTTGATGTTGATAGATCTTGAATGAATCTCTTGCTTGAATAACAAAATACTACACCATAATTTTTAGCTCTAAAACAACATGATGCAAGCAATCTTTGACATGATGGATGACACTTGAAGAATGCTCTATACTACTTGATAATCTACCCTTGAAATGCCTTGAATGCTCTTGTGAACTCTTGAATGCTTGTAAAATTTTCTAAGTATGAATACTTGAATTCTTGTTAGTAGAAAATGAGTGAAAGAACCTTGTATTTATACTTAACTATGCAAGAATCTTGAAAAATACAATACTACAAGCTGACATCAGATCTAGGAGAATAAAATCCCACTAGAAACTTGATTCAAATTTCAATTTTGGTCACATAGCACTCATTTTCCCAAGGTGGTGAATGAGTCCCATCACACATGATGTATGGGACCAAAAATCAAAACTGTCTATAAATGTGTGAAACCTGCATCGGGTCCAAAAAGACCTAGGTGGGACTCATTCACCCAAGGTGGCAAATGACTCCTAGACACTAAATCTAGGCCACAAAATCCAAGAACAAATAAATTGTGATTGGTTATTGATTGGTGTCAAGATTATCCTCAAAAGGATGCAATAAATGAGGATTGTGGATGCAAAATAGGGCCAATTAAATCATAATAAATCAAAATTATTAATGAAAAGCCTAGAGGAATGTGAAAGTGTTTTACAAGACTCAAAATAAGGCAAGATTAATGTTGATTATGATTAAAATTATGTTTATTATACTTAGTTAATTGATAAAACCCTTGAAAAGTGTGAAAGTATGTTACAACACTTCACAACACTTTTGCAAGGAACCATTGAAATCCCATTAGTTCACAAGGGCCCAAGACTTAATGTGAATGTGTTATCCACATTACAACACTAAATCAAGGCAACATTAAGCCAAAATCACAAGGAGGGCACAAACAAGTCAGAAAAAGTATAAGGGTTACTTTCTTGGTGACTCTAGTTTTATAATTGTAGTGTCGTCGGGGACATTTTCACACTTGTTTGGGCCCTCTTTGCAAAATTGAGCCTAGTGTTGCCTTGACTTAGTGTTGTAATGTGGTTGAAACATTCACATTAAGTCTTGGTCCCTTGTGAACTAATGAATTTAAATGGTACGTTGCTAAAGTGTTGTGAAGTTTTCTAACTCACTTTAACACTTTTATAAGGTTTTATTAATTAACTACACCTAATAAACCTCTTTTTAATCAAAATAAACCTTAATATTTCTTTATTTTGAAGTGTTGTAAAGTGTTGTAACACACTTCTACACTTTTCTAGGCTTGGACAATTAATCATTTGGATTTTTTATGCTTTAATTAGCCTTATTTTGCATCCACAAGCCTCATTTAATGCATCTTTTCAAGGATAATCCCAACAAAAATTATTACCCAATCATAATTCAGATGTTTTAGGCTTGAATGGCCCAGATTTAGTAATCTGAGACTTATTCACCACCTTGGGTGAATGAGTCCCACCTAGATTTTTGGGTCCTGAACCTAGTTTCACACCTTTCTAAGAATTTTTTAAATGGTCCCAAAAATTATGCCTAATGGGACTCATTTGCCACCTTGGGCGAATGAGTCCCATTTGGCCCAAAATCAAAATTAATTCAAATTTTTTGTTGGATTTTATTCTCCTAGATATTATACTAGCTTGTAGTGTTGTAATTTTGGGAATTCTTGCATAATTAAGTATAAATACAAGTTTCTTTCATTCATTTTTCACCTACCAAGTTGAATGAGCATTCTAATAGCAAGTTTGAGTTCACAAGAGCATTCAAGCATTCATAAGAACATTCAAGAATCTTCAAGGGAAGATTATCAAGCATTTTAGAGTAGCATTTAAGAATCAATCATCATGTCAACTATTTCATGCATCATGTTTGTCTTGGAGCTAACAATTGTGATGTAGGATTTTGTAATTCAAGCAAGCATTTCATTCAGGGTTTACCCAATTCAAGCAAGATTCAAGATCTACATCCATTGGATCCACCTCACACATGTTTGTAGCACCTCATTACTAGGTTTTGGTGAGTTGCAACATCATACTTTGTTCATTCATCATTCTCCATTTCTATTTCATTCTATTTCAAGGTTTGATTACCAAAATAGGGTTTGACCAAGGAAAACCCCTATCCACTAACCCAACAACACTTCTCCCTCTCCTTTGAGTGTGATTTGTAGGTCTAGGTTCCATATTTCATAAGGAGAAAGATTGGAGAAAAGTTTTCAAATCATTCAAAGTTGTCAAAGTTGTCATCATGCCTTGAAGAAAATTGGAGACCACCTACAGGTTGCAAATCAAGGTTTCAAATTTGGAAATCAATCAAGAAGGATAGAGTAGATAGAGAAGAGAAGGATCAAACTTTGAAACCTTAGAAAACCCTAATTGGACTGATTGGCCACTTCTGGCGAAAGAGTCCCAATTCCAATCAAAATTTATATTTTTATAGATTCGGGTACCCATTTGGTAGATTTTCGTTCCCGCATAAAAACCTAGATTTTGGACTAATTTGCCCAACTTGGCAAATGATTCCCACTCAACATTAAAGTCTATTTTTCTAGTGCTTCAAACCTCCTTCCAGCCATCTTCATATTTCTAGGTTCACATATTTCTTTATTTAGTTTTATGTGTTGCTTTCATTTGCACTTCTAGGTCATCTAGTGAAGATTTGCATTGAATTGGGGTTTACAATTACAACTTTCATTGCATTAGTCTTTCCAAGTTCTTACTTGGTGGTGAACCCCTTATTAGTTTCTATTCAGCCCCTAGAACAACCCTCTTGCAAGATCTCTTTCTCCTTTGTATTGAGATCTCAAGGGTTTGTTCTTGAATGAAAGTGAGTGAAGATTTTCATTCTAGGTCCAAAATCCTAGAAACCCATACAATTTTCCACATTCCAATAATAAACTCATGTCAATTATAAAATTAAAAAATATTAACTTTTATTTTTAAAAAACATAATAAAAAATAAAAGACTTCTAGAAGAGGCGTCCATGACAAGCTCTATCTTGAAAGAGATTACTTTCAAGCATTATGGGAGGGAGGCTAACACAAATGTAGAATACTTAGATAATTGTGGTGATGAAGAGGACCCTATCTTAGGTCTCTATAGTTGTTAATGAACTATTTCTTGGAGGGATCTTGGCAAATATTTAAATTTTTTCCACCATTGAAACTTTCTTTGCCCATATATGACAACAAGGCTCTTTGTGAGTGATAATGCTGCCACATGTGGAGTCATAGAGTTCAAAAGGTTTTGTTGTTTGTGCTTGGGAGAGGGTGCTTTACAAGGCGTGTGGTGGAATCTTTTTATTCAAAGATGGTATCAAGGGTTTTTTTTTAGTTTGGATCCTAGTATGTGGAGCATTGGTGATTTCATAGCATTTTTCATGGCTCATAGAAGATTTTTTCAAAGGTGAGATACCCATGAAGGAAGGGAAAGGTAATAGACAGTATTTTAAAGTAATTTTTTCCCTATAATGATAACCCAGCCTTGGAATTTTATAATGGAGTGCTTGGTGGGCAAGGCCTTGGTCTTTTTAGAGCAACCAAGGGAAATATGGAGTTAGTCACAAAGAAAACTTCCAAGGCTTTGCCTAACCATATCCAGCATATGCATATAGAATCTATGTAGCCTCAATTAAGCATGGCTGAGGATATGTTGGATGATTAATAATTTTGCATGTTTTAATCATTTTGTGGGGGTGTGTGAAAGTGTCAATGACTACCCATAAGAGAGATCATTTCCAATGGTTACATTATTATCATTATTATATTGCATAGAGCTATCTATGCAAGAAAAATTAACCATGGAATAGTACAAGAGTTTTAGGAGGTTGTGGGTGAGCAACATAATGGTGTGAAGGTGGAGGAAGTGATGGGCTGAGGTGGTGGGGGTAAAATTATGATGAATGGGGGGTAGAATTAGGATGAATTACAGGTAGTTGGATAGGTGGGTAGAGTGTTTTTTGTAGTTATTAAATTTTTGGTTTTTACTTTAATTAAATGGCTTATAATTTTAAAAATATATATTTTGATAATTATTATGGGAGTTTTAACTATGTTATTGTAATAGGTATTTTCCTTCAATGATGACAACTTCAATATATCCCACAACTATATAATATAACAAAAACATAACATTCATTTATATTTTTTGGAAGCTAACATCGTGGGTTACATACTCATAAAATTAAGTATTGTGTAACATTATTTAAGAGTGTTGGGTTTTATCCCTCAGAAAATGAAATTAATTAGGCTTGGATTTGAATTAAAGGGGCCAATTAAGCTTAAATTAACCTCAATTGATAAATAAATCCCCAGATTAGTGTGAAAGTGTAAAAAACACTTTACAACACCCTGAATAAGGCATTATTAAGTCCATTTTATTATTAATTATTCATTCCCGAATTAAGTGTGAAAAGGTGTTACTTTTTTTGACACTACAGTTTGATAGAAAAATGGTTAATGGTTACTTAGTTTGGGTTTGGAAGGATTTGGGGGGCCTTCTTGTCCCTTAGCAAGAGGTCGCAAGATTAGCAACTTTTTTGTCTACAAGAACGATAACAATCTGGGAGGGGGAGGACAGGGTGGTGTAGGCAGGCTCTTCGTTTAAGATGTATAGGGCTAAAGAAGGTTGTGAGCTAAAATGCAAGGCAGATGCAAAGTCTAATCTACTATTGCACCTCTTTGTAATACCCCTCCGTGTCAGTTGTTTTGGACTTGTGTGTGTGTGTGTTTCATTGGTTACTGTGTTATTTGATTGTGTGGAAAATATAATATGTTAGTAGTCGTGTTTAAATAATTAATCAATCATAAGTGATTTGCAAGGTTATTTAAAATATGATTAGAAATTAAAATAATAATCAATTAAATTAAATCAAATGATTTAGAGCAAATGATCAATCAAACTAATTCGTTAAAAGTAAAAGTGATATTATTAGATAAATTGATTTAAATTGTTATGAACAAGTGATCTTGAAAAGATAATTATTATAATAAGAAATTTAATGGATACTTATTTAGAATCTTGCAAATGGTTGATTTTAATTATTCTAATGTGGAAGTAATTAACAAATAGTGTATTGTGAAGATAATGAATATATATTCAAATAGAAGTTCATTTTTGTGGAGTTAAATTTATTTAGTTTAATCAAAATGCTTGATAAAAGAAAATGAAATATAAATACTTGAAAAGGCAACAAAAGGAATTAAAGGGATTAAATATTATTTGGATTTATTTCTTGAGTTGTGACTTTTGGTTTTCACTGGAGAATATGAAGAATAAACAAATATAAAACTCCATCTTTTGTGGATTTGAATGTAATAAAATTTCATTTTTGGAGAAGTGACTTTTGGTATTCGCGGGAAGAGGAATTAAAAGGATTCCTGGGCATAGAATTTATTAAGGGTTTTTCCTTGTTGGAGGGATGGTTTTTTTCGAATGCTGGAGAAATTTTATTTCCAATCATTTTTTTCTGCCCTTAGTTTCTTTTTCTGTTCTCTGGAGAAAATTGGTGAAGAGGAAGGAAGATTTGGATCTGTTGTTGAAAGATTTGCAGCAAAGGAATTAGTACAGCAAGAGGATCAAAGCTTCTTCAATTTTCTGCAAGCGAAGGACGCCAGGTTCCTTCTTTTAATTTATTTATCTTTTGTTAAAATAGGAATTGGTGCTTGTAAATGAAATTTGTATTTAAGATTGAAAATTAGGAAGAAAATTTACTGGGGGTTATAGTTTAATCAAAGGAAATTGGGGATTGTTATTTGATTGATGAAATTTCTGGGGTTTCTGGGTTGTGGCTAGTTATTTAAAAAGAGGGGTTTTAATTGAAATCTGGGAATTAAACAACATTCTGTTATTTCATTTTGTTTTAAAAATTTTGTTATTATTTTGAAAACAATTACCTTCCCTCGAATTTCTGGTTCATATATATATATATTTCCTTAGAAAGCATTTTATTTCAAACATGCACAGTGAATTTCATGTGAACAGTAATTCTCTATTACTCTAATATTCAAACCTCTGAAAATATATATATATACACATATATATATATTAGATATATATATATATACATATATATAAATATATATATATATGTATTTTAATCGAATGAAAATTTGAATGGAAATTCGAAATTGTTAAAAAAACCCGTCGCACTGTTCATGCCTTTTATTTTTTATTTTATTCATATATTAATAAAGGCTGTGTGGGGGACGGCCTCGGTCGTACCCACCACACTGCCTTTGGGCGCAGAACGGTACCGTCGGTACCCTGGACAGTCTAGACTGTCCACGGCAGTCCTTTGGACTACCGTGTGCAGTCCGTAGACTGCCCACGGCCAGCGGGGTATGGTCCTCTATGCCAATGTTTTGGGATTAAATCCCAATTAAATTTTAATGTGTTTGTATATAATTTTTAATATGCGATTT
Source organism: Sequoia sempervirens (assembly GCA_007258455.2). Taxonomy (NCBI): domain Eukaryota; kingdom Viridiplantae; phylum Streptophyta; class Pinopsida; order Cupressales; family Cupressaceae; genus Sequoia; species Sequoia sempervirens. Next base: position 70,425,347 of record VDFB02000008.1, read on the forward strand.
CTTTATATTAAAATTTCTGTGCGGATTTTTATTTAGATATATATATATGTATATATATATATGTATATATATATATGTATATATATATATGTGTATATATATATATATGTGTATATATATATATGTATATATATATGTATATATATTTGTAGATATATATTTATATATATATATATAGATTAATTTAATTATTCTGGTTGCAGTATTATTAATTAATTTCACTGTTATTTTAAAAAAAAAAAGTATATATATATAAATCTACTGTTTCATTTCTGTTAAATAGATATTCTGTTAATTTAATTGTTAGTTAAACAAATGTTTAAATATATTCTGTTCTGTTCTGATTAAAATTATATTTTCTGTAATTTATCTGTTATGTAGAAAATAGATATTTAGATTCTGTTTCTTTTCTAATTAAAAATAAAGCAGGAATTTTTACAAGGAAAATATTAGTAAAATCGAAAGAAATCTGTTTTATTGATTTGTTAAATTACAACTTGGAAAGGATATTGTTAGCAAAAGAAAAATCTATTACGAAAGTAAAACAGCATTGTTTATTTAATTCTTGTTTAAATGTGAATATTTTGGGAATAGAATTTATTATGGGATTAAATAAGTTGTTCTTTTTATATTTCATC
>VDFB02000008.1:70426084-70473290 GCA_007258455.2 Sequoia sempervirens
ATTAAAATCACTACTATTCTGATTTCCTAAATCCAATGAATCAATATCTCATATTTAAATACATCCATTTAAGCATAATTCACAATTAATGGAAATCAACAACGAAATAAAACTAAATGTTTAACTTTCAGTTTGACAATTATTCATACCAATTAACTCAATTTCCACAATTAACATAATCAATCATTAAAGGATAACTATCGTACTTGCATGTACTTTTAACAATAACAACAATTAAATAAATATATTTAATATATATTATTTAATTTATAAAATCAATTATACTTTTCCCATTAACACTATTAAATATATCCACAATGCATTTTAAAATAACCATATTTATAAACATATTTATTTTTTGAAAGAAGAAAAAAGGGGTTTTACAGGGACCCGAAGCCACAAAGTTTACAAACAAAAGAAGTAAATCGTCAAAGAACCCAGAAACAAAGAGGCTATAGAGAGGACATCATAATAACAAAGCAATAGCCACCAAAAAAAAAGGCCAGCAAGGGCCACAAAAAAGACCCCAAAAAGACCAGACAAAACACCAGTAGCAACTAAACTTGGGACTTTAAAAAAAAATTTGTCTCAGCTTCCATGTCATTCATCTCTTGAACCCCCCGTCTTTAAGATCTGGACCATCTACGGATTAGGAGGCACTTTCCTCTTAAGGTCGGCACGGGTCCTCTTTGATATTCCTTGGTCCTCATCCTTGCTTTTATCCTTGTCCTCTTCCAGGTCAACAACCAGCAAGCCCTCTAGTGACTTTTCCAACTTTTCAAACATTGCATTAATGATAATGACATTGTGCCTTGCAATTCTATGGTTTTGTTCCACAAAAATTTTCATATTGTTTTTTATTATAACATTTTCAGATCCCAGAGTCTTATACATACTTGTCCCCAATGTCATCATCTCCCATCCTTGTATTTTTCTTTTTCCATTTTCCTTCTTCATTGTTTAGAGTTGTCAGCTTCAGTTCCAGTTCCTCCAACTTGTTATTTAGAACCCTATTTCTTATATTAAGATCATTGATTTCTTGATAGGCCCATTTCATAACCCTGAAAATATCACCAACACCACTTCTAGCAGAGGCGAGGATATCTCTAGACTGATCTCAATCTAAAATGAGGTTGAAATCATCTGAGTTAGGGGAGTTGGGAAATATGGTTCCATCATCTCTAAAAGAGGTAGGAAGGGTAGAAGCAAAATCTCTGCTAGCTTCAGGGTTCTCAATTTTTTTCTCCAGAGAATCTGCAAAGTAGGAAACCAACTTATTGGTAGGGGAACCCTTGAGAGTGGGTTTCTTTAAAGGGGTTGGGCAGATGGGGTAATTCTCAGGGTTAACTTTCATGTGTTGGGGTTTAGAAAGCTAGGTTTTCTTGCTACAAAGGACAGGGGGTGGATGGGCTTCAACAATTCTCTTCAAGTTACGCTTAGAATGATTCTTCAAACCACCACTGTCTGTATCATAGTCCTCAGACGCCGTGAAGGAAACTAGTTTGGATAAAGCCGGTAGGCTTTGAAAATGTTCATAGATCAACCTAATAAGCCTAGGAAGAAGAATAGGGTTTCTCCTGGGATTTTTCTTGTGGTCCTCAAGGCTATTTCTCAATGAACATAACAAGTTATGAGGAAAAGAAATCCATACCTTATGGAGGAAGTGGTTAAGGAGAGAAAAATGATAACCATAAACTCTGGTGAATCTCCCGTCCAAGGTAATATACTCCATAATGACATGGAGCACCTTTCTCCAAAGTGCCTTGATGGAGTCAATTTTGAAATAGCTATTGGAAACTTTGATCTATTTCAGTTTCTCCTTTTATTTCTTTGGGAAATTGATTACCACCTCGTCTGAAAACCTTTTGCCACGATAAAATTTCATTCCCTCAGTGGACATTCCAGTCACCTCTGCTATGATTTTCTCATCTAGTTTCACCTTTCTCCCAAAGAGGATAATTTCTCCATTATTCCAATTCTTCTCAAAGTAGTCAGTGGCCTTAGGATCAAGCCCATGAATTTTTTCTAAGAATGGAACCAAACCACCTCACTCAACTTGTTTCTAGACCTTAGCATTCCTCATGTGCATTTCATAGATATTTAGCTCAATTATTTTCCTATCCCCCCAATATTCACATACACCTCAATGCAAACTCTACCAGCACCAAAAACCTATTGCAAATTTATGCAGCCATTCCAATGAACCCACAAAGCATGTCACTTTTTCTTACCAACTAAGTTATTTGACACGACCCCATCAAATCTCTTGATTTTGATGTACTTAGCCCTTTTCCCTATCATCATTAAAGATATTTGCTTCTTTCCCATGTGTAACATCATAATCTAATAAGGCCCTAACTTCAGCTCCCAAGTCCCTAAAATTCTGCCATGTGTTCAAACCTCCCCACTTAACCCCCTCATTCACAAAGTAATTTGCCATGTTGTTGGCTTCCCTATAGACGTGAGAGATTTTAAATTTTTCAAATGTGTCTAAGATAGATTTAGCATCTTCAATCTAGTTCTTAATAGAACAGGAGGGGGGTCCTATCTAGGATATAGTCAATGATGTTTTTGGAGTCCCCTTCAAGCCATAAATATTTTATATTCAGATTATGTGTTAAATTTAAAACTTGAAAATCTCCTATAGCCTCCACCACATGGTTGGTTTAAGAACCTAGGGAAATGGCCATAGCTGCCAAAAAATTACCATTTGAGTCCCTTAACACACCTCCACTTCCGGCCATCCCTAGATTTCCCTTCGCAATGCCATCAAAGTTGGCTTTAGTCCAACCATTTGATGGAAAGGTCCAGTGCACACCCTTCCTATTTTTCTTAGCTGGCTTAGATGCCTTAGATACATCCATTTTGAGATTCCAATCCTTGGCTATCATTAGATCATAAGGAGTGCACACCACAACCTCAAGATTAAAAGCTTTTTGGGGAATAACATTGAAATTTTCCTTTATTAGCCTAATTTTTTTTCAAAAACATTAATCTTTGACTTCTCCTTATCCCTAAAAAGTCTGTTATTTCATTCTTTCCACTCCCCAAATAAAAAAAGGGAAAAGAAAATCCCATAACCTTTGAATGAAAGGATTTTGAGATGGGGCTTTCCATTATGAGAAGAAATCTTCAATGGATAGGGGGAACACCCAAGATATATTCTAGAGAGCCAAAAAAATTCTCTAGATTGTAGCAACAAACAAACAATGTCCATAAACAAATGGTTTGCTGACTCTGCCTCACTCTTGCAAAGGTAAGATCTGTTGGGGATTTTTAATCCCTGTTTGTAAAGATTATCCACCATGAGCACCTTATTGTGAAGAAGAATCCAGAAGAAAATGTTGACTTTAGGAGTCAAGTGTTTTATCCATGCTTTAGACCAAAAAGGAGGGGGGGCTTGAGAAAGGGACAATAGGGGGACAACCGATGAAACAAAGTAGTTACCTGAAGGGTTGTCTATCCAGAAAATATGATCATCCAACTAATTATGTCCCAATTTAATAGCCATCAAGGAAGATTGAATCAGATCCAACTCCTGGCTAACCATACACCAATCCACCTAATCTCCTTCACTCTAATAATCTTTAACATACTCTCCAAAACTAGCTTTGCAAAACTCAGCCCATCTATTGAATCTTTCAATTTTGATTAGGAGATCGTTAAAAATCCATCTATCCTCCCAAAACCTAGCTAGATTACCACTTCTAATGTGCCAACCAACTCCTAATTCCAAAATCTTTTTACTAGCAATCATGTCATTCCCATAAGCTGAACCATGGGGTAGAATAGGAGAATCTAGAAAAGCTTTGAGGGACACAGAATTGGTCATATATTTACTTTTTAAGATATCTTTCCATTCTCTGTCAAACGAAAAGGATCTCCATATTTGTTTAGCACGAAGAGTCTTATTAATCATTCTAACTTTTCTAAGACCTAATCCCCACAAGGATTTTGGTCAACAAACCAAATCCCATCCTATTAGAGGCATCCTTTTTTCTCCTCCACACCAGACCAAAGGAAGTTTTTTGGATCTTCTCAATGACCTTCAAATATTTAGCAGGTATTTTGAAAAGGATTAATGCATAAACTAGGAGATTCTGAAGAGAAGATTTCAAGAGCTGAATTTTTCTTGCTTGACTCAAAAGAGCTCCTTTCCATCCTACAAAATTCTTACTAAACCTATCAACCAGCAAACACCAAAAGGATTCTGGAGATTTAATGCATAGAGGTAATCCAAGATAGGTAGAGGGTAAGGATTCCACTCTACAACCAAGGATTCTAGAAATCTTTATCTTTCTATGCTCAGGGGTATTAAAGAAATAAAGGGAGCTCTTATGTCTGTTGACCATCTACCCAGTCACCTCATACACGCCCAATATTTTTTTCAAAGTCTTAGCCTCAGTCATCATTGATCTTCCCATTAGCATAGTGTCATCAACAAACTGTTGGTGAGAATAAATCAAATTAGTAGAAGGTCTAAGACCAACAAGAGACCTTTTTTCAATCAATAATTTAATATTTTTTCCCAAGCTCTCAACCATGATTGTCAATAGAATAGGAGAGATAGGATCACCCTGTCTTAGGCCTCTTGAATTCTAAAAGAATCTCGAGGGAGAATGATTCACAATGATGGAAGTGGAGACAGTAGTAACCAGCTGATTCACCGACTGAATAACTCTGCTGCTAAAACCAAACACCCTTAGAATTTTGAAGAAAAACTCCCAATAAACTCGGTCATAAGCTTTGGAGATATCCAGCTTAAGAAGAAACCATTTAGTTTTAGATTCCACAAGCAAATGGATATTCTCATGAACAATGACTATAGAGTCAAGGATTTTCCTTCCTGGAACAAAACCATTCTATTAAGGGGATATCAGCGAAGGAAGGATAGTAAGGAGCCTTGACATAAATACCTTAGATATGATTTTATAGAAAGAGTTGCAGAGAGTAATAGGCCTAAATGCCTCAAACTCCATAGCCCTAGGTTTCTTGGGAACAAGGAAAACAAAAGTAGCATTTAATTCCTTAAGTATACTTTTGGATCCAAAGAATTCTCTAACAACATTCACAACATTCTTTTCAACAATCTCCCAAAACCATTGAAAAAAAAACATAGGAAACCCATCAGGGCCAAGGGCCTTGTTTCCTTCAAAAGAAAAGACAGCTTTCATAATTTCCTCCCTAGAGGGGATGGCAGCTAGCTTATCATTATCTTCCATCCCAACAACCTTAGGGATGGCCTCTAACAAAAAATCTTGGTCAATATGGTTGAATTCCCCATTTGTCAAAAGAAGGTTGTTAAAGAATAGGACAACTTGCTTTTTGATGTCTTCCTCCTCCTTAAATCTCTTGCCATTAACTTCTATGTGAGAAATTATGTTGGCAGCCATATGTTTTGAGGCAGACAAATAAAAGTACCTGGTGTTTCTATCTCCAGTTGAAAGCAACAACACTCTAGATCTCTACCTCCAAAAATCCTCTTCTTTAGCTATAATATCATGCATTTTCACCAGCAGCTCATTTTCTTTTACCCTATTATTTTCTATGTATCCTTCCCTCTAAATTTTATCCTGGATCTCCGCAAGCTCCATTTGAAGTTTAGATTTAATACCAAAGATATTTCCAAAGGACTCATTTTTCCAACTTCTTAATTTTTGTTTAACCTCCCTCAGTTTCTTAGCAATTTTGAACATAGCAGTGCCTAGAACATCAATATTCCACCATTTCCTGATTTCCTCAAAAATATGGGGGTGGGAAAGCCACATTCTTTCAAATCTAAAGGGAGAATTTATCTTCACCTTTATAGGGTCCACCACAAAACTTATAGGAAAGTGATCAGATCCCACTCTAGAAAGATCTTTAAGAGAACAATAATATAACTTATAAGCCACTAATCAAAAAATAAAGTTCTATCTAACCTTACTTGAATCATGTCCTTACTGTTTCTTTGATTTTACTAGGTATATACAACTCCTTGGAAATCAAGATCAATCAATGCCTTGTTATTGATGAAGTCCAAAAGGTCAAATTTACTTTCCAAGTTAACCTAAGAACCTCCAAATTTCTCTTCATTCAGAAGGGGTGTGTTAAAGTCTCCCATAACAATCCAGTGATCATTATCAAAGATCCTGCAGAATGTAGAAAGCTCATTCCAAAAAGATTTTTTGGAACCTTTCCCATTAGGGGCATAGATATTCAAATGAATCCAGCTAAAATTGTCTCTGATATGTGTAAATCTAGTAGCCACATGATTAATGCTCTCCAGCAAAGGTTCCCCTTTAATAAAGTTCTAGTTCTAAAAAGTAGCAATTCCTCCTAAAGTATCATCTGAACTATTTCCCTGGATTCCATAGTTCTAAAACATTTTAATCTTCTCCACCTTATCTTTAGACATTTTAGTTTCTTGGATGAGAAGAATATCAGGTTTATGATCCCTAAAAAAATTGTGCAAAACATCCCTCTTATGAATGCTATTAAGCCCTCTAATATTCCATGATATAATCTTCATATCTTACCAAGGGATTGGAGAATCTCCAGAATGGTCTTTTGAACACCATCCGCTAAGTCCTGAAAGCTATAATGCTCTCTCTACCATTTACCCGATCTATTTCCTTGGCTATACTTAGTAGCACCATAATCTGCCTTAGCTCTAGTTTTGGTAACAACTCCACTCGGAGTATTCTATTGTTTACTTCTCTCCTTTTTCTTTGATTGTGAAAGGACTTCTTCCCAATCAGTATCTTCTTGGCTCTCAAACTCTCTCCCAGATTCCCATTCCTTATCATACATTCTTCTTTGCTTCCAGGGGAGAGTATCCATCTAGCCATTCCTAAGTTGATTCGAATTGTCACTTGAAAGTTCATTATTCTAGCTCAGATTCTCAAAGGTGTCCTTGAAAAAACCTAGAGTTGCTTTTTCCCATAGTTTAAGAGGATCCTCACTTGAGGGAAAACTTTCTACAAAAGTAGGAGTTCGGATAGGAATGCCAATTTCCAGAGACAAAACCTGAATAGGAATATCCTCCAGTCCTGGATCCCCATTTTCCTTTCCTTCTGACATCATCTCAGGATTGAAAGAGACAAAGTCCTTATTCCTTTTACCATCCCCAACATTCTCCAAGATATCTTCTCCTTCTTCCTTTGAACCAGAGATGCTTTCTACCCTTTTTTGTTGATTCTTTTGAACATCAGATTCCTTGGGTCTTGTTTTCGCCATTGATTCTAGTGGCGTTCCTCTGAAATTCAGATTTCCTACTAGATTCCTCATTAAGGGCATTGGTAATGCTAGCTTTCCCTTCCCCTTCAAGATTCTTTCTCCAAACAATTTTAAGGTTAGACTATATTTTTTCTTTGTCTTTGCTGGCATTTAATGGGCATTTCTTATCCCAATGCCCCAATTTTCTACACTTGAAGCAAGCAAAGGGAATGGACTCAAAATCTATAGCTTGCATCCAAGTACCCAACTTAGACTAGATTTTGATTGAGGAAGGGATTTCATCATTTTGTGAAACTCCCACATAGATTCGTGCAAACACCAGCCGCTTTCTAGCCACTTTCATAGAGTCAATAGACAGAAGCTCTCCGAAAGAATTAGCAATGCCATTGAAGACGTCCTCATTCCAATATTCTAGAGGGAGACGTGGGAGTCTACCTCAAATTGGAACATTCTTAAAAATGGAATCAGAGAGATCTAGATGAGAGGTCCATTTCTTAAGGGCTAGGGAAGATTTTCCTATGACCCAAGGTCCACCACTCCTCACATCCAATATGTCCTCCTTGTAGGTGAACTCAAAAGCAAAGAAACCTCTAGGAAGAGTAGCCACCATAACCTTACCATTTATTCTCCACTTATTTTTGACAAACTCCCTAACCACCAAAACATTTGGTCTAGGGCCCATAAACTTACCAACTAGAACTTTCTCCATCAAAGTAATGTTATGATCAATACTCAGATCAGGCACAGAGATGGCAAACTTACCTTTCATTGGGTCAGAAATATTATGCACTAGAGGGAAGACTGATTTTCCATTTGGTTTAACTCCAAATAGCGAAGACCAAGATTTGAGCTTTGCTCCTTCCCTTTTAGCGGCCCCCACCACTTCATTGGTTTTTTTTCCTTTTTGTCCTTCAAGAGAACCCTCTGAGTTTGTCTTCCCTGTTGGGTCCACCTAAATGTTGATTCTGGTGTCCTTCTCATCTAATTCATCCTTACCTTTCTCCTCGCTCATAACATGCACCAATTCCACTTGGGATTCCACAAAACCTACTCCATGACCTGCTCCATTGTTCAAAGATTTGAAATCTTGCTTTTCCCGCCCATGCTCCACATTATTTATATATATATATATATATCTAAATTATTTAATACATATATATTATACATATAATATATATATAGTAAATATATTATATATATTACTACACTGACACATATATATACATATAATATATATATATAAACATTTAAAAATATCAACTTGCATTTCAAATTATCCATACAAGGCTCAAACAAAGGCCGATTACCATTCACTTTGAATTCTAGTGAACTAAAGCTAAATTTCATGCATTGGCTACAGGAGATTCACATTATTACCTATGGAGGGGTTGGTGGCTGTTTTCTATAGTCTAAGCATACAAATTTCAAAGTGACTTAAACTCGGCCAACTAAGAGATCATCTACATGCATCTAAAGAAAAGTGTCAAATGAAATGCATAAATTGATAGAACAAACTATTCTGAACTATCAAGAGTATGGAAATACGATAAATGATGTTGTTATAATTCCCATATACGATGTCATGGTTCCAATTCATGCAGTTGCCACCAAGAGTGTTACAAGCCAACAAGGTGGAAGAAATTATTATAAGAATACTATTTGGTGTTCCAGATGGTGGCCATTACATGCCAACATTGAATCGCACTAGCAGTATTTATGTTTAAGAGATTTCCTTTAGTTCCGAAGATTCATAGCACACCAACCTTGTGGTTCAAATGAAATCGAAATTGCATTGCCTATGAAGGTGTCAACATCTGAAGGAGTGTACATACATGCTCACAATAGAAGCGACGGTGAGATGGTCGCTTTATAATGGTCAACGTAGATGAAATAAAGATCCAAGTCATTGTTGTCAGAAAAAATTCTTTGATACAAAGCTTTGAAATGACTTATTTTCTAGGCACGAACTTGGTTGAAGACTTCATTACAAACCACAACTTAATTGAATGATGAGAATAGAGCAATAGTGGTAGTCTATTAATAATAGTGCGATGGTAATGAACACTTAAGAGTATATATTACAAAAAACCAACGACTACATGTTAATAACTACAAAAGAATAACTTTTAAATACCTATGGAGGGGTTGAATATGCATGCAATCTGACAGGAGGTTTCCTGTAATGTAGGCTATTTGTATTGACATGAGGGTAAACCAAAGCAGTAGTGGAAGTTCAAGAGCTAGTGAATCACAACTAGCTAAACATAGTGATCTTAATAACTATCGATGGTAAGGGAGTCTCACCTGGCCAATCTATGCGTGCAAGGGAGTAAGAAGTAAAGAACAATATGTGATATAACATGCGTCCCACTCAAAAAATAAGCATTTATGCATCTAATATGCATTTATCAGTACCCCGTAACAAATAATGAATACTAAACAATTTAATTGACAGCATTAAAACAACAAAGGCCAACTGCCAAAGTAAACATAGCGAACAAGTCTGATAAAACTCAAGGAAGTGAACAATGCATGTCAATTTTACTAATAGAGATTACAATTCAATCTTATAGAGATTTCTAAATATTGCTATTGTTTTATTTCAAAATTTTCTATTATGTTAAAAAATCATTCCCTACAGGGATCTAAATCTTTCATGGTAATTTACCATTTTCTACAGAGAAGACTAAATAATCTTGACACAAAGGATTACAATTTTCTATAGTTTTGATTCAATCTCAACAGTTCTATAGAGGTTGTAAACATTCATGACAATCTTTTAAAACAAAAAGCTTCTATAATAAAATAAATCCTCTTCTACAAAAACCCTTTCCAATTTGCAAAACAATAATAATTTAATTATGTCTTTGTTGTACCCCAAAATTAAAATTTTTGTTACACTTAGATATTTTGAAGAAATAAGTAAAAGTCTTGTTAAATCAGTCAAAAAAGATCAAAATTTGGGTGTGCATGTCTTGCATGAGGGCTTAAAATGCAAAATTTTCAAAATCTAATGATCTGGGTCTACTTAGAGAAGCTTAACCTACAAAACCCAAATCTTAGTTTTTCATCCCTAAATTTTAGGAAAATTGCTATTTTTAGAAAGTTTCTAACGTTTTCTAGGTTTTTCTGGGTTTCTTGGGAAATGGATACTAGAAAAACTTTCTAAAAATAGAAAATTGGTCCGTTAGGGTTCACACTTATTTTGATTGGCTCAAAATACATCCATATCAGGCTGGTGTAGTCAGAATCTCAAAATAATCAATTTTGCCCTACTGGGTCTATTTTTCTTTTTCAGAAGCATATCAGGAGCTCTTAGGTCATCAATGGAGGTCAATCGGCTACTAGGCATTAGATTCAACATTCAAAGCATTCAATAGAAGGTGAGTTCATGAGCTTGCATGAAGAACAAAGCAAAAGGTGAAAATGGCAAAAAATTTCTAACACTGCCAAACTTGGGCACCCCAAGTAAGAAAGGGCACCCACCTTTTTAGGGCACCAGATGATGGAATTAGGGTTTGTGCCTCTAGTCAAATTTGCTCAGTTCTTTGTTAGCTCCACAATGAGTCTGTCGATCCAGTCATCCAGAATTCAACACTGAACGAGGGTATCCACACTGATGTTAGAACAAGAGAAAATGAAAAATATTAGAATTTGACTAAGTCTGGATAAAGTGGGTGCCCTTGGTGAAGAAGGGCACCTTGGGATTTTTAAGGTACCTGATCCTGTAGTTAGGGTTTGTTAAAGTGCTCAATATCTTTAGTATTCAGTCGGCTTCGACATGCCTGTCTCTAGTAGATCATCTGACTGGTCATCCTCCTGTAAATTCAGATCAAAGTTGAGGGTACAGAATGAGGGTTTGAACTTGAAGCTGAAGTCATATCTAAAAATGGCTAATTCTGGAAGGTTTAGGCACCCTAGGAGAGGAAAGGTGCCCAAGTTTTCAGGGGCTTAAATAGATGAATTCACAAAAGTGTCTCTAATGTGATCTCTTCATAGTCGATTAGGCTTTCCAATGAGATATCCAGCACATCAATTAGAGTTTGCAGTCACCAAATACGAGGAGCTGAAAGGAGGGTCTGACGAGGGCTAAAAAATTGAGATTCAGAAGCAAACAAGAATGTTCATAAAAATAAACTAAGTCTAGTAAACATGGGAGCCACCAGCCAAGATGGACACCTAAGCTTTTAAAGGTTTAGAATTCATTATTTGACAAAGTTCCTTCTAGAAGACTCCTCCTAATCTCTCATCAACTTCGCGATGAGCATAATAGGCAATCAATCTAACACCCGGAGCACTAGATTTGACGAGATCATCTGTAGAAGAGGATTCAATGAAGAAATTGAAGATCATGAAAATGGCTAACTCTGGACAAAATGGGTGCCCCTGGAAGGAAAAGGCTCCCATGAATTTGAAGGACGAAATGAAGCTTTTGGCCAGAGACTCCTCCAGAACAACCTTCTCAGAATCAGTCACGCTCTACAATGGATCTTTCAGCTCACTTGTTGGATTAGTCTGCAAGCCAGAAATCAAAGGCAGAGTACGAGGTCAAAATGAAGAAAAGTTGAAAATGCCAAAAATTTGACTAACACTGCTTAAAGTGGGCACCCCTGGTGAAGAAGGGTGCCCATCTTCTCATGCCTTAGAAATTTTTTCAAGATTTTCAAGAAGTTTCAAAGTTGCAAGTGAAGGAAGGCATCCAAGTTCAATGAAGTTGAGATTTTAGGGTTTTGAAAATAAAAGCAAAAGAAAGCAACGTAAAAAAAAAACCCTAAGTCTATTTAACATCTTTCTTTCATGTATTTTTCATTATTTTTGTAGGTAGCATTCAGAGGAGAAAGTTGGAGCAGCAAGTTTGAAGAAATTTTATGATCCAAGAATTCATATTTGCTGGTTTTTCATCATATTTTTTAGATCAGCAAGCATAAAGCCTTGCTTTTTCAAGTTTTTTTTCATCCAGAGGATCAAACTTTTCAAGAAGAAGGCCAAGGTTTTCATTTTTCAATCATCTGGGTCTTTTCACTTCAATCTTCTGAAGAAAATTTCAAAGAACTTCATCCAGTTGCAGTAGCTACTTTTATTTTGCATGTCAATGAAATCCTTAGTGCATTCAGTTTTTAGTCATCTGGGTCCTCTCAAATCAGTCTTCTGAAGAAAACCCATATCACAGCTTTTTCAAGAAATTTTCAAATCCTAGGGTTGGCTTCTTTTTCAATCAACCATCAGGGTTTTGCAAATCTAATCAACTAGGTTCATTTCTAATCATATTTTGAACAAAACCCAAGTGCCAGCTTTTTTTGTGAAATTTTGAAGAAATTAGGGTTTGCTGCTTTTTCAATTAAAAATTCAAAATTTTCAAAAATGGACGATATAGGTTGTCTTGCAACAAAATTCTGAGCAAAACCCATATCTCAAAATAATTTTCAAAATTTTGTCCATTGGAGCAAGAAAATCAGCATTCTAAAAATAGAAATCGCTCAAAACTTGTCGGAACCAAGGCAAGTTTATAGTCATTCTTCAAGTTTTCTGAAATGGAGTACACTCTCAATGTTTTCAAGACTGGATCAACTCTTTATCATGATGACATCAAAACCACTGAGAGAGACTTGCATCATATCAAGCCGGTGTTCGATCTACACACCTTGGAGAGCGCAGGCAACACCTCAATCAAGAACCTAGGACATTCTAGACTCCTCGCAGCAGCATCTATTCCTATATTAGTTCAGAGTCTTGAGTTCGTAATTTCTTTCATTAAGCATTACAACTCGGCTACTAGGGAGATTCAATCAACAGATGGCAGATTAATTTGCAGTTTAAAGCCTGATATGATCGAGAAGTGTTTTTTCATTCCTCCATGGACCGAAAGCGTCATTATCTCAAAGAGTGAATATGAAAGGATATGGGACATGCATAAAGACAAATATAATAAGAAGATTGCACAAAGATGGATGAAAGAAAAGCAAAAGACTTTTCCAAAGAACGTCAGGCGAGGAGAGTTTAAGGATGAAATTGCTATCAGTATCACCTTGCTCAACAGGGTAACTAGCTTAGAAGATGCCACCAAGTTTCAACCTTGGATGTTTTATGCCAAAACCCACATCATGAAGAAAATTGAGTTCTACGATTGGCCTACCTTGATTAGTGACAGTCTACATCAACAGATAACAAAATACTTCCAATTTCATGTATTCCATATGGTGTCGTACCTAGTCTACCTAGTGGCATATCAAGGTCAATTCAAAGGGTTGAACACTGAGGGATCATTGAGTGTACAACACATATATAACTACTATCCCCAGTTGGAATTCACGAAGTCGCTGCATCACTACAAGAGAGTGAATGAGGCCTTTCTGATGTACACAGTGCAGGACCTGGACAATGAGTTGCACATTTGCATATCTTGAGTTACTAGGGTAGCAATGGTGGAATGGGTGGATTGGTTCATACAATTCCCTACTTTCACCTATCTTAGGGTCTATGCCTATTTAGGTGCCCCACTCATGCTACCTAGGTACCCGTTAGATGAGGTCATCTTCATTTCCTAAGGCAAGCTCACAATGTCCATACAGTCTTGAGGAACAGAAGGAAGCCCTCCCTCCATTTTCCATTAGGGTTGAGAATTTATACATGCAGGACTATTGTAGATGCCAAGACAATGGGAGATGAGTTAGATAAACTCAGTCTTAAGTCTTACAGTGAGAGGAAATCATTTGATCCTCATGGTGTCTATGCTAGCTGACTTGAGAAGAACTATGATCATATATCTGCCCTTGAATATTTTTGGGCTAATTTTATAGATGAGTTCGAGGTGCGGAGGCGTAGTTACAGTAGGCTTACTCTCCATCAGATGAAGGACTACTTAAATGAAGACATAGAAGGGTTATCAGATGATGACAAGGATGTGCTTCTCTTGATGTATACTCAGAAGCGAATTGAAGATCAGCCCCTTCCACAAGTTAACTGAGCTAATAAAGAGTCACTCTCAATTGAAGAAAAGAAAAAACAAGTCCTTGAGCATAGCAAGGTTTTCTTAATTCTTAAGAAGAAAAACTCCATTCCAGTAGCAGAGCCGCCAAAAACAATTCCCTCTTATTCTAGAACACAGTCAAAAGGAAAGGGTAAAAATCAGTCTCAAGAAGGCGTCAAAGGTAGTAGATCAAGTAAAAATGTAAGAAGAAGGTTAGACTTCTCAGGCATAGTCATATAGGAGTAGCCTACGATTGATTCAGAAGCTCCTCCTGACGAGCCCATAACTCAGAAAGAAGTAGAGGAGTTTCCTTCAACACATGTTTTTGTACCTTTGATAGGTTCTTCACCGATTCACATCGACCTTGATATTGAAGATGAAGAGATTGAAATTGCACCTCCTAGGGAAGTTAGTAAAGATACTATTGTGTCTTGGCTTGAGAACTCCTTAGGAAGGGTTAGAAGAAGGCCTTCATATCAGGTGAATGTTGATGATCTCGATAACATCTATCAGGAACCTCCTAAGAAGAAAGCAAAGAAGCAAGTTCACTTTGATAGGAATCCTGATAACGAGATAGTCATGGAGACTGCATTACCCCCAGAAGACAAGAATAGGGATGAGGTGAATATGGATGAATTTGTCATGGTCAAGGCTAATCTTGGTAGAAATACCAGGCATGTGGATGTGAGTCTTTTCAGAGTTGTGTCTGAAAACCTTCAGGAAAGAGTGCTTAAAGATGGAGAAGACAAGGCAACCCTCAAGGCTGAAAATCAGCAGCTCAGGCTTTATATTTCCAACATTGTCTGTGGTTCTTCTTAGGCAACCCAGTTGCTGCCCCAGATTTTAGAGACACCGGCTGATCATCAGCAGTTAAGACAGCTGGTCATATGTGGGAAAGAAACTCAAGAATGGATCAAGAGTTTCATTGTCAGAGGAAGGGAGATCTTGGCACGGATGTTCCAGTTAAGAGAAAACACTCATGAGCTATGTCAAGGTATCCAAGGGTTTGAACAAACACTAGCTGAAGTAAGACCAAGGCATGAGATCATCATTGTTGATTTAGACAAAGCCTATGGTTCAACAGTTTCAAGAGAACACAAGAGACAAACCCTTGCTTGGAGAGAGTGTCATGTTTTCAAAGTTAAAACTTATGAGACGATATTTGAAGATTTTATTGCTTATAGACAAAGGGTGATTGAAGCTCTTCTTTTCATAAGTGAGTTCATCATAGAGATTCCTTCTTAGTACAGTCTTGAGGATGGTTCCTACGTTGGGCTTGATGAAGTGCAAGATCAATTCCAAAGTGTTGTTCATAGTTGCAATCCAGTTGGCAGAAGGATAGGCCATATCTCGATGATGTCAGCAAAATTTGAGAAAGCGGCCAATGAGGTCGAAGATTTCCTTAGGTCAGTTGTAGATGCTGAAGATATTCTAGAAAAGCAGTGTTTTGCTATTGAGGGCATAGATGCACCAAACTAGGACATAGTTTATAATTTTCTAGTGGATGTGATCGAGCTTTAAAGCAACTTTCTTTCTATTCTTGGAATGATTCTTATCTGTTCTTTGAGAAGAGAAAGAAGATAAAATGTAATAGTTGGTGTTTCCTGCTTTTTCTTCTTTCTAGGGTTTTAGATGTTATCTTCTTTCTAGATTTAGTAATAAAGCTTTCTTGTTGAGAAAGCCCTAGATTGTGAAAGCAAGGATATTTTAGGGTTCCCTACTCATCTGCTTGTCTATAAATAAGAGCCTTTGCTCATTAGTTTCTTTAACCGTGCTAGTGATAACAAAACGCTGAGCCTATTGTGCCTTTTGTTTGTTATTCAAGTGTTGTTCAATTGTGTTGTGATAGAAAATTGTTGAGCCTCTTTAGCCAACAAGAAGTTAGTGTGATTGTTGTTTCTATTGTGTAAGAATAAGATTGCAAGCCTCTTTAGCTGCAATTTCTTGTTCCAGGCATGTTAGAAGTGAGTTTTGTTCTAGAATTTTGAGTAATAAAATCATGAGCCTCCTTTTCCTTGGTCCAAAATCTCAGATTTCCATTATTTATGTTCTACTTTTATGATCTTGATTTCAACTAGCATTGAAGTGTGTAGATGTTTGTGGAGAGAGAGTTTATCGAAGTATTTTGTCAGAAATCTATGTCGTCCATTTCTAGTTTCTCTTGCATTTCTTATTACTTGAGAAGTTAGAAACGTCTTTAGTTTAAGTTAGTTGTAGTTGAAGGTTCTAAAACAAAAAATCTCAGTTGTGGCGTTTGTGTTTAATAAACCTTGTGCTCTAAGCTGATCAAAAAGATAGGAAACTTAATTCTTAACTTACTTTCCTTCAACACCATCAGCAAGAGGGAGCTTCCCCTCCTAATTTGAAGAGCAGTTTATCTGTGCATAGTTGTCTATTTCAAATACGCATTCTAGAGGTGCAAATTTAAAGGCCAATAGTCTTTCAAATTAAATTCACAAAACAATAAAGAACATGTTCTATAAGATTTGTTGATTCAAATTTTTATACAAAGCTTCCCTTTAATCTCCAACTTGCCAATGCTTCCTCCAGAAGAATTGTCACTTCTGAGAGAATAGAAAATAATCCAGAACCAAGAACGCAACAAAACTAGATTTCTTAAAATTATCCAAGAGCTTAGATAAAATTAAAATCCCCAAAACCTCAAGAACCCCTCAACCATTTCCAAATCCTCTCTTTTCTCTCGTGAAAAAAACTTCCTTTCTTTCAATTTCAATAATCTCCCCGGGAATCAATTTTCAACAATTAGTAATCAAAACCTTCTAACTTCCAATTAACAAAACAAATATATTTTCTTCAACAACCAATGATATTTCCAAAGATCTTTTTCCAATAACATGCATTTGAAATTTAAATAATTTATTTATTTCAAATCAAATTTAAATAACTTATTTATTTTAATTCACATTTAATTTAATAATTAAAATTACTTTATAACATAAATTAAATTAATTAATTTATCTATTATAAAGTCTCCACATCAATAATACAAATTAATTAAATACTTAATCATAACATATAATTTAATCCTCACAATTCAACTTTGCACAATAATAAAATACCAAGGCAAACGTGGATAACAAATACAACCAATACATGAACTGACAACACACAGTACTAGGGTAAAGGTTTGAATAGGTTAACCCGTTACTATCTCTCAATCAAGATTACTGTTGGGTAGTGGACACGCTCAGACCTGTGAAGCCAGGTGAAGCTATTATCTTGTACCTACAAAGTTGCCAACAAAACATATGTTGTACATGTATTCAGATAATAAACCATACACACCGAGAAGAGAGAATCGCCGAAATCATAGGGCACTCGCAAGTGAGTGATGCAATATTGTTCTCTTCGATAATACAATGTTACATCAACTAACGAGATAAAATATCAATTAAAATATAATAAGCATATATAGCAATATCATCTCAAATAAACATCTATGCAAATATAAAGCATGTCAAACATAATCACCATGCATGATGTGTATCATCACATCAATATAGGTCTATCATCGCCCGACTATCAACGATTGAATAAAAATCATATAAAATATGGTATATCAATGTATTTGAACTATTAGAGAAAACATAACAAATTAGAGGGGTGTTACATCCTCCCCCCTAGGGCTCGACTTACTCCTGGAAGTCGAAAGATCAGGTATACATACATAGTTATGAACCACATCATAAGGCAATAGCTACTTGTCAGCATAACAAGCGTAATCATGAACCAAGGGATACACGTAATAAAAATTATCCAACACAATATTAATTCCATAAACCCAATGTATCATAAACATCAATTCATAATGTCACGATCATCAAGATCAATGAAATGTCATCCAACACCATCTAGAATGGTGAAAAAACCAACTATAAGGTCTCAAAGTGTAAAACATAATATAATCAATATCAAAGTTTCCTAATCATAACATAGAATAAAGTATCAAACCAGCTAAGCAATAGAGAAGGTTCAACATCCCTCTAACAACTATCGAGCTACTCACTGCCCAAAAGAGGACACTCCTTCAGGTCCTCATCAGAATGCACTACCACAATAACAGAAGTAGAAGGCTAAGCATGAAGGCTCTCCTTCTCTTCCTTGGAGATTAGGGGAGCATTAGGTCCGCACCCCAATGGCCACTCTCAGAACGCAAAGGGCTTCTTCCCTTTCTTTGTGTGCTTTGGCTCATCTACCTTTTTCCCTTTTTCTACCTTGAGTTGTGCGAGGGCTTGAGCTAGGATCTCGTCATTTGGGATGCAAGGCGGGGCTACTGATGTAGGATTCTCTTTAATACCCACCCCTTTTTTGGTAGTCTTTCCTACCTTTCCTTTCTTCTTTACAGACTTTGACCCTCCCATCACTGCACACAAATACGAGTAAACATTAGACTCAAAGAAATTTTTAAATCACAACTAATCCACACTACCCTAATGTCCATAAAGCATTCCCCAGTAGGAAGGATATCAATGCATTGTGTACTACAAGGATCCTATCCTTTCCACTGGTTTTTTGCACCATTGGACCAATAGTACCTAAAGACAATTTTCAGAGCACAAGCGAGAACAAAAAAAAACATAAAATAAAGAGCACAACACCTAGGTCAATGTAATGGGCTCATAGTGCCCAATGTATAAACCTACACAACAAAAAACCTAGTGGGTTCAACATTATCCCACAACACCCAGTGTTTAAACCTAGGCTCTAATACCAAGTGTAAAACCCCACCCTGTAACCTAGAGGACGATGCAACACTGTGAAAGCGCAACTAATTTTAGTTTCTTAAAAAGAGTAACAATAACAAGTAAAGTAATCTACTCTAAACACATACATCCTCTAGGCCATGCAACACGTCTACATGTGAATTCCAAAACTTACTTTTAATTAAACTAACCATAGCATAAGAAATTAACTCATGATAAACAACATCCATCAAAACATTAACCCATTTCATAATAAATCTAACACATAGAAATGTAATGAACATATTTCCATAGATACAACACCATATGACACAATATATACAATTTAGTCCCATAATGAATAGATCATACATAATGTTACAATTACAACACAAGGATCCTCCTTGATTACAAATGAGGAATACAAATACATGGTGTCCCACTGTTATAATGACTATAAGTTAAGTAACAAATCCATAGAAAAACATGAGCTCCTCGAACTAGAAGATCCCTCCATCACGAACAAGAAGAAAAATCCCAACAATGTAAGGTGCACACCACCTAGCCATCTAGTACCTATAGACCCATCCCCCATGCTAGAAGATAGTAAAAGGTAACCAAGACAAACCTACTACCACTAGACACAGATAAAATACAAAACAACACTATACCAGTAAACACAAAACATAAGGTTACATTGCTTCTAGAACCACTGAATCAAGTACAACCACTGTACAATACAAACCAATTGTTTTCATAGGAGGAGTGCCATCACAAAGGATATATTCCTAGGTCTCATCCCCCATCCTAGGTTATCCTGGTAACCTCTCATGAACTCTGACCCCACATGCACACCAGTAAAAAATTGATTATCTTTCGAGAAGACAAGATAACGATCTTTCCATTCTAGGCCTTCCTGACTCATCTCAAGTCTAACACAAGCCCTTGAGCTAATGAGCAAGGCTAAATTATCAAGTTAAATGTATTAAGATACTCTATCCCTAATATAGGTTATTTAATTTCTACTGATTAAACTGACTCTCACATGAGTTGTCCTGGGACCACTTTGTGTCTCAGCCCTCATTGAAAAAAACTCCCCTATAGACAACACAATAACTTATTACACCACCCAAGGGTAGACAATGCACTAAAACTGATAACAAATAGCCACCACATCTCAAGAGGTAACACATCCCTACGGATGTCAAATACTGAATCCCAAATACATGCACTACCCAAAGAAATCTCAAAGGGTGAACAAAAGATACAACAACCCTTTCACAATTTACAATATCTGGAAGACTTACATTTTCTTAGCAACAAATATCCCCCCAATTCACAATTACAGAAATACATGTAATTCATCACTACCATTCAGATTTCCTAAGTCCAATAGATCAATATCTCATATTTAAATACATCATTTAAGAATAATTCTAATTAATAAATCAACAATGAAATAAAACTAAATGTTTAACTTTCAGTTTCACAATTACTCATACCAATTAACTCAATTTCCACAATTAACATAATCAATCATTGAAGGATAACTATCATACTTGCATGTACTTATAATAATAACAACAATTAAATAAATATATTTAATATATATTATTTAATTTATAAAATTAATTATACTTTTCCCATTAACACTATTAAATATATCCACAATGCGTTTTAAAATAACCATATATAAAAACATATTTATTATATATACATTATATATATAATATATATATATATAAATTATTTAATACATATATATTATACATATAATATATATATAGTAAATATATTATATATATTACTACACTGGCACATATATATAGATACATTCATATATATATATAACATTTAAAAATATCAACTTGCATTTCAAATTATCCATGCGAGGCTCAAACAAAGGCCAATTACCATTCACTTTGAAGTCTAGTGAATTGAAGCTAAATTCTATGCATTGGCTATAGGGGATTCACATTATTACCTATGGAGGGGTTGGCAGCCGTTTTCTACAATCTAAGCATACAAATTTCAAAGTGACTTAACCTCAGCCAACTAAGAGATCATCTACAGGCATCTAAAGCAAAGTGTCAAATGAAATGCATAAACTGATATAACAAACTGTTTTGAACTATCAAGAGTATGGCAATACAATAAATGATGTTCTAATTCCCATATACGATGTCATGGTTCCAATTCATGCAGTCACAACCAAGAGTGTTACAAGCCAACAAGGTGGAAAAAATTCTTATAAGACTACTATTCGGTGTTCTAGATGGTGACCATTACATGCCAACATTGAATCGCACTAGCAATATTTATGTTTAAGAGATTTCCTTTAGTTCCAAAGATTCATAGCACACCAACCTTATAGTTTGAATGCAATCAAAATTAAATTTCCTATGAAGGTGTCGACGTTTGAAGGAGTGTACATACATGCTCACAATAGAAGCGACAGTGAGATTGTCACTTTATGATGGTCGGCATAGATGAAATAAAGATTCGGGTCGTTGTTAGAAAATAATTCTTTTATATAGAGCTTTGAAATGGCTTAGCTTCTAGGCATGAACTTGGCTGAAGACTTTGTTACAAACCACAACTTAACTAAATGATGAGAATATAGTGATGGTGCTAGTCTATTAATAACAGTTCGATGGTAACAAACACTTAAGAGTATAAATTGCACAAAACCAACGACTACATGTTAATAATTGAAAAAGATTAACTTTTAAATACCTATGGAGGGGTTGAATACACATGGAATTTGGCAGGAGGTTTCTTGTAATGTAGGGTAGACATATTGACATGAGGGTAAACCAAAGCAGTGGTGGCAGCTCAAGAGCCAGTGAATCACAACCAACTAAACACAGTACTCTTAATAACTATCGATGGTAAGGGAGTCTCGCTTGGCTTATCTATGCATGCAAAGGAGTAAGAAGTAAAGCATAGTATGTGATATAACATGTGTCCCACTCAAAAAATAAGCTTGTATGCATCTAATATTCATTTATCACTACCCTATAACAAACATTGAATACCAAACAATTTAATTGACAACATTAAAAAAACAAAGGATGATTGCCAAAGTAAACACAATAAACAAGTCTTGTAACACCCCTCCTTTTTGTGCTCTGTTAATCATGCAATGTTTTCCTATGTTATGCTTCGACCATGTTAACATGTGAATTAATGATGCTTTATGCTTAGATTATGTTAATAATGTTAGCTTCGTCAGTTAATGATATTGTATTGGTGAAGGGGATGGGGTTGTATCACTCGCTTGCGAGTGCCCTACGATTCTGAGATATCCTCTTCATGGTGTGTCTGATCATATTATGTATATATGCACGTTCGACATGCTCTTTGTTGCAGGTTGGCAGGTACATGACATCGACTCCACCTGGTTTCCAGGTCTGAGCGTGTCCATTGACCAACGGAAATTATTGGGAGATAGTAGCTAGGTTTTCCGAACCAAGTCATCACCCTAGTCACCGAGTGTCGTCAGGTTGTAGTCGGGTTTGGTCGTTTCATGTTGCCCAGTTCACCTTGATCTTTAATTGAATTCAAGTTATAATGGCTTGTGTGGTTTTAATGTAATTGGTTGTAATTGTCAGGAATGTTATTTACTTTATTAATTAATTTAATTTAATTAATAAAATAATCTAATCTAATCTTGGGTTTGATTTATTTTATTGATTAATTAAATTAACTGTGTGAATTGATCAAGTTATTTCTTTCACATTAAAAGTGTTGGAAGTTTTAAATTCTTTTATTGAAAAAAATAAAAGTAAAATTAAAAAGGAATTACATTTTATTTGGAAAATAGAACTTTGTTTTAAGTTATTTAAAGTTCAAATGTTTCAAAAAATGCAATGACTTTGTAGAAATAAGATTTTTGGAAATAGTTGATTTTTTTTGGAAAAAAGATATTTGTTTTGTTTTTTTGAATTTGGAAATAAAAATTTCAATTTCAATTTGAGAATAATTTGAAGGAAACTCTATTTTAGGGGATTTTTGTTCATTTTGAAAGGGAGTAGTTTTCAACTTGGATGGAGAATTTTTCTTTGGAGGTTTTACTTGGATTGTGAAGGAGGTGGAGATTTTGGCTTGGGATGGATTCAATGGAGGAATTGGAAAACCCCATGTTCTTTTTGAAGGCTTCAAAGTTGGAGGAAGAAATCAGGTTTTTTTCTTTGTTCTTGTATGTTCATTTACAATAGTTTAGCCTTGGTTATGAATGTTTGAAAATCTTGTTGAATGTGTGAGAAATCCTTGAAAGGTGGTTTGAATCCAATAAAACCCTTGAATTAGTTCTTTAAAATTTGCAAAATGGTTGAGAGATGGAAGTAAAAACCCAAAAGAAACTCCTCATCCAAATTAAATCTTGAAACCTTGGATAAATCTGTTTGAGATTTGGCAAAAAATATGGCTCATTTTCTCAATTTAACTTGGAAAAGTTATTTGAAATTTGCCCTTTTAAAATAAAATTTTAAGTTATTTCTTCGCCTATTTTTTTTATATTCTGGTTTTTTTTTTTACCAAAAAAAAAATGGAGAAATGGAATTTTGTTTGAAAACAAAAGTTAGATTAAAAATTCATTTTTTTTTTATGTTATGGGGTGGGGAGATCAATCCCCCACCACCATTGCCGCCGCCGCCGGCGGTAGGCGGTCGCTGTGTGCGCGGCGCACAGCCCCGCCGCCCGCAGGCGATGGTCGCTGTGTGCGCGGCACACAATTCCGCCGCCCGAAGGCGGTGGCCGCTGTGTGCTTTGCACACAGCCCCGCCCCGTGGGAGGCGGTAGACTGTGTGCGGAGCACACAGCCCCGCCGACCACCGGAGGCAGGGCCGCGGGTTTAGGGCTTCGGCCCATGAATGAAATTTGTTTCTTTTAAAATAAAAATGAAAATAGAGTTTTATTTTATAATTTTTATGATATTTAATATTATATTTTTAATATTATATATTAATATTTAATATTTAATATTAAATATTTAATAAATAATATTATATATATAATATTTAATATATATATTCAATATTTAAATATTTTGCAATATGGGAACTTGAGTCTTGAACAGTTGGATTAGAATAATGATAGGTCGATAATTTTGACATTTAAATAATGATGTTTAATTATTTTAAATAGGATATGTTTGAAAATAATTATAGCTTAATTATAGTTGAAGGGAATCTTTTTTTTAAAGGTTAATTTAATCCCTATTTAGGATTGAGCAAATAGAATTAGAATATTCAACTAATTGCCTAGATGGTGCCAAACGAACAGTAAATAAGTTAATGGTTATTGAAAAAGTTGATTCTTTAAGAAAATATCTATTCTTAGAAATTTTAATTTCGACTTTCTTGAATATTTAGTAAACCTTAGAATAGAAAAATAATGTGGTTAGAGACATATGTTTAAAGGAAGGGAACTCTGAAGTGATTACCTCATGGGCATAGATAAAATGAAAATTGAGTTTGGGCCAACGGTTTACATAAAATATTGACCTTGTTTGATTTATTTATTCTATGATGAAGTATGTATTAGATGACTTAATTGAAATGATTATGGATATAATAGTGAAACTTAGAGATAATGATTGGGATAGTTAATCAGTTGTTTTTTTTTAATCATTAAATTGTGTTTGGAACATAGTTGAGGAGCTAGGGATAACGAATGGTTTATTTTAATCAGAGGAATTTATTTATCAACTGTTGATCATAATAAGATATGTGATGGAGAAACGAAATATATAATTATTGGTTTTAACTCCTTAAGTGGTCATCATGCTTAACTCACTATTAGGTATATTCGTTTTGGAATATAATTGATTTCAAGTAGAGATAAGATTAAGTTGATTCATTTAATGTTAAGTTGAAATCAGGACCGAAATCATTTAATCTGAATGTTTATTTTTCAAGATGTTTACTTATAGAATATGATTGCGGAACTGAGAGTAAGGATGAACTTATTAATTAACCTCAATGTTTTATCAATCGAGTGTTTTATCTATAGTATGTGATCAGGAAACGTAGAGAGAACGGTTGATTTAATATTACCCAGACAGCTGCATTATTAAAGTGATGTGTTTATGAATATGGTTATGAAATTTGGAGTAGATGATCTGTTCTTTAAATATTTCAATGTCATGAAAAGAAATGGAATCAATTGATTGGATAAATGCAAGTCATGGAATCTGTGTTTGAATGGATTTAGGA
This sequence comes from Sequoia sempervirens, assembly GCA_007258455.2. Lineage (NCBI taxonomy): Eukaryota > Viridiplantae > Streptophyta > Pinopsida > Cupressales > Cupressaceae > Sequoia > Sequoia sempervirens. The sequence goes on from VDFB02000008.1 coordinate 70,451,191, forward strand.
AATCCGAACATTAGCTTATCTGCTCGTCTGAAATGTTTTTCAGTGTTAGTTGTTCGCATTCGATGTTTTGGAATGAGAGTGCATGTTTTGAGAATCTTCCAGTTATGGGTTCATTTATTAGTATGGGTGGTTTTATGTGAATCAACCTTTATTCTGTATTTGGGTTTCCGTGATATGAGAAAGTTGTTTGTCAAAATTATGTTTTCTGGCATGTTAAGAGTGTGTGATTATATGATTGTTGACTTTAAGTCATTTCTTGGTGTTCATGTAAGTCTTCCAGTGTATTATCTTGAAACGGTGTTGTGCATCATGTGTTTGTTATTGTTTCAATTGGGAAGTGCTTGGGTTATGTGTCAGTAGAAACCTGGTTACCACGACAGGTTGTGTGACCTTTTGGCTTAAGGTTAAGTCGTGTTTCAATTCGTTATGTGGGATGTTATCATGTTAGTCAACCTTGTGTTAGCCTGTGGTAGTGCACGCTTTGGTTTCAGTTTTGAGCATCCGTAGCGATGTGATACCTGTTGAGGTGTTTGATTATTTGAGTTAGTGTTAGTGCATTGTCTACCCTTGGCATGTGGTTGAGTTTTGTGTTGTCAATAGGGGAGTGGCTTTCAACGAGCGCCGGCCCAAAGTGGTACCAGGATAACTCGTGTGAGAGTCAGTTAATTAAGTGAAAATTAAATTAACTTACTAGGGAGAGAGTAGCTTTGAACATTAATAAGATAATTTAGCCTCGCTCATTGGCTCAAGGGCTTGTACGAGACTTGAGATGAGTCGGGAAGGCCTGGAATGGCAAGATCGTTATCTCGTCTTTACGAGAGATAATCGATTCCGCTCTGGTATGCATGTGGGGCCGGGAGTCGGTTGAGGTTTCCAGGATATCCCTAGAGGGGGGTCGGGACCTAGGAAGACTAGCCAAGAGATCCCATGCAACCTTTGCGATGACACTCCTCCTATGACAACAGTCGGTATGGTATTGTACCGTTGGTTTATTTTGTACAGTGATTGTACTCAATTTTTGTACTCTGGAAGCATTGTAACCATGATGTTAAGTGATGTGGATTATGTTCTTGTTTGCAGTTCAGTTTTTGTGTTGGTTTGTGTCTAGAGGTAGATGGTCTTGCCTAGGAAATCCTTGTTACTATCTCCTAGCACGGAGGGAGTGGGGCCTTTGGGTTCCACGTGGTCAGGTGGCGTGCATCTCTTTCCGTTGGTTCTTTTTCATGTTCGTGCATTCGTGTTTTCCAGTTGGAGAGCTCGTGGGAATCAGTTCTTATCATGCCTTATTCTTCCCGTTCTTATTGTATTTATTACCCTCATTTGTTATCGAGGTGGAATTTGTAATTTGTAATCATGATTATTGAACTTACCTCATTCGGGGAATGAGTGATGTAATCTTGTTGTTTAAATGTTAATTGGAATCTTGAGGTATTTTCTATCCTTGTTGTAATTTTTCTTGCATGGAAAGTATGTTGTCTCTTTTCCTTAAGTGCATAATGTTTCAGTTATGTAAATGTTATTTGATGTTGGGTTTTAAGTAATCTTTGTCTCGTGGCCTTAGAGGTTGTTGGCAATACGAATTCACCTTATATGTTATTTGTACTTAAACAAAAAAAAAAAAATTGGTACGTTTAAGTAGTGAATTGCAACTTCCTCTAGGGTTGCGTGCGGGGCATTACAAGTCTGATAAAACTCAAGGCCATGAACAATGCATGCCAATTTTACTAATAGAGATTACAATTCAATCTTATAGAGATTTCTAAATATTTCTATTGTTTTCTTTCAAAATTTTCTATTTTGTTAAAAAAATCATTCCCTACAAGGACCTAAATCTTTTATGGTAATTTACCATTTTCTACAGAGAAGACTAAATAATCTTGACACTAAGGATTACAATTTTCTATAGTTTCATTTCAATCTCAACAAAGGTTCAACAATTTAACTATAATTTCCATTCAGGATAAATCCATTTCTAAAACACAATTTAACTAGAGGATCTAAAATATATTTTTTATAGAGGCTGTAAACATTCACGACAATCTTTTAAAACTAAAAGCTTCTACAATAAAAGAAATCCTCCTCTACATAAACCCTTTCCTATTTGCAAAACAATAATAATTTAAATATCTCTTTCAAATTAAATTCAAAAAACAATAAATAACCTATTCCAAAACATTTTTTGATTCGAAGTTTTATGCAAAGCTTCCTCTAGATGAATTGTCACTTCCCAGAGAACAGAAAATAATCCAAAACCAAGAATGCAACAAAACTAGATTTCTTAAAATTATCCAAGAGCTTCTAAAATTAAAATCCCCAAAACCTCAAGAACCCCTCAACCATTTCCAAATCCTCTCTTTTCTCTCGTGAAAAAACTTCCTTTCTTTCAATTTCAATAATCTATCCGGGAATCAATTTTCAACAATTAGTAATCAAAACCTTCTAACTTCTAGTTAACAAAATAAATATATTTTCTTCAACAAGCATAGATATTTCCAAAGATCTTTTCCCAATAACATGCATTTGAAATTTAAATTATTTATTTATTTCAAATCAAATTTAAATAACTTATTTATTTTAATTCACATTTAATCTAATAATTAAAATTACTTTATAACATAAATTAAATTAATTTATTTATTTATCTATTATAAAGTCTCCACATCAATAATACAAATTAATTAAATACTTAATCATAACATATAATTTAATCCTCACAATTAAACTTTGCACAATAATAAAATACCAAGGCAAACGTGGATAATGAATACAACCAATACATGGACTGACGAAACATTATACTAGGGTACTAGGGTAAAGGTTTGACTAGGTTAATCCATTACTATCTCCCAATCAACATTACTGTTGGGTAGTGGACACACTCAGACCTATGAAGCCAAGTGAAGTTGTTATCCTGTACCTACAAACTTTCCAACAAAGCATATGTCATACATGTATCCAGATAATAAACCATACACACTGTGAAGAGAGAATCACGGAAATTATAGGGCACTCGCAAGTGAGTGATGCAATATCGTTCTCTTCACTAATACAATGTCACATCAACTGACGAGATAAAATATCAATTAAACTACAATGAGAATATATAGCAATATCATCTCAAATAAACATCTATGCAAACATAAAGCATGTCAAACATAATCACCATGCCTAATGTGTATCATGACATCAATATAGGTCTATCATCACTCCACTGTCAGCGATTGAATAACAATCATATAAAATATGGTATATCAATGTATCTAAACTGTCAGAGAAAACATAACAAATTGGAGGGGTGTTACAATTCTACCTATAAAAATTTCATATCCTTGAAATATTAACATATAACTTCAATTATTTGACCAAAAATTATCATCAAATATATAAATATTTAAAATTTATTCAAATTTTGTACCATTATATTTTTTATTTAAATAAATATACTATTTAGTGCTAAAATGAACCTCAAATAATTTAAATTACTTTTATAATTCACACATTATATCAAAATAATCACATTAGTACATCTATCCCCCAAAAAAGTCACACTAAACACCCATTTGTGGTTTAGTCTCTAGTATTCATGCTAGTTCCGTTAAATTTTCAAGCTCCTATTTGGTGTTTCAAATTTCATCTCATAAAATGCATCAATAATTATTATTTTTTCCTGTGCTTTAGACTAGTCAGAGCTTACTTTCACATTTAAAATAATTGATATGAATGTCACCCTTTTGATGTATTATGGTATGGTCTTCTCAATAAAGAGTTTTTGCATACAAGATTCATAAGAATCCCATATGATAAATGCACTTAAACTAAATTAAATAGTTTAGTGTGATTCATAGTAGACACATAAAGGTCCAACTTTCTACTTATATACTAGTTGCATCATAAAATTATCAAAAAAATATAGTTGTTAAGATTATACAAATAAATTTCTTAATCGAGAGTGAAACAACTTAATTCAAAATATATTTAATTTGTTCTTTTTTTTTCTCTTCATCCTTAACCTTTATTCTTAATAATTAGATTGGTTCAAACTTTGTATCATTATATGTTTTTTCTCAAAAACTAGGTTAGTAATGCTAAAACCGAATTTAAGTAATCTAGATTACTTTAACAAAGTATTGTTATGTTCAAATATTGTACATCATTGACTTATCATTTAAAACCAATGTCACATTGAAATATGACATATGTGTCTCCTTTAAAATCATATTGTACTTAATGCTCATTCATGGTTTGAGAATAACAAGGAATATCCTCATTACAAGGTTCATATATATTATAATACTTCAATTCGTAGTATCAATTTGTATCAAAATTTACATCAAAATCATCTAAGACATCTATATGCTTCAATATTCATTCATGACTATAAAACTAGTCTAATGAAGGGCTTGACATAAGATAACATGACCATTGGAATCCAATAGTCTCCACTAGGTATTTTTTTAATACTGTTAGTTCATACACATCAATAGACAACAAAAGGTGGGGTAAATCAAGGAAAAAATGTAAATAATATGTTGGATTAATTTTATATGTTATAGAATATTTTCATGTATCAAGGCACTTCATGTAGAATAATGTCCATCACAAATAGTGTGTATATGAATTAAGTAAAATTCTATGCTTGTTACAATTCTCAAATAATGAATACATTAAAAATATTTTCTTTTATCCTTTTAGGAAAATTGCTACCAAAGAGGGTAGCACTCTAAATTCATTAAAGAACAAGTTTTACAAGTCACAGTTTCCACCTTTTGTGGCAGATCTAAGTACCATATATGGTGTGTTTACGACCATTGGTTTCCTTCTCTTAACCTCAGTCCAATCATTATCACAATGAGAAGAATCTCGATTATCTTGCTAGACTATAACTGCTAAGAGGTCCTTCCCCCACAAATCACTACATTTAAATTGGCTATTCAAATCACCACTTCAGTGCTTTGATAGCCTGAAGAAGTTGTTGAAGGAATTGAGATTATAGAGGCTTCACTACTTTTGGAAATATCTATAGAGGTTGCAATGTTTGTTTTTGTTGCACTGGAATCAGGCAAGGCTAAAGGACAATCCCCATGAGGGAAAGGGGAGGAAGGCTTGTTTTCCTTCGAAGAAGAGTGTACAGATTCCTTGGGAGGATTGGATGGAATGATGTAGTGTTGAGATTTCATCCCTAATCCACCATGTTGATTTACTTGAGATTGATTTTCTCAAAACACGCTTCATATTAAATAATTGAGACATTAACAAATATTTTTGAAACATATTGTAAATTTAATATTTAATTCTTCATCATAATATCAAAAACTAAATACTCTCATTTCTCTTCATTTTATTTTTAAATTAATTATAAATCTCAAATATTATAGTTAAATTTAAATTATATTTAGCTAAATGCTATTTGTGTGAATTTTGGTTGGAATTTTTGTCAGCCTCCTCATTTTTCAGACTTCCGGTGATCAGGAAAAAGGTGGTGGATAGGTTATAAGTTTGGTTGGGATTTTCATCAGCCTCCCAATTTTTTAGCCTTTTGATGGCCATGAAAAAGGTGGTGGAGGCAGTTGTTGGTTGCCTTGGGAATAGGGTGGCATTTTTCCCGCTGGGTGGATAGAGAAGGCCGCTGAAATTAAACGTTGGTTCACATCAACATTAATTGTTGTATGCTTTGCATGTACTAGAGATGGTCATAATAATAGGTACCGTTTAACGCCTCGGGGAACAAAATGAACATCTAGGAAATTTTCAATAAGGAATTTTTTGGTGTCGTTCTGTTGCTATACCTGCTATGAGAGTCGTGACCGATGAGGGTAAACTTTTGTGAGGGTGCAAGCTCGATTAAGCTTTGTGCAACTTCTACAAAGGTGGGTGGATGTTATCTTATGTTTTTCGCATGGGCAGATGGTTGCAAAAGGAAAAGAAAAGTGTTGCCTGCGATAATATTTTTCTCATTTTTGTCCAAGAAAGCTAGCGGGAAGACGTGTGTTTGAATCAAGTGGGAAGAGGTGCATGTGTCAAAGAAACCGTTGGCAATATTGTTTGATTTGTGGTTCATGGTCTGTGTTGGGCTATATTGTTTGATTTGTGATAAGGTACTGTTTATTGTTTGAAATTTTGATAAGATGTTTTTAAGAAAATACAATATAGTTTGTAAAAATGAAATCTCAAGTCTCGTTTATGGTTCGCATTTTGTGTGTATGGTTTTGCATGGATTTGATACTGTGATTTTTAGTGGGTTTTTGTTTATGGTTTCTGTTTTGTAGCTATGTTTGTAGGCTTGGAGAAACAAGGCAGCCTAGAGAAAGCTATCAGAAAGAGGTTTGTTTGAAGCAAGCGAGAAGAGGTGAATATCAAAAAGGTCATTTTCCATATTGTTTCATTTGTGGCTCGTCATTTTTGGGAGGTAATATTGTTTTATCTACGATAAGGTACTATTGATTCCTTCTAATTTTGATAAGATGTTGAAAAAAGACTATATTGTTTGTGAAAAGTACTAAATTGTTTGCTTTAAGGTTTGCATTTTGTGGGTTTCTGTGTCTAGGTCACTGTTGAAACCAATGTTGGTTGATTTGCGGCTTGTGTTTTGTGGTTATAGGTGGAATCGAATGAAATAGTTAATGTTGTACACTGCATGTTTGCTTACATTAGGTATTGTTGATTATTGTTCTCTATCTTAGGCTATATTGTATCATATTCAATGAGGTGTTGTTGAAAAAGTTGCATTGTTTCAATTTTCAAGAAGGTTTTGTACAAAAAGGAGTATGTTTTTTCATGGGTTTGTCACTATTAATTATTGAGAGGGCATTGTTGAGAAGGCTATATTGTTTCTGTTTGTGATAAGCTTTTGTTGAGAAATGAGTATATTTTTACTTGGGTTGGTTACTGTGAATCTGCCATTTTTGGCAGGAAATATTGTTTTATCTACGATAAGGTATTGTTGATTGCTTCTAATTTTGTTAAGGTGTTGTTGAGAAAAGAGTATATTGTTTGTGAAAATGACTATTGTTTGGTTAAAGGTTCACGTTTTGTGTCTATGGTTTTGCATGGGTTCCTAGCTATCATTTTTAGTGTTTTGTGGGTTTCTTTGTCTAGGTCGATCTTCAAACCAATATTGTTTGATTTATGGCTTCCATTTTGTGGTTATGGTTGCAACGAAATAAAATGGTTAGTATTACACACTTTGTGTTTGCTTCCATTGGACATTGTTGATTATAGTTCTCTTGCTTAGGCTATATTGTTTCATTTTCGAGAAGGTGTTGTTGAAAAGGTTGTATTGTTTCAATTTTTGATGAGTTTTTGTTGAGAAAGGAGTGTTTTTTTGTATGCGTTTGTAACTGCCAATTTTCATCGGGTTTTTGTTTAATGTTTGTGCTTTGTGGGTATGTTTTCAACGGAATAAAATTGTTGACGTTATGCAATTTTTGTCGATTGTTATTGTATAGCTCAGGCTATATTGTCTCATTTTTTATAAGGTTCTATTCAAAAGGCTATATTGTTTCAATTTTCGATAGGGTGTTGTTGAGGAAATACTATATTGCTTGTTAAAAGAAATATTGTTTCATTTGTGGTTACATTATGTGGCTATCATTTTGCATGGATTTTTTGGCTATGATTTTGTGAGTTTCTATGTCTGGGTCACTACTAAAACCAATGTTGGTTGATTTGTGGCTTCCGTTTTGTGGTTATGGGTGGAAGGGAATGAAATAGTTAATGTTGTATAGTCCATGTTTGGTTACATTAGGTATTGCTGATTATTGTTCTCTATCTTAGGCTATATTGTATCTTTTTGGATGAGGTATTGTTGAAAAGGATCTATTGTTTCAATTTTTGATAAGGTTTTGTTCAGAAAGGAGTATATTTTTTGATGGGTTTGTCAGTGTTAATTTTTGAGATGGTGTTGTTGAGAAGGCTATATTGTTTCTATTTGCGATAAGATTTTCTTGAGAAATAAGTGTATTTTTACTTGGGTTGGTTACTATGAATCTTTGTTGGTTTCTCTTTATGGGTTCCATTTTGTGGCTATGTTTGGAACAATATATAATTGTTAACCTTATTCATTTTTTGTTGGTTGTTGTTGTGTATCTTGGATGTTATACAATTTATGTTTGTTTCCTTTATTGATTGTTAATTGTTGTTCTCTGGCTTAGGCTATGTTGTTTAATTTTTTATAGGGTCCTGCTAAAGAGGCTATATTATTTCAATTTTTGATAGCATGCTATTGAAAAGGCTAGATTCTGCCACTTTTTGATAAGGTAAAGTTTAGGAAAGAGTATACTTTAATATTAATATATATATATATAAACATGAATATATATGTATATGTAAATTTCCTATCGGTTTCTGTTTATGGCTTGCATTTTGTGGCTATGTTGGCAATGAAATAAAATTGTTGGCGTTATGTAGTTTTTGACGATTTTTGTTTTCTAGCTCCGACTATATTGTCATTTTCGATAAGGTTCTATTCAAAAGGATATATTGTTTCAATTTTTGATGAGTTGCTATTGAGAAAAGACTATATTGTTTGTTGAAAGAAATATTTTTTTGTTTATGGTTATGTTATGTGGATATTGTTTTGGTTGGGTTTCATGGTTACAGTTTTGTGGGTTTTTCCAACTGGGTTGCTATTGAAATCAATGTTGCTTGATTTATGGCTTCTGTTTTGTGGTTATGGTTGGAACAAAATAGAATAGTTGATGTTGTACACAAGTTATACTTCGTTGCACTGGGTATTGTTGACTATTGTTCTCTGTCTTAGGCTATATTGTTTCATTTTCAAGAAGGTGTTTTTGAAAAGTCTATATTGTTAGCATTTTTTATAAGGTTGTGCTAAAAAAGAAGTATATTTTTTGGATGGGTTTGTCACTGTTAATTTTTTAGACGTTTTTGTTGAGAAGGCTATATTGTTTCAATTTTTTGATAGGATTTTATTGAGGAATGAGTATATTTTAACATCAATTTGTTTTTGTGAATCTTTGTGGGTTTCTATTTATGGATTCCTTTTTGTGGCTATGTTTGGAACAAAATAAAATTGTTGATCTTATCAAGTTTTTGTTGGTTGGTGTTATGTATCTTGGGCTATATTGTTTACTCCTCAGAAAAGGGCATTGTTGAGCAGTCTTCCATTTCTTGTTAAGGTGCTATATTTTTTTCCAATTGTTGATGGCTAGCTTGGGTTGTTTTTTTTGCCTTGGTTTGTTACTATGCAATTTTTTGTGCTTTGCAACAATCAACAGTACCCTTTGGAAAATAACATAGACTATTTTAGAGATAGTCAAGGAATAGTTTTCTCAATATGCACCTCTTCCCTTGCCTCTCCTAGCTCCCTTCAGCTACACCTCTTCCAGTTTTCTTTCTGTGCGCTTTGTACTTTCCCTGCCGCCTGTGAAAAAATGGGCACAAAATTATCTCACTCAATACTTTTGTGCTTCTTTTGCATCCATTGATCCATGCAAAAAAAACATAAAATAACCTTCAACTACCTTCACAGAAATCCCACAGCCAATGATTGCACTTGCACCTTCACAGAAGCTTGTCCTCCCTGCTCACATCTATTATATATATGTACATATATATATTTATATATATGTATATCTATATATATGTGTGTATATATATATATGTATTTCGTTTTGTGGTGATGGTTGGTATGGAATAAATTTTTTAATGTTGTACACTTTGGAAAAGGTGTTGTTGAAAAGGCTATATTGTTTCAATTTATGATACGCTTGTATTCAAGAGGGACTCTATTTTATGATGGGTTTGTTATTGTTAATTTCCGAGGAGGTGTTGTTGGGAACGCTATATTGTTTCATTTTCCCATAAGGTTTTGTTGAGAAATGGGTATATTTTTGCTTTAGTTTTTTGCTATGAATCTTTGTGGGTTTCTCTTTATGGCTTGCATTTTGTGGCTATGTTTGGAACACACTGAAATTGTTAACATTATGCAACTTTTGTTGGTATTGTGATTTTTTGTGGGCTGCTTTTAATGGATCTAATTTTCTGCTTATGTCTACAACATAATAAAATTTTAAGGATGATGTAGATTTTGTAGATTGTAGTTGGGTGAATTGGGTTATATTCTTCCATTGGTTTGTTACTCTACATTTTTCCCATCTTTGTGCAATGAACAATGCGTGTATATGTGCATCTAACTTCAGATATATATATGTATATATATGTGTATATATATATATGTATATATATGTGTATATATATATGTATATATATGTGTATATATATATATGTATATATATCTATGTATATATGTATATATATATGTACATGTATATGTATATATAATGTCCATAACATTGACTATTTTGTTGCGTTGCAAGCACTCATGGTAAATGGAAGCCACAAATGAAACAATATAGCCTAAGGTGGACATCAACAACATGAATTGCATAACATCAACTATTTTATTCCATTGTTGCCATTCCCATAAAATGCTGAAAATCATGGTTACGACCTATGCAAAACCTTTGTCGAAAAAAGTTGGCCCATATACAACTAATGTGTATACATATATATGTATATATATATTTGTATATGTATATATGTATATACATGTATATGTATATATATATATATATATGTATATGTATGGATACATATATATGTATATGTATGGATACATATATATGTATATATGTATATATATATGTATATATATATATGTATATATGTGCATATATATCTCTATATATGGATATATATCTATATATGTATGTATATATATGTATATGTGTGTGTATATATATATGTATATATATGTATACATATATGTATATATATATATATGTCTGTATATATATGTATATATATATATATGTATATATATATATATATGTGCATATGTATATATATGTATATGTGTATATACATTGCAACCATCTTAGTCAGAATTTTTGTCAGCTTTCCCATTTTAGAGACTTTTGGTGGCTAGGGAAAAGTTGGCAGATGGGTTATAGCTTTGGTTGCAATTTTCGTCATCATCCCAGTTTTTTACCCTTCCGATGGTCATGGAAAAGGTGGTGGAGGCGGTTGTTGGCTTTGGATAGAGAAGACTGCCAAAAATTAAACACTAGGTTGCATCAACATCAATTGTTGTATGTTTTGCATGTACTGGCAATGGTTGTAATAACATCTATTGTTCAATGCCTCGGGGAATAGAATGAATATCTGGGGAATTTTTAATAAGGAATTTTTCAATGTCGTTATGTTGGTATACCTACTACCAGAGACGTAAGCGAGGAGGGTAAGCTTCTGTGAGGGTGCAAGCTCAATCAAGCTTTTTGCAGCTCCTACAAATGTGGGTGGAGTTTATTTTGTTTTTTTTTTCATATGGAGATGGTTGCAAAAGCAAAAGAAAAGTGTCGCTTGTGATAATATTTTTCCTAGTATTTGTGCAGGAAATCTAGCGGGAAGAGGTGTGTTTGAAGCAAGTGGGAAGATGTGCTTTTGGGAAGCACGCTTAGTGATATTGTTTGCTTTGTTTCTTGTGGCATGCTTTATGATTTTAGCAGTGATTGTTGATTGTTGTTGCCTCTCCTGATTTACATTGTTTCATTTTCAATAGTGTGTTGCTAAGAAGGCTATATTGTTTCAAGTTGCAATAAGGTGGTCTTGAAAAAAACTTATTTTTTTGCATGGCTTTTTAACTTTGAAACCAATATTATTTCATTTATGGTTTCCATTTAGTCATTACATTTGCAATGCAATGAAATAGCTATTGCTATATAGTCTATGTTGAATGTTGAACCCTATATTGTTAGCCGATAGTTTGTTTGTGTATACCTTGGTCAAGATTCCTATGAGCCTCCCTGGTTTTTTCAGCTTTCCGATAGGCATGGAAAAGGTGGCAAATGGTCTTTTGTTTTAAAAAAACTTTGGCTAGAATTCCCACCAGCCTCCCAATTTTTATCATTGCGGTGGTCATGGAAAGGGTGGCAGAGGTGGTTGTTGGCTACCTTGGGGATAGTGTGGCGCATTTCCCATTACGTCGATAGAGAAGACCATCAAAATTAAATGTTGGCCCACACCAACATTTAATTTTCTATGCTTACTATGTCCTAGCGATGGTTGTGATAACACCTGCCATTTATTTACTTGTGGTTTCCATTTAGTGGTGATGGTTGCACCATGGCCAAATCGTTAATCCTGTGTAGCTTATGTTGTTTTCCATAAGGCATTGTCATTGTCTCTTGTCTGGCATTGGATAGGTTGTTTCATTTTCCTTTGCGTAGCTCTAGAAAGAGTATTTGAATAGTCCCTTTAACAACTTCAAAAAGGTGTTCAGCACGTGTATGTGGCAGCCAATGTTCTTTAGCATGTTTAATGGAAAGCCTATTATTATAAGAATCCCTTTTCAATAATGAAAGAAATAACAATTTTGTTTTGAAATAAATAACTATCTTCTCACAACAATAAATTTGAATGCTTTGTTGTCCTTTTTAAATAATTTCTTGTTTAATATATTTCTTATTAAAATGAGTTGCAGGTGTGCTTCATGTGGTGCTTAATTATTAAAAGCACACACATATAGCCAGATATATATATATATACAAATGTAAATATCTATTTATGTAGAGACTACTATATCTAAATAGATGTGTATACCATATTTTTTGCCTTGCTATGTAATTGGCTCGTTCAAAATTATAAAGAGAGCAAACATCCAGACTAAATTTTCCCTCATTTTCCTAAATGAAAAGGCTATGAATTCAAATCTTTTGTTGCCTATAATCTATTGCCTAGCCCAAAGAAAGGCATTATTATAGGCAATAGTGGCTTACAATTTTTGGCCAAACTAGACACTGAAATAATTTTTTCTAACTAAATCTTCACTTTCAAGCACCTATAGCGGCTAAACCGTGAGGAATTTGAAGATGATGCAAACTAGAGTTCGGTGAAATTTTATGTGTAGATTCTAAATATATTTTTTCAATTTTTTTGGGATTAGATTGCACCTCTTTTTCCATCTCCCTTGAAAATAAGTTTTTTTCATAAACCAACATTTTTAAGGAGTGACGCTCACCATATAACGCATAACTTTTTTTCCATTAAAGATAAAATTCTAATTCTTTCAAATTTAGATTTGTAACTCCGATATCTAGTTCTTCCAATTGGTTAGATAGTGTTTTATTAAATATTTTTTCCTTAATGAAGTTTTGAACTCAAACTAATTAGAATTCAAACATAGGTAGACCGTATAGCGTGTAACTTTTTTTGTATGTATCAAAATTCAAAAAAAAATTGTTGGATCAAGTACTTCAATATCTAGTGCACTCATATTTTTCAATTTTCTTTTTATAATCTTCTATTTTTCCACATGTGCAAAACAGAGGTAGACCGTATAGAACATAGGTAGACCGTATAGCGTGTAACTTTTTTTGTATGTATCAAAATTCAAAAAAAAATTGTTGGATCAAGTACTTCAATATCTAGTGCACTCATATTTTTCAATTTTCTTTTTATAATCTTCTATTTTTCCACATGTGCAAAACAGAGAGCTTGATTTTCAATGAAAAACCTACATTCACAAGAAATTAAATATATATATATATATATATATAATAATAAAATTAAATTTATTTAAAATTATACTTTTTGGGAAGCTTATAATAAGGAATACATACCTAAAATAAATAAATTTTAAATGAATTCATTTGATCCCCTAAAAGGTAAATCAAAAGTGATTTTTTATTAGCATTTTGATAGGTGTAAAGGAGACTGTTATAGGTATGGTTTAAAACTAGTGGAGTTCTATCCAAGGGGGTTCGATGTAAGGTAGTTTGATCAAACCCTCTTCAATTGGAATGCTTTAAATGGAAATTTTTAAGGCTTAAATCATTATATTTTCTAAAAATATGTTTTTTCAACAAAAAATAGAATCTCCCAAAAATTGTAAACCAGCTTTGTGGGATCACATATCTCATATTTTTTGCCTTGCTATGCAACTAGCTCGTTCAAAATTATAAAGAGAGCAAAAATCCAGACTGAATTTTCCCTCATTTTCCTAAATGAAAAGGCTATGAATTCAAATCTTTTGTTTCCTATAATATATTGCCTAGCCTAAAGCAAGGCATTATTATAGGCAACAAAAGGTTTGAATTTGTATCCTTCTCATCCAGTCAATTGAGGGAAAATGTTGTGTGGATGTTTTCTCTCTTGATCATTGGATGGTATCGACATTAGTTGTTTTATGGTTTGCATGTGTTCATGATGGTTGTGATAACAGTTGTCATTTATTCAATTGTGCCTGTCGTTTTGTGGTTATGGTTGCAGCATAACTGTATGAATGATTTGTTTTCCTTTCTAGATAATGTCTTATTTAATATATAAGTCTTATTGAAACGAATTCAATCCATACTTCATATGATCATTAATTGGCATAACAAGCTCATGAGAGTCAAAGATTTAGTCATGGAATTCCACAATAAAGACCTTAAGGTTCAATGAAGATGATTTCGGTAGTTTTGCTTATAATAATATTTTTAGAATTCGATTATTGGAAAATAGAATGATCTAGAGGTGCATATGTCTTTCTCCTATTCATTGATATCTTGCATTCCACTTTTGTAGACTTTGCATCTAATACTTGTTGAAGCACTAAAACACTTTGTGTTATTTTCCATGGGACATTGTTGTTTGTTCTTCTGTTGGATTGAATAAATTGTTTCATTTTTCATTTCAATTATTCTTATTGAAAGAATAAAGACATTAAGGTTCAATGAAGATGATCTTTCCAATTTTTCTTATAATAATATGTCTAGTAGTCGATTATTGGAGGTAGGATGGCTCAAAGGTGCAACATTTAATACTTGTTGAAGTAATAAAACACTATATGTTATTTTTCATAGGGCATTGTTGATTGTTCTTTTGTGGGCTTGAAGAAATTATTTGACTTATGGTTTCTATGTGCTACCAATGGTTGAAAAGTAACAAATCAATTCATGTTTTTGTTGATAAGGCATTCTTAGCTATTTTCTTGCGTGTTTAGAGATGATTCTTATTTGTTTAGGCCTTAATAAGGATTTGTTAGATTGGTAGTTTGTATATAAAGTGTGAGATGAAACATGGGTCTTTCTTTTTATTATACTTGATGTATGTACTAATATGCATATCGATGTTGTTTGCATCTATTTTGCACACCCACATAAAAATACATTCCACCATTATGCATTGCATTCATATCTAGGAATTTTTTGTTTGGGAATAAAGGAACGTCATATATATGTGTGTGTGTGTGTGTGTGTGTGTGTGTATGTGTATGTGTATGTGTATGTATGTATGTATGTATGTATGTATCTTGGTCACTGTTTAAACCAATATTGTTTGATTTATGGATTATGTTTGGTGGTTATGGTTGCATTGGAATGAAATAGTTGATGTTATATAGTTGATATTTGATTGCATTACGGACTACTGATTATTGATCTCTATGTTAGGCTATATTGTTATATTTTCGATAAGGTGGTGCTCAAGAGGCTATATTGTTTAAATTTTTGATAGGGTGCTGGTGAATACATTTCTATAAGTATATCTATATATATGCGTACATACACACACACACACATATATGTATGTATATATATACATATATATATATATATATACATACATATATATATATAGATATATATGTATATATATGTATATATATGTATATATATGTATATATATGTATATATATGTATACATATGTATATATATATACATATATATATGCATAACAATCTATGTTTTTGCTCAGGGGTTTGGTGAGAGCCAATCATGGTCAATGACCCAATATGATAGGGCTGAGAGCAAGCCAAATTTTATTTTTTCTGACTTTATATTTTCTATCTGGAGGTCTGTGTGTCATTGGCATTAGATGCACACAATATTTTATTGTTTGAAGACCACCTATGGATATATTTGTATAATAGACACTTTTGTATAGGTGGTTAGAGGCTATTTTGTGTTTTTTGCAAGCGAGAATGTTTACAAAACCAAAACGAAAGTGTCACTTGCGATAATTTTTTGCCAATCCTTCTTTTGCAAAAGAAGCTAGTGGTTTGCATGGGTTTTTCAATGTGATTTTTTTTGTGGGCTTCTTTCTATGACCTCCATTTTTTGGCTACGTTTACAACAAAATATAATTCCTAACATAATCCAGTTTTCTTTTGTAGATATATGTGTAGATTTTATGTACACATAAGTTGAGAATAGAGGTGGATAAATTTTTTGAAAATAATTTTGAGATGTGTAATCTAAAGATGGAGGATCTATTGAGAGATCAATATCTATGGGATGTTGTTGATGAGAATGTTTCAAGGCCTACATATCCTTTTTTGGTTGCTCAATATGATGTTATGGACTGTAAAGCCTAATCAGATTGTGCTTGGTAGACTCTATTTTAATCAATGTCCATGAAAAAACCTCTACACAAAAACTATGGAAGAAACTTGGTGAGATGTACTAGGCCAAATCTTTAATGAACATATTTTCTTGAGGAAGAAATTGTATTCCTTGAGAATGGAAGAGGGTGGATGAATTACAAACCACCTGAAAGAATTCAATATGTTTGTGGCTCAATTGGAATTAGTTGGTATCAAAATGGATGAGGAGAAATTTTAGTTCTTGCTTTTTTCAATTTTTTGATTTGTGGGATTCTCTTATTATGGTTATTGGGAGTACTTTTGTTATCTTGAAGAATGAAGATTTGGTGGGTTCTTTTCTTTTTGAAGAGATAAGGAGGAAGGTATCCATAATACCAAGGAGGCCCTCAATGTTCGTGGAAGACCTAAGGAAAAGACAAGAAGAATGAGAAGTGTGATAAATCCAAGTCCAAGGGGACATCCAAATCTCCTAAAAAGTCCAAAGTTATTTTCTAGAACTATAGTAAGTATAGAAATATTTGTAAGGATTGTAAAGAAGAAAAGAAGAAGAAAAAGAAGAGATTTGATTCTAATTCTGAGCCCGAGAAGGAAGATGGTGATGCATTCATTGCAGCTTTGGCAACTCATGTAGGTAATGATGCATGGTTAATTGACTCAGGTGCATCTTTCCATATGACCTCTAATAGAGATTGGTTTTCTAAATATGAAGAATTTGATGGAGGTAAAGTGTACTTGGGTGATGATTATTGTTTAAATATTGTTGGCCATGGTAAAGTTAGAATCAAGTTTCCTAATGGTAGAATAAAAAGGATTAATGGTGTGTTGCATATCCTTGGATTAGCACAAAATTTGTTATCTGTGAGAAAACTAATATATGTAGGTGTGCAAGTAGTATTTTTTGATGTAGGATGCAAGATGGTTAGAGGTGCTATGGTGATTGCTAGACGTATTAGATATGACACATTGTATAAGCTTGATGCATACACTGTTGAGTGCAATAGTACTTCTGTGAAAATAAAATATGTGGCTAGTTCATTGGAAAAGGTGAGGGTTTCATTTTCAATAGATGGTGATGGCTTTTGGGTACCTAAGGGCACTCCTTCTGAATCAAAGTTACCTATAGAGAAAACTATATTATGGTACTAGAGACTTAGCCACATTGGATAAAAGGGTCTAAGGATCTTGAAAAATTATAACCTTATTGAAGGGCTGTTTGATTATAATCTTGAATTTGATTTCTGTGAGCATTGCATTTATAGAAAAAAAATTGTGTTCAATTTTACTCGAGTTCTCATAAATCTTATGGTGTATTGGATCTTATTCATTATGATGTGTTTGGTCTTGTAGATGTTCCTTCAACTAAAAATCCACATATTATGTTTCATTTATTGATGATTATAGTAGGACATGGGTATATTTTCTATAGAGTAAATATGAATTTTTCAATCAATTTAAAGAATTTAAAGCAATGGTTGAGTTATAGACTAGAAAGAAAATAAAATATTTGAGGACTGATAATGACGATGAATTTTTCTCTAATGATTTTGAGAGATTTTGTAAAGACAGTGGTAATCATAGAAAAAAGACAAGTCTGTATTCTCCACAATAGAATGAAGTTGTAGAAAGAATGAATAGGACATTGATGGAGATGGCTAGGAGTATGTTGAGTGGTGCTAGTCTATAACAAAGGTTTTGGGCTGAATCTGTTGCCACTACTTGTTGCTTGATTAATAGACCTCCTACATCAACTCTTGTTGATAAGACACCTATAAAACTATGGTTGGGTCACAAGCCTTCATTAAGACATATTAGATTTTTTGGTGTGAGGCATATGCAAATGTCCCAAAGAAGAAGTGAACAAAGTTGGAGAACAAGGTTGTGAAATGTATCTTCATCAGATACAGTTGTGGTGTGAAAGGATACAATATTTTGGATCTTGTTGCACATAAGGTAACATATAGAAGTGTTAGTTTTATAGAAACTGAGGACTCTTCTTTATATTGTAGTTAGAACAAAACAAACAAGAAGATGTGATTCAAATTCCTTCTATGCTTGAGAAAGTTGAATCAAGACCTATGGATAAACAATAAGTTGAAGAGAGCTGATTTAGCTCTGAATCTTTAAAAGAGGAGGAAGAACCTCCAACTCAACTTTTTCATGGGTTTACAAGGCACAGATAACCACCTAAAAGGTATTCACCTGATGATTGGAGATGTATTTTTGATTTGAATACTAACATGGATGAACCTAGATCTATAGAAGAGGCATTAGGTATGAATGATGTAGAATCCTAGAAGACTACTATGGATGAAGAAATGGAAGCTTTGAAAAATAATGATACATGGGGTTGTGTACCATTGCCTGATAGACGAAAAACTATTGGTAGAAAATGGGTGTTCAAGAAAAATATTGGCTCAGATGGAAATATTGAGAAGTAAAAAAGAAAGGTTGGCTACCAAAGCTGACTCTCAAGTTGAGGGTGTTGATTATGGTGAGATATTTTCTCCTGTTGCAAAAATGGCATCCATTAGATTTTTTCTATCGCTACTACTTATGATTTAGAGGTTGAGAAAATGGATGTAAAATCTACTTTCGTTCATGTGACTTGGAGGAGGATATTTATATGACATAACTAGAGCACTACGTGGTGAAAGGTAAATGTAAATTAGTTTGTAAATTCAAGAAATATTTGTATGACCTAAAACAGAGTCCTAGGATGTGGTACCAATTAAATGATACATATGTGTTGAGTTTTGTATTTGAGTGTTATAAATCAAATCATTATGTTTATTATAAAAATGATGGTGATCATTTCCTGTTTATTGCATTATATGTTGATGATATGTTATTTATTGGCAGAGAAAAGGTATGGTTTCAGAACTGAAGTCTCAGCTTGTAGATCTTGGGATGGAAATTAGACACATTATTGGGATAGAAATTAGAAGAGGTAGAGTGAACATAAAGCTATGGCTTGGCCAAATTAATTATGTCAATTCAATTTTATAAAGGTTTAACATACAAGATTGTAGACCATTGTGTGTTCCTTTTTTAACTAGAACAAAGTTATCTATTTTAGATTCTCCAACATCCTCATTAGAGATGGAATACATGAGCAGAGTTCCTTTCTAGAGTGCAGTTGGAAGTTTGATGTATGCTATGGTTTGTACTAGATCAAACATTGGCAAAGCAATGGGAGTTCTTTCTAGATATATGTTTAATCTTGGTAGAGTTTATTGGGATGCACTTAAAAGAGTCTTCATATATTTACATAGCACCTCAGAGTATTCCTTGTGTTATCATAATAATTTGATTGAAGATGAGATTTCACTTGATATTCATGGTTATGTGGATTCATATTGCGCAAGTGATGCTGATAGCAGATGATCCACCAGTGCTTATATATTTACTTTATTTGGTGGAGCAATTAGTTGGATGAATAAAAGATATGTTATGGTTGCTTTGTCCGCTACTAAAGTTGAGTATATGGCAACTACTCATGCTTGTAAAGAAGACATTTGGCTTAAGAGACTATGTTTAAATATTGGAATTAAAAAATATGTTGTGAAATTTTTTTGTGATAGTCAATGCGATGTGTCTAGCTAAGAACCTAACATTTCATGCCAAGACTAAGCACATTGGTTCACAATATCATTTTTTTAGAGATATGTTCAAAGATGGCAGGGTGAAGCTGGTTAAGGTAGAGACTTTGATGATTCTTTTTTATTCTTTAACTAAGCTTATGAGCACATAGAAGTTTATATGGTGTTCAAAGTCTATGGGCCTTTTGACCCCTATTAGTTAAGAGATGATGTTTATACTCCCTCCTATTGCTCTTGCAAGGTGTTCAACAAGTGGGAGATCTGTTGGGAAAATGTGTCTCAACCTTACAATTATATAAAGTTTACTATTGATAAAATGTATTTAAGATATCTATCCTAGTTACATTGATAGACATAACCTACAGTGGAAGCACAGGGTGGAGTAGAATGTGAGTGTGTTAAGAAAAATAATTTAATATATATTAAATTTTTGACATACATTAAATTAATGATATATTGTAAATATGGAATATTCATCATTAGGTCTTAGATCTAATGGTAGATATTTTTTTGGCTTTTCTTTCCCTAGAAGTCAACCCTATTTTATGAGGGCATTGTATTATGACTAGGTATTATGATGTATTTTGAGAGTCTAATAGTGGTCGTGTTACCTCTAGATCTTTGGTTGGTGATACTCCTGTGAGAATTTTTATCTACAAGTATATTGTAATCTTTTTTATTTCTGAATAATATATTGGGAAGCTTTTGGAGTGTGGGGTTTTCTCCTTAAAGTGTTTTCCCCAAATAAATCAATGTGTTGTGATATGCATAAAATTTATGTTTATTTATGTTTAAGTTTCTATCACTTTTGAAAATATTTGTAAAGTTTTGCATTATTCTCCTCTCAATATTAGTGTAGGAATTTGTTCTACTACCTTAGCTTCCTTACAAATATGAAGTTAAGAGAGATGGAGCAATAAGGGAAATAGAAATAGCATTTGAGAACTTTGGAAACAATGACTAGAAGCACATATCCCCTCCAATAGGGATATTCCTAGGAATTGATTCCTATAAGCTCAATAAGAAATTTAGTAGCAACAATGATCATAATTCAGGAAAGAAGGAATGACTAGACTACAGATATGAAAATGCATCATGGGTAAGTGCACCAAGATGGTTCCCAAAAATGGGGCTTAAGTGGCCACTTTTTTTTTTAAATCAGGAAATATTAACCTTGGACATGAAATTGAGGATAACTGCACTCAAAATTTTGAGATGGAACAAAAACAAGGATCGAAGTGCTCCGAGTCTACTCTCTAAACTACTAATTTATTTTGAAAATGGTTGAGATTAAGGGGTTCAAAAGAGGGATGTACATAAATTGTTGTTGTTTTTGTCAGAAAAACATAACATAGCAACTCTTGTATGACCCTAGCTCGGTGAAATTTTTGTAGTATTTTAAAAATTGCTATGGTCAGAAGTTAGCTAATAGTATCTAGTTGATGCATGATTTTTCTAATAATTTTTTAATGAATATTTTATTTTTTACTAATTTTCTAAGTGGGAACTTCCTAAAAAGAAGAATTTTGGTCGTCCTCCCCCTACAAATTTTGGAAAGTAATAGATTTTTTTTAATTTTTAATTTTTAAATTTGTAAAATGGAGTCTAGTTTCTAAAAATGTAATCTATTTGAAATTTTGATGAACAGTTAATTTATAACAAAAAAATACCAAACACTGCTTTTTGACAAAAAATAGACATACAAACAAAAGAAATGATGGATGAAAGGTCTAACATTGTCAGAAAGTGAAAAAAATTACATCGTTGGAAAGCTAAGAGAGAACTTAACATTACCCATGTGTTAGATTTTGTCGATATTGAACCAGATGCAATCCTGACAGTGAGCATGAACTCTATTATGTGAAAAATTGTAGAATTTGTAAAAAACACATCTCTGGTCATTGGGAATACCCTCCAAGCCTTTGGGTTGGCATTCCAAGGAAAATACCAAAGCTAAGGCTTGAGGATTCCCAAAGCAAAATATAGCACAAGCGTGTTATAACACACTCACATTATGTGTTAGTTTTGACATTTTTTGCTTCTATGGGGAACATGTCTAGCAACACATAACACACTCGTGTTATGTCTTCCTTTAGTTAAATGCCACTTTATTGAA
>VDFB02000008.1:70473390-70498926 GCA_007258455.2 Sequoia sempervirens
AGTTTTCACATTGAAAGGCATATAATATGAGTTCAGGTTTGAATTACAGTGATAACTGATATACAATTGAAGTTTGGAGGGGAACAAGCTTTTGAAAAAGTCAAATTTTTTAGGAGTTTGAGGAAAGAAGAAGCAAAGGCTACATAATTGGGTAGAACTCCTCCATTTGAAACTTTGGTTTTTTAGGTATGTGAAGTCTTTGTACATTTTCCTTCATTCTATTATGTCTTGCTTTCATTTTTGTTGTTTTTCTTATTCCATGTTGATCAAATTGTTTGTTTGTCATGTTACAACCTTAGGTTGTCAATGGACATTTTAAATTACACAATTCTATACACTTTCCTATTACTTTTTTAAACCACGTCTCTTTGAGGCATTTTGTTAAATTTAACAATTTACTTTCTTTGTGTATGCTTCCAAAGCTTTCATTGAGGTATTTTGTCAAATAGTTATACAAACTAGCTAATTTCCTTGTCTATGCTACCAAATTTTCCATACATGTCTCTAAAAAATTGGAATATACTCCTAATGCAGTAGGGGGAGGCCTACAACATACAAACACACAACTCCAATCTACAAACAAATTTACAATTTACAATTTCATCATGACCTCTTCTTTCAACAAATTCACATTGTTTAGGTTGTAGCATATCAAAGTCACTCAATCGGGTATAATTCCCCACACAACCTTCTCACTTCTTAGCAGACCCCAAATCCAAAAATAGTCTTTACTTAGGTCTCAAAACAAAATATTTTCTAGGTTTTAGGACCTTGCATGCTCAAATAGGTTTCCAATACAAAAACCCTCAATTTGCTCAAAAATATCTAGGGTTTTCTATATTTCACAACTCCATGGCCTTCCAAGCCTCACCAAAGCATCAAACAAGTTTTTTAGGGTCTGTAAAAACAAAACAAACCTTCACTAGGCCTTTAGCCTCATTAGATCTTAAAAACACCACTTTGGTTCTCTTTTTCATGCCAAAAACTCACATTCTCAGCCTAAGATAACATCACCATCCCTATAGTCACCTTACAACTATTAAAAGAAACATGAAAACTGAAAAAAACATATTACAAGCCTTTCCTCTGAATCATAGGTCACCACGGTAGGAGGAAATGCTCCATCTTTAAATTAAAGTAAAAATCATACCCTGCTGGTCTATACAGGTTGATCATGAAGAATGGAGTTTTTTCGTTCACCGAAACAACTAAAGGAGTCTCAAAATAGATTGAAGTCCAAGTTAAGACCTGCCACCACAGTGATTTTTTGTTCTACAGACCTAGGACCATTTAGACACCTTTATTTTACCCATTACAGATCCTTTCAACATATCCAACAATCACCAATGCTTTTTTTGTACCAAACTGCACAAATTATTAAGTTTTCTATGCTTTTAAGGGCCCAAATTAGCCCACTTTTACAAAGGGACCACCTTCAAAACGTGTTCAAATCTCCTAAAACCTTGGGACAGCACTTTATATCTATCAAAACTTCAAATTATAGCATTAGATTGTAGAGATTCTATCATTTACCACCCAAACCATAAAACCCTCTCCCTAGGCTTAGAAACTGTATGTTTTATTGAAAGTAGCACTTGCCAAACACTCCAAAACTTGAAAATTGTTGAAACAAGCCTAATATACCTTGTTCATGCTCAATATAACATAAAATAATGTTTCCCAACTAAGAAACTCAATTTCAGTCACCAAAAGCTCAATTTTGTTAAGGAAAACTCAACATTTCCTCATTTGGTTTGACGCCCAATCCAAGATCATCCTCCATTAAATTTTATCATGGCCTTTTATAATGATTCCCTCTTAAAAAAAACCACTTCAACTTTGAAAACTAATATTTGAAAGAGGTGACCGTTGGTCTCCCTCTTTAATAGACATTTACAACCCTTCACTATTAGTTAATTTGACTTGACTTAGCACTTTTTGCACAAGTAAAATTATTCATCATGCTGAAGAAACAAACTGTTAAAAGGAAAAAACTAACAGATGATCAGCTCCAAGCCTTCAGAGATAAAGAGAAAAAAAAGATGAGGGAATATCATGAAAAGTATAAATTGGGAACGATTGACGAAAACAAGCCAGTTGAAGAAGAACCTCAACCGTCAAAAAAAGAAAAGAAATTGGAAGCACAAAGGGAACAAATGCAAAAAAGTCATGCTAAGGGAGATGCAGATACCATAGTTGGAGACACACCCTCTACTGTAAGTGAATATGAAGGGACACCATTAAGCACAAGCGAATATGGAGGGACACCATCTACCACAAGTATGGTTGGGCACCATCCACCACATTTGAAGTTGAGAGTACATCATCACTCAGATTTGATGAACAAGGTATGCCATCATCCCCATGTGAACTTCAAGGTATATATTTTATTTCACCCTCGGTCGAAGGTACACAATCTAGCCCACCTCAATTAAATATTGATGAAATTGATAATATTGAGATGAATGTGTATACACCTAAAAATGGTCACATCACAATAGTCTGGTAATTAATTAAATATTTTTAATATTTAATTAAATCTCTAAATTCAATCTACGTATAAATAAATCTAAATAATTTATTTATATTGTTCATTCTTTCAGTTCGATTAAATAAATAAGTTTATTTAATCACTTTTCTTATCCATTTCTTAATTAATTAAATAAACATTATGATTTATTTATATTAATTATCATATAATCTTGGCTTGAATTTTTATTCAAATAAAGATTAAATATTCTTCTATTCTAAAAATCTTCTAAATTCCATTCATAATTAAATATTCCAAATATTTAATTAATTCTTCTAAAGTCTATTCGCAATTAAATATTCCAAACATTTAATTGAGTCTTCTATAGTCCTAAAATCAAATATTTCAAAAATGTTTTAAATCCTCAAACTCATATAAAATTAAATAAATTTATTTATTTAATTTGGATTATCTACAATAACCGTGAAATAAATTCAAAACAAAAAATTAACAAATTTCTCTATTTCTGAGCAAAGTTGTTCCCGTGGGTTGAAGACAAACCTCCATTCTTCTCTCCAACCTCCCAACATCTTCCATCTTCCTCTCAACCTCTCCATCTTTCACCATTCAAAATTACCAAACAATCTCACAGCCATTGATCTTTGCCAGCCAGGCTCTTGCCTATAAAAATCTATAAAAAGGACTGTCGGGTCTTTGAAAAGAGAGAAGATTTTGTATAGGAAAACTATAGCCAATCTACAATAGCATAGTCTTCTAGCATCCATAGAATTCTAGATTTTAGCATAGCATAGCCTAGCATATTAGCATTCCATATCATGGCCTATCAACCTCACATCATAGTTTCAATAGCATTCATAATCCACAGCCCTTGTGCATAATCTATAGCCCATGTGCATATCCACAAACCAACATTTCACTCCACCAACATATAGGATAGAGAAGTATTCTCTCTCTTTGCATATGTGTTCTGCAGGTTGCCATTCTAAGAAGCTTTGCTTATACAATCTGAGAGCAGCAACTTCAAGCAAATCAATGGAGATAGAGGACAATGGAATGATTTTGAAGAAGCTCTGTTTGATTTCTTTGATTTCATTCTATTTAGCTTTCTTTAGTTTAATGTTGCAATGGTGTGTTTTTTTCATATCATTTTGCTACTAACATTTCCCACACACATTTTTGGCGCCCACCGTGGGGCTCACTGCCCCAATTTTAACATCTTTTCACAGATTTTTCTGACAGGTTACGGCTGGAAGAGCATATTAGCACATCAAACACGCTTCAGCGCATATCACACCCAATTTAGCACTCTTTAACTCTATTGTAGCGCTCATTGTAGGTTCTTCAGCACCCACGGAGGATTCTCTAGCGCTCTTTTCACATTCCACGATGCATTTCAATGATTCCGTAGCGCTATTTAATGATTCTATAGTGCCCTTTAATGATTATGTAGCGCTATTTGCAATTTCCTTAGAGAATTTCTGTTTTAGCACTCTTGATGTCTATTTTAGTGCATTTTTCTATTTTAGCATATAACTTGTAACTCTTCAACTATAATCTATAACTTGAGTAAGATTTGACTGGATCCGACGCGATCACGGCTAGTGTGAGATTTAAAGAAAAAAATGAACCAATCCTAGGATAGTTATTTAATTCAAAAAAAAATAAAAATGAAGCAATCTTAGGATAGTCACCTCATTTTCTACTTTGGACTAAAAAGAACTCCATGTCTTTGTGAAGCAATATCTTCACCTAGCATAGAAAACTATTTATTTGGGCTTAAAATTGAACTCTTGCTTGCTATGATTAAACAGTGATAGGCCTATGCTCTCCCCTTAATTGGGTGATCAAAATTCCAGACTCATCTACTTTATTTCATGCAATTTTAAGCTTTGTTAAAACCTTTTAGAAGGCCTTCCGTAGTGGGAAAAAGTACTCACCCTATGAGAATGACCTAAGTGGGAACAACTAAAGCCAAGTTTTCCAACCCACTTTAATCAAATGCAGATGGTTGATGAAAATCCCATTCGATGGTAGAGTGCATTGATAACCATCCCCAAAGCCTTTAAACTAAAGGTTGGGAGGTCTCTCGAGGGAGTATATCATTTGCCGCACCGAATGGAAACCCATATTACAAACTTTAGAACTAGTGGCTAACTTGTCAATTTTTGAACATCTTAATTCTCATAGTGCAAGGGGAGGGAAGAATCTTCCCCCAAGATACTCACCATATAACTACCATAGACCCTGAACATTGGCTATTTCTCTTTGGTTAAGACTTGGAAAAGGCAAAAACACGGGCACCCTTAAGGGGGTGACAAGGCTATGTGAGATGACGTAGTTTTAAGATGTGGGCTATGAAATTATGGTGACCTTTTGACCATAGGAGTGAGTCTGTTTAATTTATTTTATCATTGGTATTTTAAACAACTATTCTACAACTTGCCTGATGTGTCTTCAAACCATTAATTCAATAAAGATCATCCAAAATTCACAATCACATTGATTACTCTCATGTTAAGATATTGGAAATCTGCAACCTTTGTTAAGAAATCCATTATCAAACAAATAAAAAAGCCAAAGAAACCACTTAGCTACAAGAAAATATTGAAGAAAAGACGATTCTTGTACCAAATTCAAAAGGTTTTTACTTAAACATAGAACCTTTATTCATTGATATCATGACTATGTTAGAGGTTTCACTAATGATTATGTTGTAGAACCGTTATACTCATGAGCTTTATTTCAAAGACGAGCCCTTTCTCAAAGGCACAACCATAGTCAACGTATTCGTTCTTATTATATTCCCCAACCTGCAATTGTATATTCTACTTGTCTGAATCAATTTCTGCAATAGAGAACTCAATCACATTAGGCATTTATCACAAATCCATCTTTTTATGAAGCTACGATCAAACTTCATAAAGTGTAAAATAATTTTTTTCTTGATCTTTTGTTTAATTTCCCACAAATAGGATTTTCATCCTTTCAATCAGGGAAAAAACACGAGCTAAAGACTAGAAATCTTTTAAGTCATAGAATCTTCATTCTATTCTGACTTTCATATCCATCAAAAATTGCACTATTTTATTCTTTTGATCAAAATTTAGTAGAATTTGGGGCAAAGCTTATGCATGTTGTCACGAGATCTCGAAAGCACATAGAAAAAGATGAAAGAGAAAGTACCACAAGAAAAATGGGTGATAATAGTGAGAAAGAAGAGAATCCATTTCATACTGAAGAGTTAACAGAAGAAAAGCTTCAAGAAGCAGAGCAAGATCCCCAATTCCATACTCTTATGGAAAGGATTTTAGAACGAAACAAAGAAAAATATTTTCTTTCATTAGCTAATCAAAGAGCTAAGTTACCTTCCAATTTTGATATAGAAGGGATTAAAGAGAATCCTAAAACTCCTCCTATTGATTTTAGTGCCCTTACTCAATAGATAAAATAATTACAAGGGAAAATAAAGGAAATGCAAGGGGCTACAACAAAGATGTTTTGGATGACATGTCTCCTTATCCATTTGATAGGAGTCTTCAAATGATCCCTTTTCCAAAACATTGTGAAATCCCTAAATTTGATAGGTACAATGGAAAAACTGACCCCATTGAACATGTGAGGGATTTTTGAAATATGAGTCTAGAATTTGCTTATGAAGATACCTACTTAATGCAATTGTTTCCACAAAGTTTGGGTGGACAATCCATGGAGTGGCTTTCCAAGATCACTCCCCCCATCAAAACCTTTGAGGAGTTAATAAATTAGTTTATGTCACAATACTCCTACAACATTCAACACCAAATAACAATGCTTGATCTTTGTAAAGTGAAACAAAAAGTAGGGGAATCTTTCACTACATTTTTGCAAAGGTGGAGAAGGGTGTTTGCATGATATTCCCGTCCTATTCCTGAAAAATAAAAGATGGATATCTTCATCAATAGCCTAGATCAAGAATTAAGCTACAAGCTTAATCTTCATTGTCCTCATAACTTTGAAAAATTGATTGAAAACACAATTACCATTGAAGGGGCCTTGGTCAAAAGAGGAGTGATAAAATTTGATAATCCAAATTCATCCAACCATAACAACAATGATAAAACAAGGTTTTGGAATAGAAATAAAAATGTTGTCAATGATGGTATAGTGGATGCAAACAATCTACAAACAAGACCATCTATCTTCAACCTATCAAGTGCTCCACGAAACAACCAACAAGGAAAAAACAATCAACAAGGACAAAACTCCAACCAAGAAAGCATGACCAATCAAAATACCAAGGATAATCATGGTAATTTCAATAACAATCTTGGCAATACCCAAACATCAAATCCATCTAGACCTTCATTCTTTTCAAATCAACTGAATTTTACCGCTTTGGGTCAATCTCTTGAGTCTGCTCTCAAGGAGATTCTTGATAATAAGGTTATCACCTTACCACCACAAAGAGATTATGAGCCATGAGTCAAACCACTATCATGGAATGACTCATATTATTGTAATTATCATCAATGTAAAGGTCATAGAACAAATAACTGTCAAGCCTTGTGAAATTTAGTACAAGATTTAATTGACAATGGCACTATCACAATTGAAGGACATCATACCAATGAGGATCATCAAGCATTCACATATTCTTTACCAAACTATCAAAAGGGGGAAACATTAGATACCAAAGCAAAAAGTATAAATAATGTTGAAGACAACATAATCCGCCACATCTATGCAGATGATCAATGGGTTATGTTATCAAAATCAAGGAAAAACAAGAATATCAATAGGTTAATGTGACTACAAGAGGACAAGCAAAAGTTGTCCCAAAAGGTAGTTCATCTAAGGAAACTATTCCTCTTCCAAGTCATTATAATCTAGTTGATTAATTGAGAAAAATATCAGCTCAAATCTCCATCCTTGAACTTCTCAAAATATCTCCCGTACACAAGAATATTTTAGAAGAAGCTCTTGTAAACACAACCGTAGACACTGATTTGGATGTAAACAAATTTCAAGCCATGGTGGGAGATTTTTCTTCCCCCACTTGTCTTTCATTCTCCGAAAAAGATGATGCCTCCATGACACATCTACAAAATTCATCACTTTATCTTGAAGTCATGATCCATAAACATCGAATCAGACGTGTCTTGATAGATGGAGGAGCCGGTTTAAAAATTTGTACCTTAAAGCTAATACATGCCTTAGGAATATTAGAAAATTCCATTGATCCACAAAGGAAAATAACTATCAAGGCATATGATGATGAAGAAAGGGCTTCTAAAGGACTAATAATGCCACCTATCAGAGTGGGACCTATTGTGAAAAATACCTTTTGTCAGGTTCTAGATCATGATCTTTCCTATAACATACTTTTGGGTCATCCATGGATTCATGATATGCAGGCGATACCATCAATGTACCATCAATGCCTCAAGTTTTCGTATGATGGAGAAGAAATAACTATACAAGCTTACTACAATAGCACCCAAACTTGTTCAAATCTCCAAGAAACTCAAGACACCTTTGTGCCGCACAATAGGGAGGCTCTTACTACTTCTTCCAATCTACAAGGCCAGTTGCAAGAATTGACAAAGAATCTTGACACCAAGCTACATTTAAAAGACAAAGGAGTAGGCGAATATTCACTATGCCTTTCTACCATACCTCCTTCTCTGAGGTCACATGGTCAGCCAACCCTATCAAATCAAAATATTGCAACAACCTCTACATCTCAAGCTTTTGTTCCAATCACAAAGTTTGATGGAAAATTCATTAAATCTAACACCACCAAGGAGGAAGCCGAAGATAGGGACATCCTAAGTTGGCTATACAAAGATGAAGATGAATCTATCTTGTACATCAAGTTACCTACCGAACAATATGGAAAAGGGTATACCATCATGCAAAGATTGGGCTATGAAGGAAATGGTCCTATAGGAAAAAGAAAGAAGGAATCATTCAGCCAATTCAACCTATTTCAATACATCCAAAAGATAAAATAGGACTTGGATATAGTAAGGATACAGAAGAGTCAACTTCACAACAAGCACAACAAACTCATGAAGGAGAATCAATTTCAAATAAACCCCATGAAGATTTCACTCTACAAAAACTTTATGAATCAGTTTTCCAATTACAGAATGGTTCAGACACTGATTCTAATGAATATGAATGGGACACCATCTATAACGATGAATTTTGGAGAGACAAACAAGTTGATACCATACACAAATATGCACCTGTTCTCATACAAGGAGAAAGCTCAGGAACACAATCACTTGAATTTGAACCACAATATGACGATGACTCAAGTGAGGATGATTCAGATTTTAACGAGATTGATAATTGATGGGAGAATACCATCACAGACCTTGTCCATCATGAAAATGACAACCATATCATAACTTTGACAGCTCAAGACTTACCCAACCTAATGATCCCATACCTTTAGTCTATCTGAAACTTGTTAATTGGGACAACGATGCACCTATCCATATCTCTACATTCCATGATGATGAGGATATTGTAAATTTCCTTTGTTCATCTAATGAAGAAAATAAGTGTTTCATCAAATAATCTCATACTCTAGATTTTGATAGGGAGGGTGTCAAGTTTCTTAGTTGTAAAATAAATGAAATAAAAGATGGATCTATCAGTGAAAACTAAAAAATGGCAGTGGTAGATCACAATAAGAGAAAATAAAGAGTGAATCCAATGGTGAAAACCTTTTTGAGGCACTGAAGGATGAGAAACTTGACACTCTTCCCAAACATTATCAAGAAAGATCTATTTTGATTGATCCAACAAAATCAATCAACATAGGTACAACAGAGCAGCCAAAAATCTTGCAACATGTAGCATCATTAATAGTAGAAGAAGTACAGAAGTTCACAGCGTTCTTGAAGGAGAATCAAATCAACTTTGCTTGATCATATGCTGATATGCTAGGGTTAGATCCTAATCTGATAATACATCATCTATCTATAAACATAGGGGCAAAACCTGTGAAGCAAAAACTCAGAAAAATGCATCCACATGTTCCATTATTGGTTAAAGAAGAGTTAAAGAAGCTTTTAGATGTTGGATTCATTCGGTCTATCGACTATGCAAAATGGATCTCCAATATCATACCTGTTTCAAAGCTGGATGGAAGGATTAGAATTTGGAAAATCACAGAGCTTCAAGTTTTTGGTGATTCACAACTTGTTATAAATCAAATCAATGATGATTATCAGACTAAATATGATAAGTTGATACCTTACAAAAAGATGGTGGATGATTTTAAGAAATACTTTCTTGTTATCAAGTTCATACAAATTCCACGTATTGATAATAAAGCAGCAGATGCTATGGCTACAATTGCATCCTTACTCCAGTTGTCTAAGAATCAAGCACGATAAGATTTCCTGGTGGAACAATTGTTTTCTCCTACCTATGCCAATCTGGAAACCCAAATCATTTGCCACTTAACCAGTTTTGATTCTCCATTGTATGGCCAAGTTTACACTTACCTAAAGGAAAATGTATTACCATTGGACTTGTCTAGAAACCAGAAAAGAAATTTCATCTGTCAATCCACCCGTTACACTTTAATTGTTCACGTCTTATACCGACGTGGTCTGGATGGTATGCTCCTTCGATGTCTTGAACATGACAAATCTAAAAAATCCTTACAAGAGGTTCATGGTGGTATTTGTGGAACTCATTCAAGTGGTTTAACCTTAGCCAAGAAACTTGTTAGAATGGGATATTATTGGCCTACCATGGAGAGAGAATCTTTTAATTTTGTCAAGAAGTGTTCTAAATGCTAGATTTATGGGAATCTTATTCATGCACCTGCAAAGGAACTGCAGCCTTTCACTCCGACATGGCCTTTTTCTCAGTGGGGACTAGATCTTGTTGGAAAAATTCATCCTTCATCATCAAATGGGCATAAATTCATCATCATGGCTACAAAGTATTTTACAAAATGGATCGAAGTTGTTCCTTTGACAATGGTGACCGGTAAACAAATCTCTTCATTTATCCTGAATTACATCATCTATCGATATGGAATTCCTAATTCTATCATCATTGATAATGGGAGGCCTTTCAAGAATCAAGATGTTGATGAACTTTGTGAAATATTTTACATCCAACACAAGTTCTCTACACCTTACTATCCACAAGGAAATGGTCAAGCAGAAACTTCAAACAAAACAATCTTGAAGATCTTGAAGAAGACGATAAATGATGTCGGTTGTGATTGGAATGTCCAGTTAAATCCAACTTTGTGGGCATACAGAACCAGCATTCGTACACCAACAGGAGCCACCCCACATGCCTTGGTATATGGAGTAGAAGCGATCTTACCATTAGAGGTTGAAATACCTTCGCTTAGGGTTTCACTCAAAGGATTGATAAATGATGAAGACTAACGAGTATCTCATCTACAAGAGCTAGAATTGTTAGATGAAAGACGTCAATATGCAGCTAATCACTTGAAGGGTTATCAACAAGTTATGTCCCATAGCTAAAATCATAGTGTTAAACCACATAAATTTCAAGTAGGTGACAGTCTTGAAAGAAAATCCACGCAATCAGCAAAATAATAATAATAATAATTAAAAAAAAAATTCACTTGATCTAAAAAAGTGTAATAAAAACAAGTGGTGAAAACCTGGAAAACATGCGCTACTTGTGATCAAAATGGGCTCCTCTATCTGTTAGCTTATGTCTTCCATTTGCTTTACGACATCATCTATCTATATCTATCATCTCTACATATCTATCATATCCATATCATGCAACAGGAATCCTTGTGTTTCATCATGGCTTGATGAAATTTGTACATATCCATCATATTTAGGTTGTGTTTACACTAGGGGTAGGAACACAGACTAAACAAGAGAGGGGCAATGAGCTTTTAGAACATCATAAATGGAAAAATGACGGTTTTACAAAACACGACATACATTGACGCATCAAATCAACCACAACATTAAAACGATCACTAAATGCCAATGAAATCAAACAACATGGTAAAAAACAACATTAATCAAAACACAAACATCAATGTTGATAACCAAGTTGGATGATCTTAATCTGAATAGTTTTTGGAATACTTTAAGCAAAAATTTGAATTGTTGGTTTATTTTTTATCATATCTCTGGAGGAATTCGATGATGTATTGAACTAGAAAAGCAAGCAAGGAGTATGATTTTTCTTTTCCTATTGTTTGTGAGTGAATCATTAGTACTATGCAAATTGGTCGCGAGACATGCTCTACTAAGTATCATTAATGACATTTCAAAATTTGCATGGGAAACGGGTTAACTCTTGTCTGTTTATGCAAGTGATACTTAGGTCATCTCGGTTCAATTATACCTAGATGCTTGTATTATCTTGCTATATCAAAATTCATGAAAGCAATACTCAGGTCATCACTGGTGCTAACATACCCTTTGATGCTTGTATTAACTTTCAACATTTTAATGCTCTATGATGACACAAAAAGCACAAATAAGCTCCCAGAATGGCAATATTTTATAAATACCCTACATGGTTAGTATAGATTACATTCATTTTAGAATCTGCATTTTGCATTTATAGATTTTCCCAAAAGCTAGCAAAGTATAAAAGTTTCATATCTTTCCAATAAATGACAGTATATTTGACATTCATAAAAAAAAAAACATCATCATATTCATTTTTCATAACATATCATTTCATCATATGTCACATCATAAATCATATCATAAGCATCATGCATAGGTAAAATTGATACCCATCACCTAATAAAGGTACACATACTCATCGCACAAACAAATCATCACTGCATATCATATTATCTCAAAAAATGAAAGTCAAAATATACAAAGATGTCAACTATGCATGACATAACATCATCCAAAATGGGACCATATCAGTATGTATACAAATGTCTCAACAGAGTATCAATAACATATCATATAAAATGCACTATGAAGTGCTATCCTCTGATGCTGCTGATCTCGGCTCTGTCCCACAGAACACCTGCAATGAAGCCTGCAAGTACAGAGGGTAAGGGTGCATACAAATCCATCATCTCTGAATATCCACCTCAAGGCATCGGTACCTCCCACCTCCTGGCCATCAAATCTTACTATCTCACCCATCACTGGAATCTTCAGGATGCAATACACATCCTCAGGTATCACATTAATCTCTCTTGTTGGCAAATGAAAAGTGTTCGTGTCATTGTGCCACCTCTCCGCAAGTGTTTTCAATAAAGCTCTGTCGAGATGCACCTCAGGCATCTCAAGTAACAAGTTCGATCTG
This sequence comes from Sequoia sempervirens, assembly GCA_007258455.2. Classification (NCBI taxonomy): domain Eukaryota; kingdom Viridiplantae; phylum Streptophyta; class Pinopsida; order Cupressales; family Cupressaceae; genus Sequoia; species Sequoia sempervirens. The sequence continues at coordinate 70,486,172 of VDFB02000008.1, forward strand.
CATGCCTTGATCACATCTCTATCTGCTTGTACAAGTTGTGGAATCAACCTCCATGTCTTTGGGAATTGCTTCCATAACTGGAAGACGCTCAATCTCTCCTATTGAATAGGAAGAATCATCAAGTCAAAGCAACATCAATATCAAATCATCAAGACAAATCAATCAAATCATGGAAAACAAATTTATAAAAATTCTTTTTGTTTTTAACAACCTTAGAAGAAAACTTATCAACAAACTATTTGTCTTTCATCATCATGAAAAACAAATTTATCAAAATCCTGTTTGTTTTTAACAAATTTAGAAGCAAACTTATCAACAACCTATTTGTTTTTCATCATCATGAAAAGAAAATTTATCAAAATCATGTTTGTTTTTAACAACTTTAGAAGCAAACTTATCAACAACCTATTTATTTTTCATCATCATGAAAAGCAAATTTATCAAAATCCTGTTTATTTTTAACAACTTTAGAAGCAAACTTATCAACAACCTATATGTTTTTCATCATCATGAAAAGAAAATTTATCAAAATCTTGTTTGTTTTTAACAACTTTAGACGCAAACTTATCAACACCCTATTTATTTTTCATCATCATGAAAATCACATTTATCAAAATCCTGTTTGTTTTTAACAACTTTAGAAGCAAACTTATCAACAATCTATTTGTTTTTCATCATCATGGAAAACAAATTTATCAAAATTCTATTTGTTTTTAACAACTTTAGAAACAAACTTATCAACAACCTATTTTTTTTCATCATCATGAAAAGAAAATTTATCAAAATCATGTTTGTTCTTAACAACTTTAGAAGCAAACTTATAAACAAACTATTTTTTTTCATCATCATGAAAAACAAATTTATCAAAATCCTGTTTGTTTATAACAACATTAGAAGCAAACTTATCAAACAATTATTTGTTTTTCATTAACTTGAAAGCAAATTTATCAGCTACTATTTGTTTTCCAACAACTTTGGGAAAAAATTTATCAGACAAACATCATCAAATCAGGGCAATGCAATACACTCGAAAATTTCACTTTTTACTAGGTTAAAATGGGAAAATGACATTTTTAACCTATTTAAAGGAAAAATTGGGGCATTTTATCACATTCTATCATTGCAGGGGCAATTTAGGTCATCAATTTTTCATCTTACATCTTTCCACATAAATTTCTTCACATCATAATTTTTAAACGATGAATCCACATCTTAAAAATCATAAAAAATAAAAAAATTCCAACAAATCTAAAAATTCAAAAAAAATCACAAAAATCAAAATCTTATCGACTCATCATTCGAGGGGGCATATACCTATCAACATTCGACAATCAACATCTGGGGAAAATTTCAAAATTCTTTGAACTAATGCGTAAAACACATCACTTCAAAGAGGAGCAAAATGTATACGCCTAAAAATGGTCACATCACAATAGTCTAGTAATTAATATTTAATTAAATCTTTGAATTCAATCTGCATATAAATAAATCTAAATAATTTATTTATATTGTTCATTCTTTCATTTCGATTAAATAAATAAGTTTATTTAATCACTTTTCTTATCCATTTCTTAATTAATTAAATAAACATTATGATTTATTTATATTAATTATCATATAATCTTGGCTTGAATATTTTATTCAAATAAAGATTAAATATTCTTCTCTTCTAAAAATCTTCTAAATTCCATTCACAATTAAATATTCCAAATATTTAATTAATTCTTCTAAAGTCTATTCGCAATTTAATATTCCAAACATTTAATTGAGTCTTCTATAGTCCTAAAATCAAATATTTTAAAAATGTTTTAAATCCTCAAACTCACATAAAATTAAATAAATTATTTATTTAATTTCGATTATCTACAATAACCGTGAAATAAATTCAAAATAGAAAATTAACAAATTTCTCTATTTTTGAGCAAAGTTGTTCCCGTGGGTTGAAGACAAACCTCCATTCTTCTCTCCAACCTCCCAACATATTCCATATTCCTCTCAACCTCTCCATCTTTCACCATTCAAAATTACCAGAAAATCTCACAACCATTGATCTTTGCCAGCTAAGCTCTTGCCTGTAAAAATCTATAAAAGGGACTGCTGGGTCTTTGAAAAGAGAGAAGCTTTTGTACAGGAAAACTATAGACAATTTATAATAGCATAGTCTTCTAGCATCCATAGCATTCCAAATTTTAGCATAGCATAGCCCAGCATATTAGCATTCCATATCATGGCCTATCAGCCTCACATCATAGTTTCAATAGCATTCATAATCCACAGCCCTTGTGCATAATCTAAAGCCCCTGTGCATATCCACAAACCAACATTTCCTTCCACCAACATATAGGATAGAGAATTATTCTCTCTCTTTGCATACTCATTCTACAAGTTGCCATTCTGAGAAGCTTTGCTTATAAAATCTGAGAGTAGCAGCTTCAAGCAAATCACTGGAGATAGAGGACAATGGAATGATTCTGAAGAAGCTCTGTTTGATTTCTTTGATTTCATTCTATTTAGCTTTCTTTAGCTTAATGTTGCAATGGTGTGTTTTTGTCATATCATTTTGATACTAACATTTCCCACACATAGTATGTTCCTAAGAGAACACCACCTAGAATTTTACATAGAAAGTCAAAGTTTTTGATTAATATTGATGAGGATATTTTGCAACACATGGAAGGTAAGATTCCAAAACTCATTTGTAGAAGATATACTAATAAGATTTGGAAAATATTCTTTGAAAGCCTAAATGAGACTGGAAGATGTCAACTATTTGTTCAAATGATGTGGGGTTTAAAGTACAAAAACATCATGAAGACTCTTGGGTTGAGAACATTGAATGCATCAAGTGAAAACACTATTGTGAAGAATCTAATGGATGCTTATGAGAGTGTGGGTAAGACCTCACACTCAAAGGATAGTAATGTCACCCGACGTGTCATTACGTCAACTTTGGTAAGCTATCAAACAAAGAGACCTTGTCTCATTAAAAAGACAATTGAACAAATGGGAATTAGTAGAAAAAATTTATCAAAAGCCATTCAAAGGTGGCAAAGAATTAAGGGCACCGATTCAAATGAATTATGGGAATTCTTGGGAAGACTATGAAATAAAGATAAAAAATTTGTTGAAGCATTGAGAACACTAATTGAAGATTATTGTAAGAATAATACAAGGCCATCTCTAAATCAAAGGGATGTAGTAAGAAGGAGAATCAGTAGTTGGAACCGTGAGCCACATCCAAAGCATTTTTTGCATACAACTCAAACCCAATTTTTTCATAAATTTCAAAATGTTTATCCTCAAATTAGTATTTCTCAAAGATTTTTTCAAATGCTTAAACCTTTTTATATCAAGATAAATCACACATGCACTACTTCTTGTTGTAGAGTAGATATTGAATTCGCTAAGCATTATGATGTTTATCATATATATATATGTTTAGATTTGCATACTAATGATGTTTTGCAGGATTGTGGTATAAAAGCCCCACCAAAATCTTCAAGAGAGTTCTTATCAAAAAATTTATGTCAAATAGAGGATGGCCAAATATTCTATAGGACAACATGCTTGGATGGTTCATGCAAGCATTGCGGTGGCTTGCAATGAATGCTAGTATGTCAATATATGGAAAGCATAGATGAGGTGTGGCATAAACTAGTAGATTTTGGGAAGTATAAAATAGTGGCATACACTACAAAAGATGGGTCTCAAGAAAAAAGGTGTGATTTGGTTATTGAGAAGATTCTAGTGTATCAGTTTATGTCCATGTTTCATGAGAATCTAGTGTATGTATGCAAGGCATACCCATAGAACCTGATGGTTGGACATGCAATTCAAGCTATGCAAGGAAACCTTTCTAGTTGGAAGCATAGTATCAGTGGTTGAATTTGCAGAGAACTACACTGTACAACCACAGTGTGAGGTGCAGTCATAGTATTACAACTCCACACAAGTTTCGATATTTGTGCACATAGCATTCATTCATACAACTGATAGTATAGAGGACCAAAGGAAGGTATTGAGGGAGTATCACTTTTATATTAGTGATGATCATACACATTTTCTAGAGTTTTTGCAAGGTTGCTTCTAGATGTTCTATAGTGATTTGGCTCAGAGGGGCATAGCATATAGTCAACATATAATATGGTTGGATAACTGTGCAGCACAGTTCAAGAACACGTGCATGTTCTACTGGTTGTGCAAGATACATCTCACTATAGGTGTTCAACATATGTGGAAATTTTGTGAGGCTGGTCTTGGAAAGGGGGAGCATGATGGTGCATGAGCATGCATGAAAAGAGCATTAGCATGAGAAGAGTTAAAGTATAAAGACAGTGCAAAGTTGATAGATGCAAGTTCAATCATTTAGTGGTGTAATGCTTCGATGGGTCCAAGTAATGAAGGTATGTATTCAGTTCATATATTTTTTTGGTTGATGGATGATACTAATATTGCACCATATGAGGATTGTTGTACACTAACAGGATCGAGTGAGATACACTCTTTCCTTAGCTCAAATGCAGGTTCATAGAGTATCGATACACATAAGATGGCATGCTTTTTTTCTTCATGTACAATGCAAGCCTGGAATGATTGCGAGTCAGGGGAGTGGGTTGAAAAATGGTTGACAAGTTATCTTACTCCACTTCACACATATCGCCCTCCAATGGAATTGGAACTAACACAAATAGAATCATTGGTCGACTTTGACCACATGTCATATCTAGTTCAACTAGGTAATATATCTACTTGCTTAGTTTTTCAAATTCCATATTGTTATCTTACTTTGTATTGTATTCGTAATGTTGACTAATTTCAAGTGATTTTATGTGAATATCAATGTAGGGAATGTTTATGCAGTTATTGCAGATGAAGAAAACAAAGAGGGAACAAACTATTACTTGTGTCATTGTGTTGAGGCCAAAAATAAATTGGAAGCCCTAGTTATAGATGGAGAAAACATCGAATACCCTACAAGCTTAGTTGTTGTTACTGGAATGTGGCTTAGAAGGTACCCACATAAGAGTGTTAAACATTGGTTGTTTGAGGACTTTGACATGCATCGTAAGATTCTTCATTACTCGAACCTTGTTGTGGCATCCAATGTTCATTTGAGAAAATATGGGGGTATACCTTTGAACAAGACCTTATGGAAGGTCCATGAGTTTGACCATGAGGTAATACTTGACATAATAAAGAGTAGAGCAGATCCAGATGGTTCATTGGATTAATTTGTAAGTATATGCACAATGGTTATTATTAATTTATACTTGTATCCAAGTTAATTTGTTTGATGCCAATGCTATCGTGTCTTATTTTACTTTGCATATTTGTAAGTAACGCGGTAAACATTGAATGGTGGCCCCTTGCAGAAAATGCAGATTTATGAGCCATCCAAGAGAATTTGAGGCATAAAAGCAATGCAACATCCCTATTTTGATGATCTTGACAAATCTAAATTATGATTTTCAACCATTACAAAAGTGTGTGTGAAGCTTGGTGAGGGAATTTCAAGTTATTCATTTGAAGTTAACCTTATCATGAGCACCTATGATGTAGACATTATAGGAGCATCTCGAATTTCAAGATATTTTAGATTCATGAGAGGTGTTGTGTGCAATAGGTATCTTGGAACTCACAGTGAAGATGTATTAGAAGGAGTGACTAAGTTGAGAGACTGTCATGCCTATCTATAAGTTCCTTCCATCTATTTTCATTTCATTTCTGTTTTGGACATGAGTTGTTTCTTTTTATTCTTTTACTTTGCCTATCTGTAACTAAACTAGTAAAAATTGAATGGTCTCTCCTTGCAAAAAATGTTGATTTTGGAGCCATCGAAGAGAATCTCAACCAAAAAAGCAATGCAACATCCTTATTTTGATGATCTTGACAAATCTCAATTTTGATTTCAAGCCATTATAAAAGAGTGTGCGAAGCTTTATGAGGGAATCTCAAGTTTCTCATTTGAAGTTAACCTCTAAATAAGAACCTATGATGTAGACATTATAAGAGAATCTTGAATGTATGAGTGACATTGTAAAATATCTATGAGAACAGAGTACCTAAGGCATTGTAATGAGATTTACTTGTAATGAAATTTACTGAAATAATGAAATTTGATGTAGGGGCACCAAGGTTATTGAGCAAATTTGGTTCACAGAAATCTTTTAAGTTAGTTTTGTGTTTTGAGTTTTGTCAATTGAATAAGGTCATAACACATCCACAATTGATTTATAATGTAATAAGTCATGTTAGTTACAAAAAGAATAGTTAGGCATGATTGGAAAGATGTAGAATCATTTGTAAAGGCTATTTAAAGCCTCTTGAAGAATATTTAAGTCAATATTTGAATTTGTAGCCTTTTGAAGGAAATTTTTTGAATATGGTTGTAAATGTACTATTAGTGAGATTGAGATTGTTAACCTTCAGAGAGTAGCATTATTTATGTTGATGAAATTTCCTTTAGATGCAAGGATTCAAAGCACATCAACCATGTGGTACAAATGATTAAATCCTAGAGACAATCTGTAGCAATGAAAGAGTCTGAAAAGGTAGAGAGAGCTACACTAGTGACTCAAGAGAAACTTTAGTGATTCAAAGTCAAGGTGGAGAAGACTCAAAAAAATCAGATTTTAGTAAATCAACAACCTTTGTTATTTCATTTGGCCATCTTGGAACAACTACCAACAAAAAGGCTTTGAAACTCAACAATTTGGCTTATATTTTAGAGAATGCCTCTCAAGGACCATCTCATCATCAATATAGCATCTAGTCAAACCCCCAACACCATTCCCAAGCCATACATACAAGGTTTCTTTGCAATTTATTGGAGATCCTTCAAATTGGCCTACAAAAAGGCTACAAAATTAGCCCTATTTTACAAACAAACTACTCTTTAAACTTCTTCTAACCCCACAATCTCTTGGAAAATCATCAAATAGGTCACAAAACTCCCAATTCCATAGGTTTTAGAAAAGCACTCAACCTCTAAGCCATAATTGGTTACAACACTCAATTTTCTTACAAATACATAGGGTTTTTAGCATCTCACAACTCCAAGGCCTTCCAAACCTCACCAAAGCACCAAAAAAAAATTTTAGGGTCTGAACACACATAATAAACCTTCACCTAGCCTTTAGACTCAGTAGATCTCAGAAACATCACTTTGGTTCCACCATTTCAAGCTAAAATCTCACATTCTCAACCTAAAACATCACCAGCCCTATAAAAAACCTTACCATTATTAAAAGAGTTAAGGAAACTTGAAAAGAAAAAATTGTAAACCTTTCCTCTGAGTCACAGTTCACCATAGTGGGAGGAAGGGATCCATCACAAAAATTAAAGTAAACTCAGACCCTGTTGGTCAGTACAGACTAAATAAAGAAAAATGGATTTTCCTTTAACTAAAACAACCAAAGGTGTATCCAAACAGATTGAAATCTAGGTTAAGACCTGCCACCACAATGTTTTATGAATTTTTTTCATAAGAGGCCTATACTAGGCTGTACACAAAGAAAAGAAACTAAAAACTCAGAAAAATGTTGAAATTCCACAGTTTTAGGCATTGTGAAGAGCACCAATCTTCAAAAAAACTATTGATTGAACCCCCATTCAAGCTTGAATGATGTTTTTAATAAATTTAAAATGATAATCATCTCCCTTCAATGCCCATAACTACCTTTGAACCACCAAACCCTTATTAAGCCTACAAATACTAGTATTTAAAAATGGTTTTGCTTACTAAGCTTTATCATGCAAATTTAATATTCTAAAGGCCTAGGACCACTTAGATACCCTTATAACATGACTTTTAGACTCTTTCTCTATACTCCCACCTATTTTTTACATAATTTTCCTTTATGTAAATATCAACAATTATTTAATTCAAGAGTGCTTTTGCACATTTGTCCACCCTAACCTACTGTAGATGTCTAAATTTGGACACTTAATTTATCCAAATTCATCCGCTTTCATCTTATTTTTGTTAATTAAGTAATACTGCTATTATTTAATTAATATCTTTAATTCTGCCAAATCCCTAAGGTATTTAATCAATAATACCTTATCTCTTTAATCCTCCTTCCATCAATTGAATTAAATAAATATTCCATTTATTTAATTCCCCTCATGTCACATCCTCCATTTTTTATCTTATCCTAATCCATCTTCTAATCCTATCATTAGGATGTGCACATGCCTAATTCTTTATTAAGATGTGTTACATCCTCCAACTTTTGCAAGTTGGCCTCTAATCTCTCTTAGCCACCTAACCTTCCTCTAACCCCTCATCAGCTAGCCTAATCAACCTCTCAAGGAATTTTTAATTCCTTTTATCCTTCCAAGGAATATTAAATTCTTTTCTCTTCCCCATGTCCTTTATGACATGTGTCCTTAGTCAACCCTCTTAAATGCCTTTCTTTTTTGACAAGGCATCTCCCTTCCCTATGTGAATTTTTAATTCACCTTTTAATCCCCCAATGCATTTAAGGAATTTTAAATTCCTTCCTCATCCCCATAAGGATATTTGAGGAATTTTTAATTCCCCACTTGTCCTCTCACCCACATGGGACAAGTACCTCCTTTATGAGGAGATCTTGTCCAATCCCAAGGTACTTTGTACCCCTCTCCATGTCATGTCTTTCTCCTTCCACCTCATGTCCACTTCACCTTTTAGGGCTATCTCACATGCCACATGTCCAGATGTGAGGGCTTGTGAGTTCTCAACTCACCTTAGCCCTACATCTTGATATTTGGTGGCTCCATCTCAACCGTCCATTTCCCCTAGGATTTCCCAAAAATCCTATAAATACCCCCTCTTTTCTCTCATTTTGGGGAGATCATTTGTGCTAGCCAAACTCTTGCAGTTTTGTTTCTCAACCTCTACTTAGCCATTTTCACATTTTCATCCACTTGCATCCATTTTCACATCCTCATCTAGCTTGCATCTTGCCATCCAAGGAGCATACACGTCAAAGATCAAAGGGCCAACCAAAAGATCGACTCAACGCAAGGTATAAAGTTCCATTTCGTGGCTTTGTCTTGCATTATTTCCAACTTAGGCTAATCTTGAAGTGTAGGTTGTTTTAAGTTGTTTATTTGCACTCTTTTAACTTGTTGCTTGCTTTCTAACACTCTATTTCGACCTATCACATTTCTGGCACGCCCGGTGGGACCCACAAATGGGTCTTTTTTTCTTCACGTTTGCTATTTTTTGCATTTTTCAAGGTCCAGGTTGCAGGGTGGCGGATTGGGCCTAACAGAGTGGCGGATCTATCCAGAGGTGGCGGATTGGGCCTAACAGAGTGGCGGATCTATCCAGAGTGGTAGATTGGGCCTAACAGAGTGGCGAATCTGTCCAGAGTGGCGAACTGGGCCTAACAGAGTGGCGGATTTGTCTTCTGGTGGCGGACCTGTCCTGCTGTGGTGGATCTATCCTGACAGAGTGGCGGATTGGTCCTAACAGAGTGGCGGATCTATCCTTACAGAGTGGTGGACCTATCCTCCAGAAGGTAAAAATTTTTAGTTTTCCCGAATTGTCTTTTGGTAAAATAGGAACATAGTTTAATTAAAGGGGTGTCAATAAACCTTGCTTGGCATGTTTGGGAAGGCTATTTGACGTATCCAATCCCCTTGCACCATTTGGCGATCCTGGGTGATGAGAAATCGTAGCTTTCCAAGTCCTTTCAAGTCACCTATTTTTCACTTTCTTAGCAGGACCTGCTTGGGGATTTCATCACCCCAAGGGATGATTCCAACCACGCATACCGTCGGGGTATATAAAGGGGGGAGAGCGAAAGTTGTACCCCAATCCAACCACGTTGTAATTGGTGAAGCGTCGGGATGACGTGAAGAGTTGGTCCGAGCCTCTAGTATCTCGCTAAGGTTCCCGACTCACGCTTGTAACAGGTTGGTGTTCACGGTTTGGGCCTCACATACCGGGTGTATATCGAGGACTCCTTAGAACCATGTGCATCCTAGAGTAGAAGACTTTGTTGACCATACCCGTTTCTACTAATCTTAGGGTTGTGCTGCTTGAATTGTCTTTCTTGTGCAAAAACTAGTGATTATCAATTTGGCCAAGTATTTTTATGATTGCTACAATTTGGGTCCTTTGCCTTTTCCATCCATCAAAAAACCAAGCTTAAGTTTATCCTTTGGCAGACTTAACCTTATCTTTTAGCAAACCTGTCCTAGTGCTGTGGCGGATCTGTCCTAGTGCTGTGGCGGATTGGTCCTAGGTCAGTGGCGGATTTGTCCTAGTGTAGTGGCGGATTGGTCCTAGTGCAGTGGCGGATTTGTCCTAATGCAGTGGCGGATTGGTCCTAGTGCAGTGGCGGATTGGTCCTGGTGCTGTGGCGGATTGGTCCTAGTTCAATGGTAGATCTGTCCTAATACAATGGCAGACCTGTCCTTTTGCAGTGGCGGACCTGTCCCTTTGACCATCCTATACCATCATTTGGCATTCATTGTCCCTCTGTTTTGAACACTGAAAAGATCATTTAGCATCCAAAATGAACATCTGAACGTCTGTTCCGAGCCCCCATCCCTTCGTTCTAAGGGTCATTTGTCCTAAATAGTCTTTTGCTTGTTTCGAGAGCCATTCATCTATCTTGAGACACTCCCCATCCATCCTAAACATGCTTTCATCTCTAATCTTCGTTATTCCATATAAACCCTGTTGGAATCATCATCCAAGTTGACCTAGGTATTCATCCCTAATCACAATCATCATAGCTGGCTTAGGATCGCTATCCGTCTCAGGTCAGTTATCCTTTTCGACCCAATCAATCCGCTTCTATCTCAAGTTGGATTCGGTGTCGTTATCATACATCCACCTTTTAATCAATACCTAGTGTTATCAAGGATCCTTCTTAAACTCGGTTGTGGATCTCGGTCATCATCGTATCTATCATCACATCAATCCTAATCATCATATCGATCTGATCCCCACATCATCAAACCTATTCAGATCAAAACCCAGAATCTAGGTTAATCCAATCCAATCCAATCCAATCCAATCCAATCACATCCCTATCCAATCACCTTCAACCCAATCAATCTACTTCCATCTCGAGGCAGATTAGGTGTTGTAATCATCCTTTGATCATCCAATCCAATCATCCCAATCTGAGCTTTAATCCAATCCTGATCTGAGCTTGTCCTAAATCCTGATTTGGGATTTTGTCCATTTCCATCCAAAATCTTTATCCATCATCTTTATCCTTTCATCATCATGAATTCTTATCCTCCATCAATAGTGGTCAAGGGAAACCCTAATTACATCGATGACGATAACGAAAGTCTTGTTGATCAAGAGGTATACGACATAGATTCCCTTGACAGTATTGTTGCTAGTAAGCTTTCTCCACCCACATTCCAAAATCCAATCACCCCATCGAGTTATCCCATCATGTCTTCATCCATGCCTAATCAGACTCCTTATGCTACCTTTGACGAGGGATGTCCATCATATCCATCATATCCCTCATCTACATCATCCTCTTATCCAACACCCGCATCCTCTTATCCTAGTCCACCATCACAATACCCTCATCCTAATCCCCCATCCACATCCTCCTATCTAAATCTTTCATCCGCATACACCCACTACCCTAATCTCCCATACCCATCAACTTACCCTAATCCGACATATGCATCTCCCTATATTAATCCACCACCTCAATCTTCTCATCCTAATCCACCATCCCCATACCCTTACTACAATCCACCACCCGCCTCCTTGTGTCCTAATTCCCCATGCCCATATCCTTACCTTAATCCTCCATCCAGTCTTAATCTTCCATCTAATCCTAGCCCACCAATCCCTAGTCCTAATCCCCCACTCATCCATAAACCTTCATCCACTCCCACCTCGCCATCTCAGCCTAGCATATCCAAGTTTCTCCAAGGACTTATAACAAAGGAAACATCCCCTACTCCACACATTGCAGTTGTGAAACCATGCCATCCCAACCCATCATCCATGGTCGTTAGTGACGAGAGCCTTCTCCATGCACCACCTATCATTGATGATACCATCACATCCCCTAAATCTACCGAGTCCCCATCTCCTACAATCACATCCTCTGAATCCACTGAGTCCCCATCTCCTACCATCACATCCTCTAAATCCACTGAGTCCCCATCTCCTACCATCACATCTACCAAATCCATTGAACACCCACCTCCTACTCCGAGAGCCATCGAACCTATCGATGACACCAAAATCCAATCCACTTCTTCCACTCCTAGTATCCATTCCTAGGAATATCTTGAATCCTCCATCCTTCCATCTTCCCCACTTGAAGAGTCCCCCCATGACTCCATTATCATGCCTCTTACACATGATGAGTCATGCCAAGAGCCTGATCCAAAGCATGCCAACATATCCCTTCCTCCAGATCAAGATCCTACCATCCTACCTAGTCTACCGCAAGGTCATAGCCCCCCATCCATTCCATCCCGTGATCCTCTTGAGATTCAAGATTCTACTGCTCCACCTTCATCTCCATTGCATGAGCCTGCTACCACAAAATCAGATCCTATCATATCCCCTACTCCGTCTCCAGATACCACCCATCCAAATGCTGCTATCCCATCATCTCCTTCTCAGGATCCCCCATCATCGCCTAAAAGTTCTATCCCCACACCGCTTGCATATCCCCTTGGTACTCTCACATTCTTCCATGGTGGCCTCCTTGCAAAAGAAAAACACAGTGTATATACCACCCATCATCCCCCACCTAATAATGGAC
>VDFB02000008.1:70500103-70577275 GCA_007258455.2 Sequoia sempervirens
AATCCAAGGCCACCAACAAAAAACTTTTTCCTACCCATTTTTTCTTTCGTCGTCCCGGACAAAACCCATGTCTTGAAATTTTCAAAATTTATCGAAAAACCATATTTTTTTAGGGTTTTGATTTTTACACCAAACTTCTAGAGGCCATAACTTTTGACTCAGGTGTCCGTTTGAGCTGAAATTTGACGAGTGGTTGCGTTATGCGATAATGAGTGGATTTCCAATTGGTTTCCGTGAAAGCCGTTGGAACCCGTTTTGACCCATTTTCGAGGCCTCAAACTTTCATTTTGACCCTCAAAATACCAATTTAGTATTTTTTTCCAGCATTTTGAAAAATTATTCACTCATAACTCAAAATGCATATCCCGAATCTGGGATTTTAGTTGGCAATTCATCCTATCTCACCAATGGGTATTTCTTGGAAAAAATTGGGACTCTCAAACATACGACCATGAAGTTTCCTAAAATGGCAAAATTTGACAATTTTTAAAAATTGCCAAATTTGGAAAAATCTGATTGTCAACACTTTACGCTCTTTCAACCCTGGAACTCGGTGTAGAATCATGTCCACTCACATCCTCCAATCATTCTAGTCTTCAATCCAATCCTCATCTGAGCTTTAATCCTATCCCAATCTGAGCTTAACCAAACCCCTAATCTGAGCTTTCATCCCTCTGCAGTCAAAATCTTTGGATATCGAACAAAGTCTTAAAATCCCTCCCTCCATCTTCTTCAACTTTGTCCTATTCCTTCATTCTAATCAATCCATTCAATCATTCCATGTAACCATTCATCTATTTCAAACCTTCATCTATCACCTCAAAACTTCATCCAACCTCCTATCATCTCAAACCTTCATCAAACATCCTATCATTTCAAACTCTCATCAATCGTAGTCTTCGGTCTTTTCCCACCCTTCACCTTCTTGTTCCATGAATCAGTCATCAATCCATTTGGCCATGTTTTCCTCATCATCCATCCCAACAATCCTTTTCCTCCCCCCACCCTCTCCCCTCATCTCATCTCATAATCCCTCGTCATTGGTATCTAGCTATAGGCTTTTCCCCACGCAACCCAATTCCATCTACCTCATCATCATCATCACTTCTTCTTTTACACATCTTTTCAATCTCCTATCTTTCTCATCATTCATCTATTCATCATATCATCCTCCCACTTCATCTTTGATAATTTGGATAACTATCCCATCCCTGAGCTTCATCTAGTCACTATCCTCCTATCCAATCCAACAGGTCTATCTTGTCCCATCGTGTCGGTCCACTCATTTTAACCTCTTACCTAGGGTTATCTCATCATCTTTCATCCATCACTTGTCTTTGACCTTTCATCGAACTACGTCGCCCCTGCGCTTTCACATAGGCAAGGTCAATCATTTGATTTGCCCCTGGGGTTCCATCCATCATCAGTCTATATTTGTCCACTTTTCTCCTGTTCTCCATCCTATCTTGGTCCTCCATCAAAATCTCCATCATGGTCTGTCGTCAGCATTTTGTCAAACTACGTTGCCCCTACGCTTTCACGTAGGCAAGGTTGATCATTTGATCCGCCCCCGGGGTTCCATCATCGATCTTTCTGCTTTGTCCATCTGATCCTTTATCATCCATCATCAATCTTCATATCTTGTTCCTATTTGTCTGTCTCATCTTGGTCATCCATCAAAATCTCCATCATGGTCTGTCATCAGCCTTTTGTCGAACTAGGAGGGCTCTGCGCTTTCACGTAGGCAAGGCTAATCTTTGATCGGCCCCCGAGCCCCTAGGTCGCTAGGATGTGTTAGTCTCCCATCTTGTGTCAATCTTGTGTCATGTCTCTTGTGTCGTGTCATCAAGCTATGCCCTTATCTAGCTGGTTCTTAACCAACAAGATCCACTTGTATCATCAAATCCAATCAGTTCTGAATCCCCTGCGTCATATCAATCTTTTAATTTAATATCCATCATCGGTCTCAACAGGATGCATCCTTCCTAACAGACCTCATCAATCCCACCCATCCCCTTGATTGATCCTATGGCAAAGGACATTTGAAATTAATTGTGATCTTTTAATGCTTTTGGCTTTTATTTATCATTTGAGCTCCCGATCATCACTTGTCATGGTCGCCTTGATCCATCATATCATGGTGTGCTTTGACTTGTCAACATAGGGGTGTATCTTGATCTTTTCTTTGTCTTCTCGGTTGTCCCACGTAGTACCCACCAAGATCCCTGAGGTCTTGTGTTATGCTGGGGCATCCTTGTGTGCTTGTGGTTATCCCAATACCTGGCTCGACCAAGGTCATTGTGACTTTGGGGTGTTGGGATAGCCTTCTTATTTGTTATGTCTGTTTTCTGCATTAGACACTAATCCGCCTTGGTTCTTCATACCTCGGTGTCTTGTGTCTTATGCTATAGCAAAAATCAGTTCTCCGACGATGGCAAATTGCATCTCATCTTTTCATTACATCACCTTGCATCTCGTCTCCATCCTCTCATCTATCAAAATCCCCCCCATCCATTCATCCTTCATCACGCTCCCCTCCCAATCTTCCATTGCATTGCATCATCCCCTTACATAGCTCCCCTTGCATCATCTCATCCATTTCGAGAGCACACTCGTGTTCTCTTGAACCCGCATGTCCTCTCGAGGGGGCATCCTTCATCCCTAACTTTCATCTTTACCCCCATCATCTTCCTTCCTAGTCACTCCTTTGAATGACTGGGGCATCTTTCCCAATCTAACCATCTTCTTCTAGGTTCTATGTTTTAATATTATTTGAAATAATGCTACTTTGTAACACCATCTCAAAGAGGGGCAAAATGTAGATGTCTAAATTTGGACACTTAATTTATCCAAATTCATCCGCTTTCATCTTATTTTCGTTAATTAAGTAATACTGCTATTATTTAATTAATATCTTTAATTCTGCCAAATCCCTAAGGTATTTAATCAATAATACCTTATCTCTTTAATCCTCCTTCTATCAATTGAATTAAATAAATATTCCATTTATTTAATTCCCCTCATGTCACATCCTCCATTTTTATCTTATCCTAATCTATCTTCTAATTCTATCATTAGGATGTGCACATGCCTAATCCTTGATTATGATGTGTCACATCCTCCAACTTTTGCAAGTTGGCCTCTAATCTCTCTTAGCCACCTAACCTTCCTCTGACCCCTTATCAGCTAGCCTAATCAACCTCTCAAGGAATTTTTAATTCCTTTTATCCTTCCAAGGAATATTAAATTCCTTTTCTCTTCCCCATGTCCTTTATGACATGTGTCCTTAGTCAACCCTCTTAAATGCCTTTCTTTTTTGACAAGGCATCTCCCTTCCCTATGTGAATTTTTAATTCACATTTAATCCCCCAATGCATTTAAGGAATTTTAAATTCCTTCTCTCATCCCCATAAGGATATTTGAGGAATTTTTAATTCCACACTTGTCCTCTCACCCACATGGGACAAGTACCTCCTTTATGAGGAGATCTTGTCCAATTTCAAGGTACTTTGTACCCCTCTCCATGTCATGTCCTTCTCCTTCCACCTTATGTCCACTTCACCTTTTAGGGCTATCTCACATGCCACATGTCAAGATGTGAGGGCTTGTGAGTTCTCAACTCACCTTAGCCCTACATCTTGATATTTGGTGGCTCCATCTCAACCGTCCATTTCCCCTAGGATTTCCCAAAAATCTTATAAATACCCCCTCTTTTCTCTCATTTTGGGGAGATCATTTGTGCTAGCCAAACTCTTGCAATTTTGTTTCTCAACCTCTACTTAGCCATTTTCACATTTTCATCCACTTGCATCCATTTTCACATTCTCATCTAGCTTGCATTTTGCCATCCAAGGAGCATACACGTCAAAGATCGAAGGGCCAACCAAAGGATCGACTCAACGCAAGGTATAAAGTTCTATTTCGTGGCTTTGTCTTGCATTGTTTCCAACTTAGGCTAATCTTGAAGTGTAGGTTGTTTTAAGTTGTTTATTTTCACTCTTTTAACTTGTTGCTTGCTTTCTAACACTCTATTTCGACCTATCACACCTACTAATTCCCAAAGTACATAAAAGATTGGTCTATTAGACCTTATTCAAGACAAAAAGACCTCAACATACTAACATTTACCAACTTTCCTCCCAATTTACCATCAAACAATCACAAATTGAGGGTGAGGTGTGGGTGCTCCTACACCATTCAAGTTTCAAAAAAAAAGTCAATTAGGCTGGAAAACGTCTGGATTGGGCTAGCATTTGGTGGAAGAGGAAGAAAGATGACTGGAACTCTAGAGGCCCACCATACTATATTTTGGTATTGAATCATGAGAGTAGAAGAGAGATTTTATATCATGTATCAAAACATTAAGCATGCATTCTTTCAACCAACGGAGAAGGAGATGATTACTTTGCTTCATTTTTGTTTGCATAAGCATATCAAGGCATGAGAACCAAGAAGACCAAGGATGTCCAGTTTTATGTGGAGGTAATGGATGTGATCCAAACTTTAGGAGGGTCAAGAAGGTCAATGTACGATCTTGATGAAATTGAGGAAGAACAACAAGAGAGGGATGGGAAAAATAAAATCAATACAGAGTTTCAAGGTTTCTTCAAGCGAGTAAGAGAGCTATGGGAGCAGCCTCATCTAAAATATTTTGAACTAGACTTTGATATGTACCATTTAGAGAGCTTTGTTTTCATGGAGTTCTTTTCAAAGACTCTGCTTTTATTATTCTTATGGTAAACTCTTTGGTAGAGTTGGTGGAATTACCTTTCTTAGTAGTAATCGCTATTAGTGAGATTGAGATTGTTAACCTTGAGAGAGTAGGAATTGGGAAAAAGGAATTTGATATGGCTATTGCTTTCAAAGACTTCAAGCGGGATGTACTCTACATTGACGCCATTCCTCAATCTTCACTTGATGGCATCAAGGAATGGTTGAACTCCGTGGTTATAAAGTATTATGAAAGCATAATGAACTTGTACTAGCAGCCAATTTTGAAGACTATTACTGATGATTCAAAGCACATCAACCATGTGGTACAGATGATTAAATCCAAAAGATGATTTGTAGCAATGAAAGAGTTTGAAAAGGTAGAGAGAGCTACATTGGTAACTCAGGAGAAACTTCAGCTTTCAAAAAACAAAGCCAATTAGGCTGGCATATGTGTGGATAAAACCAACATTTGGTGGAAGAGGAAGAAAGATGACTGGAACTCTAGAGGCCCACCATACTAGATTTTGGTATATAACCATGAGAGTAGATGAGAGAGCTGATATCATGTATCAAAACATTAAGCATGCATTCTTCCAGCTAGTGGAGAAGGAGATGATTACTTTGCTTCATTTTCATTTGCATAACCATATCAAGGCATGGGAACCAAGAAGACCAAGGATGCCGAGTTTTATGTGGAGGTAATGGATGTGGTCCAAACTTTAGGAGGGACAAGAAGGTCAATGTATGATTGGTGCAAGAGCACCATTCAATAGGTTTTGTTCATCAAGGAAAATAAGGAGTAGAATATCATCAATTTACTAAAACTGGCTCGAACATGTACATTTGAAGGTTTTGAACCAATAAAAATGGATTTTTGACCCATTCCTCTTTCTATAGCCTCTGTAACTTGAGGAATGGGTCTGCACTAACATTATTAAGGTGTTGGAATGATATGTTAGTGTTGGGGAGGTCTGAAAGTGAGATGGGTGTGAAAACCATGTGTATAAAAGTGAGTTTTCTTTAAGAAAAATGGTGGTTTTGAAGAGTTAAATTGTGTTTTTGTGTAGGGAAGTGTTATTTTATGATTGTTTGAGCTTGTGTAGGGTATCAAAAATTTTTTAAAGTAATTTTTAGGTAGTGATTACCTTTGGAAGTATCATTTTCAATAAATTCATAGGGTTTAGGCTACAATAGAGGGTTTTGTGGTTAACCCATTGTACGGTGGTATAATTGAGATCTGAATGTGGATTTTGAAGTTTTGACACCTTATAATTTATTCCCCAAGAGTTGGTAAGGTTTGGATAAGTTTAGAGTATAAACCCTTTGTTCAACTAGATCGATCCCTTAAGGGTCCAAAGGACAAAATGACTACAAACTTCAACATGAGATTACTCGAACACCGTGATACTTAAAAACTTCTCATCTGATCCTATGGGATTGCGTTGGGACCCTATACAATAACCTTTTTTTTTTTTTCGTTATGTCAGAGTGGTTTTTCCATGGTGTCCAATTTTTAGTTGATGGAAAAAGTGTCAAATGGAAATAGTGGAAAGTTGCAAGGTGGTGCAACTTTCATTCTGCAACTCATGTGACCAAACAGACTATTCCAAAGTGTCTAAATAGGCATGTTTATGCTAGGAATTTTCCTCTTTCACACCCAAACACGCATAATCGCTTTGAGCTACATTCAACCATATCGATCCCTTAAGGGTCCAAAGGGAAAAATGGTTAGAAACTTTAGCATGAGGTTACTTAGACACCATGATGCTTAGAACCTTCTTGTCTAATCCAGTTGGATCATGATGGGCCCCTCTACAATAACCTCTCTCAGTTTTCATTATCTCTAAGTGGTTTTCCTGTGGTGTCCAATTTTTAGTTGATGAAAAAAGTGTCAAATGGAAGCAGTAGAAAGTTGCAAAGTGGTGCAACTTCGTTTTGTAACTCGTATGACCAAACGAATTGTTCTAAAGTGTTTGAATAGGCATTTTTATGCTAGGAATGGTCCTCTTTCGTACCCAAACACACGGAATGACTTTGAGCTACGTTCAACCAAATCAATCCCTTAAGGGTCCAAAGGGAAAAATGGCTACAAACTTCAGCATGATGTTACTCGGACACCGTGACACAGAGAAAATTATCATCTAATCCGATGGGATCATGTTGGGCCCTTCTACATTAACCTCTCTCATTTTTCATTCTTCTGAAGTTTTTTTCCCGTGGTGTCTATTTTTTAATTGATGAAAAAAGTGTCAAATGGAAGCAATGGAAAGTTGCAAAGTGGTGCAACTTTCATTCTACAACTCATGTGACCAAACAGATTCTTCCAATGCATCTGAATAGGAATTTTTATGCTGGGAATGGTTCTCTTTCACACACAAACACATGAAATCACTCTAAGCTACGTTGAACTAGATCAATCCCTTAAGGGTCTAAAGGGAAAAATGACTACAAACTTCAACATGAGGTTACTCAGACATTGTGATGATTAGAACCTTTTCATATAATTTGATAGGATCATGTTGGGCCCCTATACAATAACCTCTTTTAGTTTTTGTTATCTCAGATTGGTTTTCCCGTGGTGTCTAGTTTTTAGTTGATGAAAAAAGTGTCAAATGGAAGTAGTGAAAATTTGCAAAGTGGTGCAACTTTCGTTCTGCAACTCATGTGACCAAACGGACTGTTCCAACGTGTCTGAATAGGCATGTTTACTCTAGGCATGGTCCTCTTTCACACCCAAACATGTGGAATTGCTCTGAGCTATGTTCAACCAGATCAATCCCTTAAGGGGTCCAAAGGGAAAAAGGGTTGCAAACTTTAGCATGAGGTTACTCAGACACCGTGACACTTAGAAACTTCTAGTTTGATCCTATGGGATTGCGCTGGTCCCCTCTACAATAAACTCTTTTGGTTTTCGCTATCTCGAAGTGGTTTTCCCGTGGTGTCCAATTTTTAGTTGATGGAAAAAGTGTCAAATGGAAGTAGTGGAAAGTTGCAAGGTGGTGCAACTTTTGTTTTGCAACTCGTGTGACCAAACAAACTTTTCCAACATATCAAAATAGGAATTTTTACACTAGGCATGGTCCTCTTTAACACAAAAAAACATAGAATCGTTCTGAGCTACGTTCAACCGGATCGATCCCTTTAGAGTCCAAAGGGAAAAATGGCTGCAAACTTTAGTATGAGGTTACTCAGACACTGTGATACTTAGAAAACCTTCTCATTTGATCTGATGGGATCGTGTTGTGCCCCTCTACAATAAACTTTCTAGGTTTTTATTATCCCAGAATGGTTTTCCCGTGGTGTCCAGTTTTCAGTTGATGAAAAAAGTGTCAAATGGAAGTAGTGGAAAGTTGCAAATTAGTGCAACTTTTATTCTGCAACTCGTGTGATTAAATGGACTGTTTCAAAGTGTTTGAATAGGCATTTTTATGCTAGGAATGGTCCACTTTTGTACCCAAACATTCAGAATCACTCTGAGCTATGTTCAACCGGATCAATCCCTTTAGGGTCCAAAGGGAAAAATGGTTGTAAACTTCAACATGAGGTTACTCAGACACTGTAATATTTAGAAAACTTCTCATCTAATCTGATGGGATCATGTTGGGCCCCTCTACAATAACCTCTCTCATTTTGTGTTATCTCAAAGTTTTTTTCTTGTAGTGTCGAGTTTTCAGTTGATGAAAAAAGTGTCAAATAGAAGCAGTGGAAAGATGCAAAGTGGTGCAACTTTTGTTCCGCAACTCATGTGACCAAACAAACTATTCTAACACGTCTGAATAAACATTTTTACGCTTAGCATGGTCTTCTTTTGCACACAAACATGTGGAATCACTCTGAGCTACATTCAACCAGATCGATCCCTTAAGGGTCCAAAGGAAAAAATGACTGCAAACTTCAGCATGAGGTTACTTAGACACCGTGATACTTAGAACCTTCTCATCTAATCTGATGGGATCATGTTGGGCCCCTATACAATAACCTCTCTCAATTTTTGTTATCTCAAATTTTTTTTCCCGTGGTGTCCAGTTTTCAGTTGATGAAAAAAGTGTCAAATTAAAGCAATGGAAAGTTGCAAAGTGGTTCAACTTTCATTTTGCAACTCGTGTCACCAAATGGACTATTACAACATGTATGAATAGGCATGTTTACTCTAGGCATGGTCCTTTTTCACACCCAAACACATGGAATCGATCTGAGCTACGTTCAAGCAAATCGATCTCTTAAGGGTCCAAAGGGTAAAATGGCTACAAACTTCAGCATGAGGTTACTCGGACACCGTGAAGCTTAGAAATTTCTAGTCTGATCTTATGGGATTGCATTGGGCCCCTCTACAATAAATTCTATTTTTATTTTCATTATTTTGGAGTAGTTTTTCCATTGTGTCCAATTTTTAGTTGATGAAAAAAGTGTTAAATAGAACTAATGGAAAGTTGCAAGGTGGTGCAACTTTCATTCTGCAACTCGTGTCACCAAATGGACTGTTTCAACCTATCCGAATAGGTATTTTTACACTAGAGGTGGTCCTCTTTCACACCCAAACATGTAGAATCACTTTGAGCTACGTTCAACTAGATCGATCCCTTAAAGGTCCAAAGGGAAAAATGACTGCAAAGTTTAGCACGAGGTTACTAAAAAACTGTGATGCTTAGAACCTTCTTGTTTGATCTGCTGGAATCATGTTGGTCCCTCTAAAATAACCACTCTCAGTTTTCATTATTTCAGAGTGGTTTTCTCATAGTGTCTAGTTTTCAGTTGATGAAAAAAGTGTTAAATGAAAAGAGTGGAAAGTTACAAAGTGGTGCAACTTTCGTTCTACAACTCTTGTGACCAAACATACTATTCCAAAGTGTCTGAATAGCATGTTTACGCTAGGCATGGTCCTTTTTTGCACCCAAACACATGGAATCACTTTGAATTACGTTCAACCAGATCGATCTCTTAAAGGTCCAAAAAGAAAAATGGCTGCAAATTTCAACATGAGGTTACTTGGACACTGTGATGCTTAGAAACTTTCTGTCTTATCGGATGCGATCATGTTAGGATCCTATACAATAACCTCTTTTAGTTTTTGTTATCTCGTAGTGTTTTTCCTGTGGTGTCCAGTTTTTAGTTGATAAAAAAAGTGTCAAATGGAAGCAGAGGAAAGTTGTAAAGTGGTGCAATTTTTGTTTTGCAACTCGTGTGACCAAATAGATTATTCCAAAGCATCTAAATAGGTATTTTTATGCTAGGCATGGTCCTCTTTTGCACACAAACATGCGGAATCACTCTAAGCTACGTTCAACCAGATCGATCCCTTAAGGGTCTAAAGGGAAAAATGACTGCAAACTTCAGCATGAGGTTACTCAGACACCGTGATACTTAGAAATTTCTCATCTGATCCAATGGGATCATGTTGGCCCCTATACAATAACCTCTCTCAATTTTTATTATCTCCAATTGGTTTTCTAGTGGTGTCCATTTTTTAGTTGATAAAAAAATTGTCAAATTGAAGTAGTCGAAAGTTGCAAAGTGGTTCAACTTTCATTCTGGAACTCGTGTCACCAAATGAACTATTCCAACATGTCTGAATAGGCATGTTTTATTCTAGGAATGGCCCTTTTTCACACCCAAACACGTGGAATCGATTCGAGCTATGTTCAACCAAATTGATCCCTTAAGGGTCTAAAAGGTAAAATGGTTGCAAACTTCAGCATGATGTTACTCGGACATCGTGACGCTTAGAAATTTCTATTCTGATTTTATGGGATTGCATTGGACCCCTCTATAATAACCTCTCTTTTTTTTTCATTATTTTAGAGTGGTTTTTTTTCATTGTGTCCAGTTTTCAGTTAATGGAAAAAGTGTCAAATGGAAGTAGTGGAAAGTTGCAAGGTGGTGCAACTTTCGTTCTGCAACTCATGTGACCAAATAGACCATTCGAACACATCTGAATAAGAATTTTTATGCTAGAAATGGTCCTCTTTCACACACAAACACGCAGAATCACTCTGAGCTACATTCAACCAGATCGATCCCTTAAGGGTCCAAACGGAAAAATGCTTGAAAACTTCAGCATGAGGTTACTCAGACATTGTGATGCTTAGAACCTTATCATCTAATCTGATAGCATCATGTTGGGCCCCTATACAATAACCTCTCTCAATTTTTGTTATCTCAAATTGGTTTTCCCGTGGTGTCCAGTTTTCAGTTCATGAAAAAAGTGTCAAATAGAAGTAGTGGAAATTTGCAAAGTGGTGCAACTTTCATTCTGCAACTTGTGTGACCAAACAAACTATTCCAACGTGTCTGAATAGGCATGTTTAATCTAGGCATGGTCCTCTTTCACACCCAAACATGTGGAATCACTCCGAGCTACGTTCAACCAGATCGATCCCTTAAGGGTCCAAAGCGAAAAATGGTTGCAAACTTCAGCATGAGGTTACTCAGGCACCGTGAGGCTTAGAAACTTCTAGTCTTATCCTTTGGAATTATACTAGTCCCATCTACAATAACCTCTCTTGGTTTTCATTATCTCAGAGTGGTTTTTCCCGTGCTATCTAGTTCCAGTTGATGGAAAAAGTGTCAAATGGAAGTAGTGGAAAGTTGCAAGGTGGTGCAACTTTCGTTCTGCAACTCGTGTGACCAAAAGAAATATTCCAACATGTCAGAATAGGCATGTTTACACTAGAAATGGTCTTTTTTAACACCCAAACACACAGAATCACTCCGAGCTACGTTCAACCAAATCAATCCCTTAAGGGTTCAAAGGGAAAAATGGCTGCAAACTTTAGCATGAGGTTACTCAGACACTATGATACTTAGAACCTTCCAATCTGAACTAATGGGATTATTTTGTACCCCTCTACAATAACCCCTCTCAGTTTTTATTATCCGGGAATGGTTTTTCCGTGGTGTCCAATTTTCAGTTGATGAAAAAAGTGTCAAATGGAAGTAGTGACAAGTTACAAACTAGTGCAACTTTTATTTTAGAACTCGTGTGATCAAATGGATTATTCTAAAGTGTCTAAATAGGCATGTTTATGCTAGGCATGGTCCACTTTTGTACCCAAACACGCGGAATCAATCCGAGCTACATTCAAGTGGATCGATCTCTTAAGGGTCCAAAGGGAAAAATGGCTGTAAACTTCAACATGAGGTTACTCGGACACTGGAATGCTTAGAAAAATTCTCAGCTAATCCAATGGGATCATGTTGGGCCCCTCTACAATAACCTCTCTCAATTTTTGTTATCTCAAAGTGTTTTTCCTGTGGTGTCGAGTTTTCAGTTGATGAAAAAAGTGTCAAATGGAAGCAGTGGAAAGATGCAAACTGGTGCAACTTTCATTCTACAATGCATCTGAATAGGTATTTTTATGCTAGGAATGGTCATCTTTCACACACAAACATGCAGAATCACTCTGAGCTACGGTCAACCAGATCGATCTCTTAAGGGTCCAAAGGGAAAAAATGACTGCAAACTTTATCATGAGGTTACTCAGATACCGTGATTCTTAGAACCTTCTCATCTTATCTGATGGGATCATGTTGGGCCCCTATACAATAACCTCTCTCAATTTTGGTTATCTCAGATTGGTTTTCTCGTGCTGTCCAATTTTCAGTTGATGAAAAAAGTATCAAATTGAAGCAGTGGAAAGTTGCAACATGTTTCAATTTTCATTCTACAACTCGTGTGACCAAACAGACTATTCCAACATGTCTAAATATGCATGTTTACTCTAGACATTGGTTCTCTTTCACACCCAAACACGTGGAATAGATTTGAGCTACGTTCAACCAAATTGATCCCTTGAGGATCCAAAGGGTAAAATGGTTGCAAACTTTAGCATGAGGTTACTTAGACACCGTAACACTTAGAAATTTCTAGTATGATCTTACGAGATTGCGTTGGGCCCCTCTACAATAACCTCTCTTTTCTTTTCATTATTTCAGAGTGGTTTTCTCATTGTGTCAAGTTTTTAGTTGATGGAAAAAGTGTCAAATGGAAGTAGTGGAAAGTTACAAGGTGGTGCAACTTTTGTTCTACAACTCGTGTGACCAAATGAACTATTCCAATGTGTCTGAATAGGTATTTTTACGCTAGGCATGGTCCTCTTTCACACCCAAACATGCGAAATCACTCTGAGCTACGTTCAACTGGATCGATTCCTTAAGGGTCCAAAGGGAAAAATGGCTGCAAACTTTGGCATGAGGTTACTCAGACACCGTGATGCTTAGAACCTTCTCATCTGATCTGATGGGATCACATTGGGCCCCTCTAAAATAACCACTCTTAGTTTTCATTATCTCAGAGTGATTTTTCTCGTGGTGTCTAAATTTTAGTTGATAAAAAAAGTGTCAAATGGAAGCAGTGGAAAGTTGCAAAGTGGTGCAACTTTCGTTTTACAACTCGTATGACCAAACAGACTATTCCAAAGTGTATGAATAGGAATTTTTATGCTAGGAATGGTCATTTTTTGCACCCAAACACACAGAATCACTTCAATCTACGTTCAACTAGATCAATCCTTTAATGGTCCAAAGGGAAAAATGGTTGCAAACTTCAGCATGATGTTACTCGGACATTGTGATGCTTAGAAACTTATCGTCTAATCCAATGGAATCATGTTGGACCCCTCTATAATTACCTCTCTCATTTTTTGTTATCTCGAAGTTTTTTTTTCTGTGGTGTCTATTTTTCAGTTGATGAAAAAAGTGTCAAATCAAAGTAGTAGAAAGTTACAAAGTGGTGCAATTTTTCGTTCTGCAACTCGTGTGACCAAACAGATTGTTCTAACATATCTAAATAGGCATGTTTATGCTAGGAATGGTTCTCTTTTACACACAAACACCAGGAATCACTCTGAGCTATGTTCAACCAAATCGATCCCTTAAGGGTTCAAAGGGAAAAATGACTACAAACTTCAACATGATGTTACTCAAACACCGTGATGCTTAGAACTTTCTCATCTAACCTGATGGGATCATGTTGGGCCTCTATACAATAACCTCTCTTAGTTTTTGTTATCTTAGATTGGTTTTTCTCGTGGTGTCCAGTTTTTTGTTGATGAAAAAAGTGTCAAATGAAAGCAATGGAAAGTTGCAAAGTGGTGCTACTTTCGTTCTGCAACTCATGTGACCAAATGGACTGTTCCAACATGTCTGAATAGGCATGTTTACTCTAGGCATGGTCCCTTTTCACATCTAAACATGACGAATCATTCTGAGCTACGTTCAAATGGATTGATCCCTTAAGGGTTGAAAGTGCAAAATGGCTGCAAACTTTAGCATAAGGTTACTCGGACACTGTGACACTTAGAAACTTCCAGTCTGATCTTATGGGATTGTGTTGGGCCCCCCTCTACAATAACCTCTCTCAGTTTTTACTATCTCAGAGTAGTTTTCTCATGGTGTCCAATTTTCAGTTGATGGAAAAAGTGTCAAATAGAAGTAGTGAAAAGTTGCAAGGTGGTACAACTTTCGTTCTACAACTCATGTCACCAAATGGATTGTTCCAATGTGTCTGAATAGGAATTTTTACACTAGGTATGGTCCTCTTTCACACCCAAACATGCGGAATCGCTCTGAGCTACATTCAACTAGATCGATCCCTTAAGGGTCCAAAGGGAAAAATGGCTGCAAACTTTAGCATGAGGTAACTCAAACACTGTGATGCTTAGAACCTTCTCATCTAATCCAATGGGATCATGTTGGGCCCCCTCTAAAATAACCTCTCTTTGTTTTCATTATCTGGGAGTGGTTTTCTCGTGGTGTCTAGTTTTCAGTTGATGAAAAAGGTGTAAAATGGAAGTAGTGGAAAATTGCAAAGTGCTGCAACTTTCATTTTGCAACTCATGTGACCAAATGAACTATTCCAAAGTGTCTAAATAGGATTGTTTACGCTAGGCATGGTCTTTCTTTTTCACCCAAAAATGCAAAATCATTTTGAGCTACGTTCAACTGGATCGATCCCTTAAGGGTCCAAAGGAAAAAATAGCTACAAACTTTAGCATGAGGTTACTCACACATCGTGATGCTTAGAAACCTCTCTTCTTATCCAATGGAATCATGTTGGACCCCTCTACAATTACCTCTCTCAATTTTTTTTATCTCAAAGTTTTTTTCCTGTGGTGTCCAGTTTTCAGTTGATGAAAAAAGTGTCAAATGGAAGCAGTGGAAGTTGCAAATTGGTGCAACTTTCATTCTGAAACTCGTGTTACCAAACAGACTATTCCAACATGTCTGATTAGGCATGTTTACACTAGGCATGGTAGTCTTTCACACACAAACACGCGGAATCACTTTGAACTACGTTCAATTAGATTGATCCCTTAAGGGTCCAAAGGGAAAAATGACTAAAAACTTCAGCATGAGGTTACTCAGACACCGTGATGCTTAGAACCTTCTCATCTAATCCAATGAGATCATGTTGGTCCCCTATAGAATAACCTCTCTCAATTTTTGTTATCTTAGATTAATTTTTCCCGTGGTGTCCAGTTTTCAGATGATGAAAAAAGTGTTGAATGGAAGTAGTGGAAAGTTGCAAAGTAGTGAAAATTTTATTCTGTAACTCGTGTGACCAAACGGACTATTCCAATATGTATGAATAGGCATGCTTACTCTAGGCATGGTCCTCTTTCACACCCAAACATGCAAAATTGCTCCGAGCTACATTCAACTGGATCGATCCCTTAAGGGTCTAAAGGGTAAAATGGCTGCAAACTTTAACATAAGGTTACTCAGACACCGTGACACTCAGAAACTTCTAGTCTGATCCTATGGGATTGCATTGGGCCCCTCTACAATAACCTCTTTTTATTTTTATTATCTTGGAGTGATTTTCTCGTGGTGTCCAGTTTTCAATTGATGAAAAAAGTGTCAACTAGAAGTAGTGGAAAGTTGCAAGGTGGTGCAACTTTCATTCTGCAACTCATGTGACCAAACAGACTATTCCAACATTTTTGAATATGAATTTTTACGCTATGCATGGTCCTCTTTCACACCCAAACACACGGAATCGCTCTGAGCTACTTTCAACCGGATCAATACCTTAAGGGTCCAAAGGGAAAAATGGCTGCAAATTTTAGCATGAGGTTACTCAGACACCGTGATGCTTAGAACCTTCTCGTTTGATCCGATAGGATCATGTTGGACCCCTCTACAATAATCTCTCTCAGTTTTCATTATCTCAGAGTGGTTTTTCCGTGGTGTCCAGTTTTTAATTGATGAAAAAAATGTCAAATGGAAGCAATGGAAAGTTGCAAAGTGGTGCAACTTTCATTCTACAACTCATGTGACCAAACAAACTATTCCAAAGTGTCTAAATAGGAATTTTTATGCTAGGCATGGTCCTCTTTTTCACCCAAACACACAGAATCACTCCGAGCTACATTCAATCGGATCGATCCTTTAAGGGTCCAAAGGGAAAAATGGATGAAAACTTCAGCATGAGGTTACTCGGACACTGTGATTCTTAGAGACTTCTTGTCTAATTAGATGGGATCACGTTGGACCCCTCTACAATAAACTCTCTCAATTTTTGTTAGCTCGAAACTTTTTTCCCATGGTGTCTAGTTTTCAGTTGATGAAAAAAGTGTCAGATGGAAGCAGTGGAAAGTTGCAGTGGTGCAACTTTCATTCTGCAACTCATGTGACCAAACGGACTGTTACAATGCATCTAAATAGGCATGTTTACACTAGGAATGGTTCTCTTTCACACACAAACACACGAAATCACTATGTGCTACATTCAACCAGATCGATCCCTTAAGAGTCCAAAGAGAAAAATGACCAAAAACTTTAGCATGAGGTTACTCAGACACTATGATGCTTAGAACCTTCTCATTTGATCCAATGGGATCACATTGGGCCCCTATACAATAACCTCTTTCAGTTTTTTTTTTTATCTCATATTGGTTTTCCCATGGTGTCCAATTTTTAGTTGATGAAAAAAGTGTCAAATAGAAGTAGTGGAAAGTTGCAAAGTGGTGCAACTTTCGTTCTGTAACTCATGTGACCAAACAAACTATTCCAACATGTCTAAATAGGAATGTTTACTCTAGGAATGGTCCTCTTTCACACCCAAACATGTGGAATCACTTCGAGCTACATTCAATCGTATCTATCCCTTAACGGGCTAAAGGGAAAAATGGCTGCAAACTTCATCATGAGGTTACTCGGACACCGTGATGCTTAGAAAAATCTAGTTTGATCCTATGGGATCACGTTGGGCCCCTCTACACCATGAGACCTCATTTCTTTGAGAAAATTTTTCAAAGAGTTCACTACCTTGTCTATGATATTGCTTACTATTATGCTTTTGATAGATTTTTTCCAAGTATCCATAGCTTGTTCAAAAATAGTTTTTTTAGGCTTTCAGCCATAGCAACAAGGCAGTGAACTATTTGACAAAAAAAATTTGTAGACATGTATCAAAAATGTGGTAGTATAGACAAGGCAGTGAATTGTTTGAAAAAATGCCTCAAAGAAATGTGGTCTCATAGAATGCCATGACAAGCAAATGCAATTGAGAGATACTCCTAGTTATTAGTTATGCAATGTGAAGTAATTGCATAACTGCTTATGTTGACTTTGTAAAAAATATATTGTAATTGAAATTTTGTCATCTATCAACATCTAGTTATTAGTTATGCAATGTGAAGCAATGCTTTGAGTTTGAAATATGTGCAATGCAATGTAATCAACGATATGAATATAAACTACAAAAATCTATTTTTTACAATTTATTAGTTAAAATCTTTATTTTATTTGCTCTCTATATCTCTATGGTATGGAAATTCCTTTAATTTTTTTTTTAAAATATTTTATCTCTTGTTCTACTCTTACTTACCTTCTTTTTTAAATCTGATTTTTTTCTGATTTTTTCTAGTCTTTTTCCCCTTTTTTTCAAAAAATCTTATACTTTTGGTTTGCCGATTTTCTCCCCAAAATATTTTTGCTGCTATGGTATAAACACATATCTTTTTGTAATATCAAGGATACTTTTTGAAACTTTCATGCATTGCTAATCTAAAAGGAAAATTCTTTTGCCTAATCTATATGCAGCCATGCTTTTGACATTGTTAAAAAGAGCAAATATGTACACCATCGATAAAATAGATTTGTATTAACCAAATAGCCATGTACACATAAATTAATATATGTCGATATAAGTATAAAATATAGTTACAAAATAGCCATATAGGCTTACGAGAATTCCATATAGGCATACAATGTCAAATATATCCAATACAAGATATGTACAAAATTGCCATGTCTAGGCATACAAGAAAGGGCTCTGGAATCAAAATTCATTTCTCTCCATGCTCTGGATATAAATTATTTCCCTTTCTTTGGCGATTCAATGGCGATAAGTCTGTCACTCATTTTTGTTGTGCTCCAGGAGTCCTCCTGCTACTCCTATGGTTTAGCTCCTGGTGAAGTTTTAACTGTTACAATAAGAAGTAAAGACATTAATATATAGAAATTACATTATAAAAAATGATATATTTAACAAAATAATCACTTACGGCCATCTCATGATCACTCTCCATGATGGAAATATTTGCATGACAATGCTCAGGCATACTCAAGCCTTGTATAAACCATCCAAATAGGAATTAAACTAAGAATCAATAATGGCTTGATTTTTCACTAGAACTAACATCTATAACAACGAATGTAAATTGAAATTTAGTAATTTGCCTCATACCTCCTCTATCAGAGCCATCGAGGATTGTATAGCGAATGAAACAAGGATATCCATTGCCCTGGTAACATTTGGAGGTGTTTCCACAACCAACATCTAAAAATAAAACAACAAATTATTCAATCACAAAAAAGTTACAATAGCGATCCAAGTCATGAATTATAATGTATGAGATCTAATGAACAAAATTTTGAGTACAAGTATTAAACTATATATTTTTGGTAGGCCTTGGCAGTTTGATAGGAAGACCAAGCATGATGGGGAGAAGAACACATACTCCATTGTGAAGGATGGGAAGACTTACAACCTTTCACCTCTCCTAGAAGAAGACAAGGCAAAGCATGAAGGGCCTAGTGTTTTGATGGTGGGTGAGAAGGAGTTCATGAAGAACTTGAAGGAAGGAGGAGGAAGAGGATTCTTCCTGATTATGAAGCCAAAAAGTGAAGCAGATCTACCCACAAAGAAGAAGGAAGATGCACCAAAGGAAGTCCAAGAGTTGTTGGAAAGGTACAAGGACATAACGGTGAATGAATTACCTAGTTCCCTACCTCCCATTAGGGATATAAGCCACCATATTGATTTGATTCCAGGGGCTACATTTCTCAATAAGGCTACATAGAAGATGACATCTGCTCAAAATGAGGAGATTGCAAGACAAGTGCAACAGTTGATGGATAAGGGGATAGTGAGGAAGATTTTGAGCCCATGTGTTGTTCCTACTATCCTAGCACCAAGGAAGGATGGGAATTGGAGGCTTTTCACTAATTCAAGAGCCATTAATAGGATCACAATTAGATATAGGTTCCCGATGCCAAGAATTGAGGACCTCATGGATTTTCTATCAAGAGCATCTTACTTTTCCAAGATTGATCTAAAGAGCGGGTACCATCAGATAAGGATCAGAGAGGGGGATGAATGGAAGACAACTTTTAAGACTAATGAAGGGCTATATGAGTGGTTGGTGATGCCCTTTGGGTTATCAAATGCCCCTAGTACATTTATGCACCTTATGAATGAGATATTGAGACCTTTCATTGGAAAGTTTGTTGTAGTTTATTTAGATGACATCCTTGTGTTTAGTATGTCTAAAGAAGAACATTTGAAGCACCTTGACATGGTGCTAAGGAGGTTAAAAGAGGAGAAGTTGTTGATCAACATGGAAAAGTGTGAATTCATGAAGGAAGAACTAATCTACCTTGGTTTTGTCATCTCCAAGGGAAGTTTGAAGATGGATCCTTCAAAGTTGGATGCTATTCTTACTTGGCCAACACCAAAATCCATGGGAGATGTGAGAAGCTTCCATGGAATTGCAAGCTTTTATAGAATTTTCATCAAGAACTTTAGCCAAATTTGTGCACCAATCTTGGACACCATCAAAGGAGGTAACAAAGGTAAGTTTTCTTGGACCAATGAGGTTGATAAAGGGTTTGAATATCTAAAAATGAGAGTAGCACAATAGCCTATACTTGTGCTCCCTGATTTTGATAAAGTTTTTACCATTGAGTGTGATGCTAGCAATCAAGCAATAGGGGTTATTTTGGCCAAGAAGGTGGACAGGTTGCATTTTTTAGTGAGAGACTAAATGAAGCAAAGAGGAAGTATTCTTCCTATGATTTGGAATTGTATGCTATGGTCCAAGCCCTCAAAAATTGGAGGCACTACTTGTTACCTAAAGAATTTGTTGTTTATACTGATAATCATGCCTTGAGTTTTTTGAATGCACAAGACAAACTCAGTCATAGTCACATGAAGTGGGTAGAGTCTTTGCAAGCCTCTACTTTCACAATAAAGCATAAGAAGGGACAAGCAAATAAGGTGGCAGATGCTCTTAGTAGAAGGGCACTTATAGTGCAAGAGATCCAACTCCAAAGCATGCAGGTTGAAGCATTGAAGGATATGTATCATGAAGATTCAAATTTCAAGGAGGTATACAATGTTTGTGAGCAGCATTTGAATTCTTTTCATGGTGAATTCTCTGACTTTTTATTGCAGAATGGTTTTCTCTTCAAAGGAAGCCAATTGTGTGTGCGTAAATTCTCAATGAGGGAGAATATCATAAAGGAGAAACATAGTGGGAGTCTTGGAGGTCACTTTGGCCTTGACAAGACCTTGGAACAAGTTAGGAGATTTTACTATTGGCCAAAGTTGCAGGTGGATGTAAGAAGGTATGTGGAAGCCTACACAATATGTCAAAGGGCAAAGGGAACTTCATCAAATGCAAGACTCTATCATCCACTGCCCATTCCCAATAGGCCTTGGGAGTGTGTAATTATGGACTTTGTCTTGGGGTTTCCTAGAACCCAAAGAGGTTTTGATAGTATCTTTGTGGTAGTTGATAGATTTACTAAGATGGCACATTTTCTTCCTTGCAAATGTACCAATGATGCATCTCATATAGCAGGTCTCTTCTTTAAGGAGGTTGTTAGGATACATGGACTGCCTTTAAGCATTGTTTCTAATAGGGGTTCTAAATTCATTAGTCACTTTTGGAGGACCTTGTGGAAGAAACTCAAGGTAAAAATTTGTTCTTTATTTTAGCATACCATCCACAAAAGGATGGAAAAACTGAAGTGGTGAATATATCATTGGGAAACCTCTTAAGATTCCTTACCAAGGAGCATGGACAAGCTTGGGATCTGATTTTACCTCAGGCTGAATTTGCATATAATGACTCCATGAATAGGAGCATTGGCAGAAGCCCTTTTGAAGTAGTCTATGGCATGCACCCTAGAGGGGTCTATGAACTAAGAGATCTACAAGGAGTTGTTAAGATAAGTGCTCAAGGTGAGGACTTTTCTATTACAATTAGGGATATTCATCAACAATTGAAGGAAACCCTTCAAAAGAATGATGAGAAGTATAAGGAAAACACAGATTTAAAGAAGAGGAATGTCTAATTTAAGGTTGGAGACTTGGTGATGGCACACTTGAAGAAAGAGAGACTTCCAAAAGGAAAGTATACCAAACTCATGATGAAGAAGATAGGACCTTGCAAGGTGTTCCACAAGTTTGGCCAAAATTCTTATGAAATAGAGCTACCTCCTAGGGTGGCAATCTCTCCTATCTTCAACATTTCTGACTTGTATCCTTTAAAAGATTCTATGAATGCGGGTGATGGAGTAGGTACAACAACAATGGAGGATGAAGATTGGGTGAAAGAACTACCCCCCAGCCAACCTATGACTCTTGAATGCATCCTAGAAACCAAGGAGACAAAGAAGACTAGAAGGAAGGTTCACAAGGAATATCTAGTCAAATGGAAGGGTCTACCTGAAGAGGATGCAACATGAAACTATTGTAGAAGACCTAATCTCAAAGAGGATTTGAGATCTTTTTCTTGCTTGGGAGTATGGTGCAGGAGCACCCATGGGTCTAAGGGACCTAAAATAATTTGTCACTTTTTGTTTCTTGGTTTATGGATGGAATAAGGTCTTATGGACCATTTCAATGCTTTGTAGTAGGTCTTCTAGGTTTTTGGTTGAGTTTTTGGTCTTGGTGACCAAATTCTTTGTACAACAAGGTCTCCATCCTCCTTTGTAAGTCTAGTGCATCTTGGAAAAATAAGGAAAAAGGATGCCTTGTTGTATCTAGACACCTGAGGGGAGTCACCTTACTTTTTGACAAGGTTTTAAATTTCTTTGACACATTTTGGAAGGCTGTTTGTGGTCAAGTTGGTAGAAGTTGCTCACATTGCCTTAACTAGGCAATTAAAAGTTAAAGCATGAGATTAGTTGTTTTCCAATGTCTCTCTTTTCAAAAGACAATTGCAAGAAGTTGGAGGGAGTTTGTAAGACTTCAAATATTCCTCTCTTGGTTGAGGCAAGGTTGATGTTGATGTTTTGAAGAAGTTTCAATAAGAAGTTTGTTGTTTTTCCTGTGTTTTTTCTAAAGAATTTGTTGATCCCATACTTGGTAAGGACTGTATGCTCACTTTCTTTCTCCAATCCCATAATGGTTGGATAGTTAATTGAATAAGCTTTCCTTTGGCATTGGAGTGGTGATATTTCATTGATTATCAAGGGAGATATTCCAATTTCTCTATCAAGTGGTCTAAAAACCCTTAAATCAGGGTTTTGGATGAAAAATGTATATTTCTTCCATTCCCACGTAAAATTGCTAAATCTTGGTGGGATGGAAGATATAAGGTTGTAATATCATTTCCTTAATTTTTTTGAGAATGGAAGGCTCATTTTTGGACTTTGTGCATGAATTTTGGCTCGACATCTCTATGTGGCAAGCATAATTGACAAGCAAAAAAAAATGAGTTTTTTCTTGATTTTGAAGAATCTATTTAAGAGGCACTTAGGAATGGTGGAAACAAGTGTGGAGAAGCTGTAGGAGTCTAAATTTGGGCTTTGGGTGAAGGGGAGAGCCTAGATAGTCAAGACCTAGGTGTAGGTCTGTGAATTAGGCCTTTTGGAGCAACGGTAGAAAGGGCCATTGTGAGTGATGTTTTGACAGTCAAGAGGAAGGGTTTTGGAATATGGTAGGGGTCCATCTTAGGGGTCTAAATCCATAGGTTTGGTGTTTTAATATTCTTCCTTGTGTTTTTTATTCTGACTATCCTATCAGGCAAGGGTTGCAAGCCTTAAGAGAGAGTGAGGTCTAAGTCACCATAGTGATTGGTGTTTGTTGTAACCTAAATGCTAAAGAGTTGTTAAAAAAAATTTCAACTTAATGAGACATGATCCAAATGTTTTCAAGATTTGTGAGTGGTTTGAGTTGTGAACCCTAGGTGTGTGGGGTTGATCTCTTAAAGAATAGTGGAGTTTAGGACTCCTCATAAGAGTATTTGAGAGAAGCATTTAGTGGAGTGACTTTTCCATTTGTGATTGTGAGTTTTCCTTCCCTGCCACTTTGCATCATTTCTTAAGCTTATGTAGGCTATTTCCATGGTGTTTGTGGTGGTGGAAGGAGTATTTAAGGTTTGCAAGTACCTTGTGCAATAAACCCTCCTTTGTAGGGCTTGATTTGTGCATAGAATAAGCTTAGTCAATAAACATGATGTGAGTAATGTCTTGGAAGTCAGATGAAATGATTGAGGTGTAAATGGTTGATTGTAGTATCTTGGTCTTGAGGAACTAGTTGGTAAAAGTAAAAATTTGGTGAGTTGTTTAAGGAATTGAAAGATTTAGAGCTCTTTATCAAGTTTTTTCTTTCAATTCAGATAAATTGATGATGACAAAGGTGTGTTAGGATCTGATGGATATAGGTTGTAACATGAAAGATTGGTTTTTGGTTATTTTTCCTAGGTAAAGAAAATTGAGTGGAAGGGTGCCTTGGTGAATGATGAAAAGTGGATTGTTTAGTGACTCCAATTAGGTTTCTTATGCACGGATCAATAATTTTTGCTGATAAATAAGATGTTTGAAGCTTGAGGATGATAAGAAGTATTGAAATGAGTTGGCTTGTTGTTGCCTTGTGGTTTGCAAATGAAACAATGTGATTTTTGATGAAAAGAGAAAGAAATTTCAGTTGCTTATGTAATTTGATCTTCTCCTGATTCAATTGGGTCAGATGTTGGTGCATGAGCACCTAGGTCATCAAATACTTTTCAATTTTGCAAAAGGGATGAGTGTTCAAATTTGTATTGAGTCAATCACAAAAGGTCATGAAAAAATGATGTAAAGTTAATGTTCAAGGTCATATGAAGTATTATTTGAATTTATTTAAGGTTATGGGTAAGTTCTAGGTGGTCAAAGTGGGAAAATGCAAACAATGCAATAATGTAATATTGTTAAAAGTTGTTAAATTGACAAAAAAAAGGAAATCAGGCATATTAAGGGTTAAAAGGGGTAGTTTCAACCAATGGAAAGATAGTTATGGAAAAGGAAATATCTTTAAAAGGCATGTAAAGGCGAGAAAAAGTAGAAGTTTGTGTTTTTGTAATTAGATTTTGAAATAAAAATTCCCTGTTTCTGAGTTTGCAGCATTACTCCATTGTTTTGTTTTCTTGTGTTGGTAATTTAGGAACACCCAAAGTTAAATCATAGTGTGAATACATGTAAAGAAGAGTTAGTTTACAATTTCAAGAGTTGGAATTAGTTAGTTTTAGGAAACAAAAGAATAAGAGGCAGTTTTTAGTGCCTGAAAGAGTCCTTTTAGAAGTAAGTTTGAGAGTCCAATAGGGTTTTTCTTCACTACTCCACCAATGTAGGTCAAGTAAATTGGTCAAGTAGGTTAATTTTAGGATGTTTTGCATGTTTTGATGATTTTAAGTGCAGCCCAAAAAAGCAAGAATACCATGGTGGAGTTGCTGCTACACTATAAAATAGAGGTTTTTCCTACACAAAGTGATGCTACAGTCATGGGTCATGAATAAATAAAGCTTGTAGAGGCTTGGAAACAATGCAGAAGGTATTGGAAGACATAAAAAATCATGTTCTAGGTGGTGGCTAGAGAAATAGAGGTTTGCAAGAGTATTTTTCACAAAACCCTCCTTGATTTGTGCTTTTACACCCTATAAACGAGGGTTTATTGGATTAGAACATTTTCATGGTTTTCAATCCCTATAAATGGTGAAATCTTGAGTTATAAGACATGCTTGAAGACTTTTTTGAGGTTTTGAGTGATTTGGAATGGTTTTGAAGGGGTCTCCTTTGTAAAACAGGCCTAATCTACTAGCCTTTCTTCAGAGGATAGTCTGAAATCTCATGATTTTCTTTATGTCAAATGTCTAAGAACTTTGATATGTTGTGATGTGTTGGAAAGTGTTTCTAAATATGCATTGAGTTTTTTAATAAGCTTTGAGATAGGAATGTAACTACCCGATTCAATGGTTGACTGACCTACTAGAGGAATATGATATTGTCTGATCAAAACAAAGATGGGCTGATGCAAGAAGTTGGGTACACAAAAAGCTTAAAAAGTGGAAGTGTTTTTGCTGTTTTTCAGAATTTGTCACACTTGGACTGAAAATTTGAGGCACTTACACAATGAATCTTAAAAAAAGTCAGTAATATGAAATTTAGCATTTTGAATCTAGTTTCCAAATATGTAAATTATTCAAATACCCAGATTATAGAAATTAAATTTTGATAGGGATCTATAAAAAACCACTTTTTAAAAGTCCCTATTTTTGTACAATACCAAACACGTGTACAGACAACACTTTTCAACCCAAATAAAAGTATTTTGCTAATTCATTTTGGGAAAAAAGAGCTAACTTGAAGTTTGGTCTAAATTTTTTTTTGTAATTTTTGGTTGAATATTTTTTTTTATTAAATTTATATTGGCCTTAATTGCTATTTTTAAAAATCAATGTGTACAGACAACATAATTGGACCTAAACTAAACATTTTTTGACTCTTTTTTTTTCATTGTGTAGAGAATTGTTTGAATTTTGATCCCATATAATTTTTTTTACAAAAAACTTAACCAAAAAAAGTCTGATATTTCAAGTTTAAGAACTAGTTTTCTTAGAAATTAATTAAAAAATAGCAAACATAATCCAATATTAATCAAAATTATATATTTGGAAAGTAGACATCGTGTTCTCTAATGGGTTTTAATTTTATAAATTGATTCAAAAAAGAAGTCCATCAGCCATGTTGTCAAAGTTGGACATTCTTCTTCAATCTGTCTTAGTTTTATAGTTGTAGGTCAAAGGCTAAGGCTCGTATTTCCAAGCCTTTCCCAAGCTTAAAACCAAGGCTAGATGTGGTGTGGAAATTCAAATTTTAAATAATGCGTACGTGTTACAAAAACGCGTATGCGTTATTTAAATGAAACACGTTATCTATTTACCCATTGGGTAAAGGTAACATATATGCATTATGAAACGTGTATGCATTCCTAGAACATAACGCGTATGCGTTTCTAATATAGCCATTTTTCCCTAATTTAAAAAAGACTGGTAAAACACGATTTTCCTGCAACATTCTTTTTCTGTAGTACGGTTTGAAAGTGTCATTTTTTGCATTTTTTATTGCA
This sequence comes from Sequoia sempervirens, assembly GCA_007258455.2. Taxonomy (NCBI): domain Eukaryota; kingdom Viridiplantae; phylum Streptophyta; class Pinopsida; order Cupressales; family Cupressaceae; genus Sequoia; species Sequoia sempervirens. The sequence goes on from VDFB02000008.1 coordinate 70,526,436, forward strand.
AATTTGTCTTGTGTAGGGCATATTCTATTCAAATTGTTGGAAGAGATAGTGCAGGTTGAATTTTATAAAGTGAAATCAAGTACAATAACTTCTTAGAAGAATATTTTGAAAAAGATAATTTTTGGATGTACTCATGATATTTTTGTACTTCAGAGTTTATAGAAAAAATGATCTTCATAGTACATAGTTTAATTTGAATATTTGAAGCAGGTGGAAATTTGAAAATAGGTTTTTTGAAAAAAAAAATTGTCATCAAAAAGGGTTTGGTAACCATGGGTGATAAGAAAAGACAAAAAAAAGATGTAGAAAGTTAATGACACCCGAAGAAATTCAAGCAAATAAAGATAAGGAGGAAAAAAGACAAAAAAAGGAGAGAAAGGATTCGCCAAATGAAAGATTTGGAAGCATCTAGTTCCAAGAATGTTCAAGAGGAAGCCATGAATCATGAAATGAATGTAGATGATGCAAATGTGGAGATGGTGAATATGGAAGAAAATGCAATTACGGAGACAAACCCAACTATGCCTTCAACTTCAACTTTGAATGATATTCAAACAACTTCGGGTATGTCTTCAAATCCACCTCCCAATGATATGGAAAATGCACCTATTCAAAAAATCTATCTAGGTATGTGTTCAAACCCAAGTTTTGATAATATTGATAATATTGATATTGTTTGTTTAGATGAAGTTGGATACACCATTGATGAGATCAATAATATTAGGGTTGAAACAATGCAAAAACAAAAAAATGATGAAATTATATCATATGAGAATGCAAATAAGAATGAAATCCCTAATATTGATGAAAATGAGAATGAAATCCCTCATATTGATGAAAATGAGAATGAAATCCCTTTTAAATTTGAAAATGAAAATGAAACCCTTTATGTGAATGAAAATGAAACTCCTTCTATGGATGAAGGTGAAAATGTTTTTTTTTAAATTGAAACAAATGTGCTAGATAACCTTCGTGGTAAAGTTTCTTCAAGACAAATTAGAAATTATGGAAATAAAATATATAAAATATTTTTTATAGAAAGAAATTAGGATTCCAATGTCAACTCATGGTGCAATTGATGAAAATGTTGAAAATGAGAAAAGTGATGAAAAAATTAGGTATTTTTGTAAAATCAAAAAAGAAAGATGATTCAATAGAACAAGTCATATCTAGTGTTGCTAATGCTATTGATGTTATTGGTAAGAAAATTCGATCGAAAGATAAGAATGTGGCTCATCATGCAATAACAACTGCTCTAGTTGATAAAACAACTTCAAATAAAAGAATGTTAAGTAAGATTAGTAAATGTGTAAAAGTAAATCCTAGAACTTTGATAAGAGCTGCTAAAAGAAGAGAAAGTATTGAAAAGGATCCTATTAATCAATGTTGGAGTTTTAGTGGTAGACTCCCAAGATCAGACATGAAATTAATGAAATTAAATCTTTAATCGATAAATTTTGGCATGATAATACAAGAGTATCACCTAACATTAGAGATGTCTTAAAATTAAGGGTGGGTTCCAAAATTCGTGAACCTCATCCAAAGAATCTCTTAGATATGACTCAAACTGAATTATATAAAAAAAATTAGATGCTTCAATCTTACCATTGAATATTAACATAAGTCAAAGATCATTCGAAAAGTGTAAACCTTGGTATGTTAGAATTAATAAGCAACGAATCTCTTGTTGTTGTAAGACTCATGTACAATTTCATTATTATTATAATATATTTCGGTATATACGATGCTCTTTGCATGCTAACAAAATTATGCAGGACATTTGTGGCATTAATATGCCACCTGAAAGAATCAAATATTTTATAGCAGGTTTGTTTTGTGATCCCTCTTTAAATGGAAACTCATTTTTTTTAAAAGCATGCATTTTTGGAGAATGAGATAGGTGTGGTAACTTTTCATTATTAGGAGAATGTATGCATGAAAGTAGTTTAGATGAATTTGGACAACAATTAGTGGATGTAAAAAAATTTAAAAATGTCGAGTACTCTTTAAAAGATGGAAAAACTAGAAAACGTGTTGAGCTAATTGTGGAAAAAGTTAGTTTGCATGCTTTTATTAATGAACTTAAAGATAAGTTTGTACCTAAATATGTTCAACACTCTCATAATGCTCATTGGCTTGATAATCAATTTCGTTTATGTAAAAAAACATTCCCAATTGGAACTATATTGTCAGTTGTTGATTTTGCTAAAAATTGTACTCTTGCTCCACAAGAAGAAATTCAATCATAGTATTATAATTCAGTGCAAGTAGCTATATTTGTCCACATTGTTTATAGACATGCAGAAAATAGTACAAAAGATAATAGAATTTTTTTGAGAGAGTACCATTTTTATGTAAGTGATAATTGATTACATTCATCTGAGTTTGTACAATATTGTTTTGATATATTTTATAAAAATTTAAAAGAGAGAGGAATTCAAATGATAGAACATCTCATATGGTCAGATAATTGCATGGGTCAATTCAAAAATGCTAGAATGTTTTATTGGTTATGTAGGGTTCATAAGGAAAATAATATCCAACACATATGGAGTTTTTTTGAAGATGGTCATGGTAAGGGAGAACACGATGGAGCAGGTGCATGTGTGAAAAGAGCTCTTGCTAAAGAATAACTAAAATTTGAGGATGTTGTGAAATTTAGAGATGCACGTGCAATTGTAGATTGGTGCTATACCAAATTATCTACAAGAACAAGTGAGAGCTCAATAATTTGATGCTTCTTTTGGTTAGTTGAAGAAAATGATATTTTTTCTTGACAATATTGTGAAACAATTAATGGATCTGCAAAATGGCATTCGTTTAAGAGTTCAAATGCAAACACATGGACAATATGGACAAGGGAGTTGGCATGGTTTTGTCAATTTTGTATTGCAGGTGATTGGGAGGCATGTGAAAATATGGAATGGGTCGAACAATGGCAACAAAGAGCCTTAATGCCTACATCAACACATGTTCAACATGGAACGATAATTTAAGATAATCAAGTGTTTGCATCAGATGATTATGATCATGTTTCGGATCTTGTACAAGAAGGTACATTATTTATTGATTTGAATTTTGTATGTATGCATGTTTATATGTGAATTAAATATAAGTCACTCTTTATTGAATTTTGTATTTATTTTTTCAAGACATGTGTATGTTGTTGTTGCAACTGAGGAGAATGAAGAGGAGACAAATTACTGGTTGGCTAGATGTGTTGAGAGAAAACATAAGTTGGCACATCCTAGAGTGGATGATGACAAATTTGAGTATCCAACTGGTTTAGTGGCTGTTGTTGGCACCTAGCTTCAAAAATATTTGATGAGAAAGAATGGCTTGCCTACATTTGAAGATTATGAAAGTCACAAGAAGATTATACATTATTCACATTTGATTATGACAACTAATATAAAACTAGTTAGATATCAAGGGAGGCCTGCTAATAAAGTTTTATGGACACTTTCAATGGATGATCAGGAGACAATCATAGATGCATTAAAACAAAGAGAGGATGCAGATGGTACAACATAGTAAATAAATATTGGTAAGTATATCTAGTTGTTTATATAGTTAATTGATATATATATTTGTATTTAATCATTTCCTAATTAAAGTTTTATATCATTTTTTGTTTCAGGTCTCCCAAAATTAGATGCTTTACAAAAAAGAGAGGAGATGCACATATATTACAATGTAATTCAAATCTAGAGATAGGTAACTATATATAGTTCTAGATACATTTAATTGATAGTATAAATTCATTATCTCAACTCCCCTTAATCCACCCTCTTGCATCCCTTCAAGTCATTCTATCAACTCCCCTTAATCCACCCTCTTGTATCCCCTTAAGCCATCCTCTTAAAGGACCCTTAAGTCATATCCTCTTACATCCCCGTAATCCATAATCTTGCATTCCTTAAGTCACTCTCATAATTCCCCTTAAGCCATCCTCTTAGGGCCTGCTAATCCATATCATAAGGTTCATGACATGCATCCCCTTAATCCACTATCTTAAATCCCTTTAATCCATTCTATCAATTCCCCTTAATCCACCCTCTTACATCCCCTTACTCCACCCTCTTGCATCCCCTTAATCCATCCTCTTAAAGGACCCTTAAGTCATATCCTCTTACATCCCCGTAATCCATAATCTTGCATTCCTTAAGTCGCTCTCATAATTCCCCTTAAGCCATCCTCTTAGGGCCTGTTAATCCATATCATAAGGTTCATGACATGCATCCCCTTAATCCACTATCTTACATCCCTTTAATCCATTCTATCAACTCCCCTTAATCCACCCTCTTACATCCCCTTAAGCCATCCTCTTAAAGGACTCTCATAATTCACCTTACGCCATCCTCTTAGAACCTATTAAGCCATATCCTAGGGTTCATGAGATGCATCCTCTTAAACCATCCTCTTAACTCCCCTTAAGGCATTCCTTAAGACCCCCCCTTAAGCTATATATCCTCTTAGGTCCCCTTAATCCATCCTATGGCAAACATCTTTTGAATTTGTATGGAATTTACTATATATTGTTCTTTTCTCGCATGAATTTTTTTCTTAAATGACTCATAAAAATTGTAGTTAATTAAATTAATTATTTTTTCAGGTTCTCATCAAGTCGGTCTACGAAGTGATTGTTGAACTGAAAAATTATTTTATCAAGAGACTGTAAATATCAATTTTTGGTCTTCACCTAAAAGTTGATAAGTTTTAATTGTATCTACATGCACATATATGTTTCATCATATTATATAGTTGTAATAAATATCTTGATATACATTATATATGTTTGTTCGATGTCACTTTTTAAATATCTTGTTCTAATTTTATAGATTATACATTTCATGTCTTGTATTTACCACATTTTATATAATTATTCAATTGTATAGATTAATACATTTTATACATACAAGGAAATAGTTTTTTGTTTATTGATTCAAATATTTGCTATCTAATTGGAAAATAGTTAAAATTACTTGCCCTTAATTTATTATGAATATGATCTAAACTATTTAAGGAATGTTTGAATTTTTCACCTAACCATGTGATAAATTATATATATATATTAAATTTGATTCTACATAAGAATTTATATAGTGCATGTAATACTTGAAAATTAGATAAAATATAAATAGTCCAATGTATGAGTGCATATAATCATGAAAGTGAACATAACAAGATATCATAATTGACTGCATATATAATCAAGATATTAAAGTCAACTGATATAAATAAACACAAATATGATAATAACATGTTCAAAGTAAAACTAGAGATAGATAGTCCATAAAATTTATATGTCAATTCCAACACATATATTTAAATAAAACTAGAGATCTATAGTCCATAAAATATAAAACCATCTAACTTTCAGGCTGATCGGTCAAATCAAGTCTCCTCTTTGTTCCATGTTGACTAGATGTACCCATCATGTTGTGAAAGAGTACAAGAAACTTGAAATTAGATTTAAATTTATTTAGAAATTTTGATATAATTAAACATATTTAAACTTAAAAATATAAACTTTTAGATAAAAATAAATTTAATTAAATATCTAGTAAATATAGTAAAAATGATTTCTAGTATGCATAAATTACCATATGATCATGTGAATCTGTAACTGGCACATTTTCTTCAACAAGTAGCATAACTGTCACTTGAGAAGATGCAAATGCCTGATCTACTATATCCTGCATATTCATATAAAGCAAACAATATGTGAAAACCTTGAATATATATATATTTAAAAGGTTCGTAAAAATTGTATAGGAGATTTAAAGTAAAGTTTACAATCTCAAATGATATGACCTCATGATCACACACCTGAGATTTCCCATACATAAATGTTAATGATGTCTCAGGTGCACGGCCCGTCATGGGTATCTCATGAAATTCCTACATATAGATGTACAATAGTTCATATAGATCATTGACATGTGTATGTAAATGAAAAAATTAAATTAGATCTATGATGTGTATTTAATTTAGACTTAACAAAATTTTGAAAGCATGCACCTGAGCTGATGATGTCTCAACAGCGCTCACCACTGTAACTTGTGGTTGGTCAGTACTAGGTATCTTTTGACCTCCCTACATCTAGATATAATATATCAATTCACACATGTGTACAAATTCAAATTAAATTAGATATATATCCACACAAATTATTTAATATATATTGGTTCAAGTACCTATCCAAAAGGTGAGCCTAGATCTACAACACTTGACATATACACACGATGATCATATTGAGTTTCAGGCATCACATGATCATGCATCTACACCAAACACTTATTGAATTAATATTATATTATATATATAATTTTATATTATTTACATGAATTTTTCACATTTCAAACTTGAATTAAATTTAAGTTCAAAAGATGAACATACATGTGTAGGATGATCCTCAAAATATAGTAAATTCAAGTATGACCCCATCCCAGATGCATGTGCGTCACCTAAAGTGGATGTATGAGTATCCCTATAGCCTGAGTCTCCATGCTCTCTATTGGCCACTTCAATGGTCGCGTGTGTAGTCTGCTAAGTGTGATGTCTTGAAAGTGAACTCAATTCTCCTAATGTCGATAACATGGTCTACTGTTGAAATGCAGCAGGAACACTAGGAGAAGGAAGAGGAACAATAGGAGCAATTGGAGCACGTTGTTGAGGATCGAAACATACTCCTAGTTTATGTTGGGGCATGCCACGCCCAACTCCCTAAAATGACCTCATATCAAAATAGTTGGGTTTTTTACCCAACTCAAACTCAACCAATAACTTTCTCAAAAAGTATAAGGGAACCTCATTGTTGCCATGTGGTGGACTATCAAACACCATCCACCATCTGTCCCAAAAATGCACAGTTATCTGCGGGTGCCTACACCATAAAATTGAAATTCATTTTTTCATGGGTGGAATGGGTTGGTTTTTTTTGGGGTTAATAAAATATTGGCACATGTCTTGTTTGGTAATTTTTAGGTCATTGATTTCTTTATATGACAACCCATCTACATAGAATTGTCTCCTCTCTTCTCTCCATTGATGGAACCTAACTAGGTCTACATCAATAGATCGAACAAAATTGACAATAGTTTGCATCATAGATGCAAACCGTGCGAGATGGGGAGGGACTCTAGGCTCATTTTTTTTGAGATCTATATTTCCTTGAATGACAATGAGGTTTGCTCAGATATTCTCTCTTAATTGATATTCATCAACTATAGGAGGGGGTGGGGGGTTAGGCGGTGGAGAATGTGGAGGTGTGCTAGAGTTTTGTTCATGTGGTGGATTGGGATGTACGAGATCTATAGGAATTTCTTGATTGGGCATAAAATCCTCTAAATTAAACACCGGATCCATGTGAGAAATGATATGGCAACTGCATGTTAAACAATTAAAAAATATATATCAACAAACTAATTAAATAATGCACACAATTTGAAAGCTATTTAAAAATCACATTGAACATGCACAAATTCAAAATATATTTCATTTGAAGACCATTCGATTTATAACATTATAAAATCCATAACATTAAAAATCCATAGAATGTACACACATTAAATTGAGTCCAGTGTGGGGTTGTTAATATGAAGGGTGGAAATGAAATTATGGGGTTTTATTAAAATTTATTTAATCTCATTCATTGTTTTCAAAGAATACTAAAGATAAGAATGAAAAATTAATAGAAGACATTGAAAGGGACACATAGATATATCCTAGTGACCTAATTGCAATGTGCAAAATATAAAAAAAGATGAGTGACCAAGCTCTATTCACCAAATTGATCCCCTTAAGAAATGTCAAATTCCCCCTTAAGACATTGATTTACGATTTAGGGTATAGGATGGCTTAAGGGGATCTATGTGTAGTAAGGTCCTAGGACAAAATGGTCCATGGCTTAAGGGAATAAAATTTGGTGGAGTTTCCTAAGGCAGCCAAATTTAATTTTAAGGTCCTACAACAAAATGAATAGATGTATTAATCAAGTATGACAAAATTTAATTAAATCCAAGGACATAAATTGATTTATCTAAATTTTCAAATTTCATGGTAAGAGACACAAGATCTCTATAGTGGGACAAAGTAGTTAAGAAGAAATTATAAGTTTAACACTAACATTAAAATTAATAATCTCATTCATTGCTTTCAAAGAATACTAAAGATAAGAATGAAAAATTAATAGAATACATTCAAAGGGACACATAGATATATACTAGTGACCTAATTGCAATGTACAAAATAAAAAAAGATGAGCTTGAGCTCTATTCACCAAATTTTGAGAACTTCTTTGATCCCCTTAAGAAATGTCATATTAGGACCCCTTAAGACATCGATTTACGATTTAGGGTGATAGGATGGCTTAAGGGGATCTATGTCTAGTAAGGTGGACTAGGACAAAATGTTTCATGGCTTAAGGGAATAAAATTTGGTGGAGTTTCCTAAGGAAACTAGATTTCATTTTAAGGTCCTACAACAAAATGAATGCTAAATTAGGGTTTATGGTTTAGATTTAGAGAATTGATGACATGAAAACATATAGAAGACACATGAATAATTTTTTACAAGTAAATAAGAAACCCTACCACCTAAAATTAGTGCTTTGAATAAAATATGTGACATTCTAGGAATAGCTTCAATATTTCAACAATTAGGAATTTTAGATTTCAATTATACGTAAGTTGTTGAGTTATGATGGATTTTGAACCTATTTGGACCTCTAAGCACTCTTGCATGATTTAAAAAGGAAGAGGAGATCTAAAGTGATTTAGACCCAATTTTTTTTCTAATCATATATTTTTTGAAACTTTTCTATGGCATAGACTCTTCCTTTGAATATTTATATAAATTCTAGACGTGCATGGGTTTTCAAAAAAAGAACCTAACTGCCACTAAGTGAGGAATCAATTGATCAATTCAATAAATAAATAATCTTAGAAAATAAACCTTTGGTTATAGAATTGACTTGCATTTATGAATCATCTATCAAGTTTCTCAAAAAAGTAATTTGAATTTTCCAAATTGAAATGTTCATGCTACAAGTTAGCTTTGATACACTAGTTTAGAGAAAGTACAACATTTAGTTTTCCTAATCTAGAACAATGCCACTACACATGAGAGTTAAAATAGGAATTAGATTACACACAACCTATAGATATTATGAATAACATCATATAAATTAAGGCTTAAATATGATCATAATGCATCCTTACATAATTCACAAAGGATCTCATCCAAATAAGAGAAATGGGTAGAAATCATTCATGTTTCACATTTTAATATTTATTTGATTTAATAACATTTATGTGTCTAGCTCTATCCATATTGCACATAGTCTAGATTAACAAGTATGTCTTGCATTTCTATGTTTTTTTAAGAGAATACATCATACACTATAAAGCTAACAACATTGATACAGAGTGATTACATGCTCATATCAACTAGCATCATGATATATGAACTTATTAAATCAAGCACATAGTTTCACATGAGGCACATTATTTTACTTCACTGGTACACTTTCTCAAGTTAAATTATACAATCATGAAGTTTTCTGAGATAAAATTAGCTATCAAATTTATATTAAATGTGAACATATTATAATTAAATCAATTTGTTGGTTAATATATAGATCTATGCATCGATTGTTTGCACCTCCTTTATTAGTCAATAATGAATTTCATTGGTAGTTGTGTGGATCACCAACGACATACCAAAGTGTACCTAACCTATGGACTATAATTTGTGATCCCTCCCTACATGTTATGTCATCAAATCTTACTACACATCCTTATTTTACCTCTTCTATTATATCACATGCCCCTAATATTGAACTTTTCATCACTTCCACCCTAAATAAACTAAGAACCATGAGTGAGAGTAAAAATCATACAAAGAAGGTTATGTCAAATATAAAATATAATCTAAACCTCCTTGAGGAGCCCTAATTTAGGGTTTTAGGTTTACATTTTAGGGTAAATAGCCCATTTTAGGTTTACGTAAATTAGGGTAAATAGGGTTTTAGGTTTATGTTTTAGGGTTTAGGTCCAAGGATTAACCTATGTAAATTAGTTTTTAGGGACCTATGTAAATTTTGTAACCTAGAGTTTCTAGGGTTTTGATTTCTAAGTTGAATGTGTCCAATTTAGGTTTAGTTTTTATGGTTTTCAATTTACAATTTAAATTTCTTTGTTTTGTTGATGTTTTTGGTTTTTTAAATGCAATTAAAAACTATAAAACATTGAACTAAAACACACTAAACAAACAAAAACTGAATACTAATTACAAAACAAAAAAATAGGATATAAAGCAAAAAAAAAAGGAAGAATTCAACCAGGAGGTCGATGAGGTCGGTTGTGTCGATGGGAGTAGGTGGCAGTCAATTTTTTCTTCAATGAAGGCCTTTGAAATGCGTACGTGATCTCCTTTCTTCTTCTCTGGCACAGACTAAAATGGTGAGGAAAAAGAAATATAGTCGCTTATTAAAAAAAATACTTTCACGAAATACGTACACATTTTGAAACATGTACACGTTCTAAATGTGTATGTGTTTCATAAGGCGTACACATTTCTAGTTCATGTACTTGAATCTGAATGCATACATGTTCAGATTTAGGCTTAGGTACCCAATCCGTAACATGTATGCGTTTCCTGCGAAACTTTTTGTTTTTCCTAAAATTTCCCCTCTTTGTGTACCCAACTTCTTGCTTTTACCCAGATGTTGTTTAAACAGTGGAAAGGATGATATTGAGTGCTTGGTTACTATCAAACTAATGATATGATTGATGTTACTAAATTTGGTTAAGGTGTATAAGACATGTTTGGTGACTTTGATGGTTGGATGGGTGAGTATTATGAAGCCTTTTGAGAAAATTGGTGATTAACCACAAGATGATAATCAAGATTTTGTCATAGCAGGAGTTTGTAACATGTAAATAGACTACTACAACCAAAATATGGTGAGTACAGTGCTTGATAATGGACTAATTGTAATACCCCTCTGTTTTACGTTCTGGCTGGACAATGTGTCCTTGTTTGCGTTGATGTGTTTTTTGGTTATTGAGATGTTGCATCATGTGTGTGTGATTTGATCGATAATTATAGAGCGATAGTTTATTGGTGTGATGTGATGTATCTTATCTAATGCTTTATTTGACATGTTTTAAATTGGTGTAAGGATGATTAGTTATTGTAACATGTTATTGCGTGAGATATTTGTTTATAATGGAACTATCAATCTATGATGAGTGTACTGGTGAAGGGGACAGGATTGTAACACTCACTTGCGAGCGCCCTATGATTCTGAGATTTCCCCCTTCACAGTGTGTTTTATTATATCATATATATGCATATTCGATATGCTCTTTGTTCACAGGTTGACAGGTACAGGACATCGACTCTGCCTGATTTCACAAGTTTAAACATGTCCATTGACCAATGGTTATCGATTGGGAGATAGTAGCAAGGTTTTCCGTGCCAAGTCATCACCCTAGTCATAGTTTGTTGTTAAGTTTGGCGGTTTTGATTTGGTTCTTTCCTCCTTAGTTAGCTATTTCAATTCATATTTTAAAGGCTATTAAATGCTGGGTATAGTTAAAGTGATGATTTAACATATCTAGTTTCAATGTTGAATATTATTTTATTTCATTGATTATTCTGGTTTAATTAATAAAATCATTTTTAGTTTATTGATTAACTTGGTTAAGGGTGATAAATTAAATGAAATGGTTGTTTCAACATTATTGTTTATCGGGATTCAAATTTAAATGGAAATGGAAATCATGTTATATATTTAAGTTAAATTTAAAATAAAAATAGAAATGTGGATTATATTTCACTTTTTGAATTTTGAATAAAACATATTCTTGCAACTTTGATATTTTTGGTGGTTTAAATGAAATTATAAAATTTTGGAATGCATGAAATAGGATTTTGAAAGTAAATTGTTTTAATTTTTTTTTTAAAAAAAGGGAAATATCCTCCAAAAGCCCAATAAATTTAGTGGGTGGGATATTTTAGGGGTTTGACCAAATTTGGGGAAAGTTCTATGTAAGGAAATGAAAATTCATTTGTTTGGAATTTTGGATTTTGGTGGAGAGTTTGGTTGTGGCTGAATTTGGAGTTGAAGAGGAGATTAGAATCACCATTATTGAAGCCTTCAAGCACTCGGGAGAAAACACCAAGTTCATCTTCATTTCTTGTTTTCCTTTTTAAATAATCTTCAAATTCTTGTTTGTTGTTTGAAAACTCTTTGAATGTTTTTTTTAGATGTAAAGAAAACCATGAGAAATGAATTTAAACCTTGCAAACAACTATTAGATTAGGAGAGAAAACTCAAAACAACAATCTCAATGGAAAGTAAGAAAAAAACCCAAAAGAAAATCTTCATTTCATTTTGTTATTCTCAACTCTTGTTGTTTTTCCAAATTTAATCTTGTTCTTGCAAACAAAAGAAATTTGTTGCTCTTTTGCACAATTTAAACTAGGAATTAAAATCTGGGTGTATATATATTTGTAAATATACCTATGCATAGGAACACACAGATATATTTACAAATATATATAATATGCCTTTTTCATCTTTGTTTCTGGGAAAAAAAGTTCTGATGTTTTAAAAATAAATAAATAAATACAGGGGCTACCCTGTTCTCACGTTTTTTTGACAGTGGTTTTTATTTATAATTTTTTTTTATAGAAAATAAAATTTATATTTCATTGTGGAGGGGAGGGCCAAAGCCCTTCACCCCCCACGCTGCCCGTATGGGAGGCGCTGCTCCCACGCAACACCCCCCATTTGGGAGGTGCTGCCCACACAACACTGCCTGTATGGGGCAGGTTGTGCTGGCAATGCCCTTCCCCATATGGGAGGGGCTCACACCCCTTATGGGGTTTGAGTTTTTATTTAAAATTTTAATCTATTTTTTTTATTTAATATTATTTATTATTATATTGTATATAATAATATATATTTATATTATATATATAATATAAATATATGTTATATGTATATACATATAATATTATTTTAATATTTAAATTATAACTATTTTATAATAGTTTATTTATATATATATTATATATATTATATATATCATACCTATTTAGAATGTATATATGTATATTTTATATATTTTAAATAAATTATTTTTTATGGTGTTGAACTGAGATTTGGAGTTTTAAATATAAAATTATATAATAGTATATACATTGTGTATATACTTTTAGGTATATATTTTTTAGTGTAGATTGTATCCTTTATAGATGAGTTTTAATTGATCAATTTATTCTAAGTTGAAATAAAGATCAATTCAATTTTATCTAAATATTTATTTATCAAGTAATTTTGATTATGGAATTTAATTGCGAAACTTAGAGTAGATGATTGGTGTTTAAATACTTCAACATCGTGAAATGAATTTGGTATATTTGATTGGATAAATGTGAGTAATAGAAACTGAGATTGATTGGATTAAGGAAATCCTAACTGTAGCTTATTTAATTGCTCGAAGTGCTTTTTGGTGTTGATTTGTTCTTTCTCGAGGTTCATGAAAATAGAGTAAATGTTCTGAAGTTCTTGTAAATGATTTGTTAAATGTGAGGATTGTGTACGTAGTTAGGTTATATGGATTCTAATTAGGAGAAAAATTGACTATATTTAATATGTGTAAAGGAAAGGGTTATTTTATTACGATGTTATTATAATGGGTAGAATGTTATTTAAAAGTTCTTATATTCTATTGCCTTAAATGGTGAATAGGGAATGATGGTTGTTTTCTATACTACAAGGAATAGATAAGGTTCATGAAAAATTATAATGTCTAGAATGTATATGTATAGTTAAAAGATTTAGTGTATGATGTATTTATGTACTTGGGTTCCTGTTTTATGAGAAAGATTGTTGTGTCAAAATACATTACTAGATTTTGAAAGAGTGTGTGTCTTTATGATTGTTGGTTTAAGCAGATTCATATTGGTATTGTATGGGAAATATTGTTATGATTGTAAATTTATGAGTACTTTGGTAGTTCTGAGTTTTGCTTCTAGAGGCTAGGGAACTCTTTGATTGAGTTGTTTGTTCTATTTGGAGTGATTTGTTTATGTAAGTCTTCCAGATGGTGTTTCATTTATTTGTATGGGTTGTCATCATGTAGTCAACCATTGTATTGCCTTGGGTAGGGCGTTGGTTGTATCTTGTGGTTTTACCCAGTTTTCACGAACGAGGATGGTTTGTGCCTCCTTTGTATTAGGAGTGGCTTATGTGGTTTGTGCCTCCTTTGGAAGGAGTGGAGTATGTCTTTTGTTGCCTCCATTTTTTGGAGAGGGTTTTGACCTTTGTTTCCTCCAATGTTTGGAGAGAGTTTTGACTTTTGTTGCCTCCTGTGTTGGAGTGGATTTTCATTTTGTGTTCCTCCTAGAGTTGGAGTAGTTTTATCTTGATGGTTTGCAATTGGGATTCCCTTGGTGATTGTTTTTGTGTTGGTATGTTGTCAAGTAGAAGAGTGGATTATGTTAGGGGCCAGAGCCCAAAGAGGTAAACTAGGAAACCTTCAGAAGTGGTTTAATCAAGTGATAACTAAATTAATGTACTTAGAAGTTAGGTAGTATTTCACACTAATTAAGATAATTGAGCCTCACTCATGGACACAAGGGCTTGTATAGACTTGGGATGAGACAGGAAGGCCTGGAATGGCAAGGTCATCTATCTTGTCCTTACGAGAGGTATTTGATTCCACATGAGTGAGTATGGGTGCCAGGATTCAGTAGAGGCCACCAGGACAACCCATAGTGGGGGCCGGAGCCTAGGAAGATTCCCAGAGGATATCCCATGACGAGCAATGTGATGACACTCTTTCTATGACAACAGTTGGTATTTGGTTTTATGTATATGGGCTTCGTATCTTACTCAATGTATTTTACTTCTGGAAGCAATGTGACTTATGTTAGTGATGTTAGATTTGTACTTGTGTGATCTTTATGGATGTTTGGTTCATGTGTTTGGTTATGTCAGTGTGAGTTAGCCTATATCTTGTGGTGGATGGTCTTGCCTAGGAATTCCTTGTTACTATCTCCTAGCATAGGGGGTGAGCCTTTGGGTATCACATGGTTGCGTGGAACGTGCACCTTAATCTGTTGGGTCGGCTTTTTGTTCGTGTGGATGAGATTTCCAGTTGGAGAGCTCGTGGGATCCAGTACTTTCATGCTTTATTCATTTCAGTGGTTATTGTAATTTATTACCCCTCTTTGTATCGAGGTGGAAGATGTAATTTGCAACCTTGTCTTTTGGAATTACCTCATTTGGGGAATGAGTTTTGTAATCATATTGTAAATTATATTATTGGAGTCATGTGGAATGCTTATGTTTTTGCTTTAATTTTATCATGGATGGAATGTATGCATATTATTTTGTTAATCAATTAAATGCAATGGTTTTATTTCATGTTACTTTATTGGGTTTTAAGTAATCTTCATGTTTCTTTATTGGGTTTTAAGTAATCTTAGTCTCGTAACCTTAGAGGTTGCTGGCAATGGATAGTGATCTTGCATGTTATTTGTACATAAACAAAAAAAAAATAGTACGTTTGAGTAGTAAATTGCAACTTCCTCTAGGGTTGTGTGGCGAGGCGTTACACTAATAACAATGAGGTATGGTTTAGTTGATTTGTTGCCTTGGTGAATAAATGAAAGGATGAATTTTTCAAGAGTCAATAATCAGGTTTATGTTGTTTTTATGGTGCTTGAGAATGATGTGAATCTAATTGATTATGTCAAAGTTTTCTTTAATATGGTTTTTGCTTTGAATGAGTCAATTTGAATACTGATTAGTGGAATGATGAATGATGGCCTATGGAATGGCTGAGAGAATTTGAGTGGATTTTGGTTGAATGAAAAGTAGAAATTATATTTGATCTTCTCCTAATTCTATTTGGGACTGAAATCCCTTGAAGAAATGATGTTGATGGTGTTTGTTGGATGCTCTGCATTAGATGTACCTTGATGATTGAGTGTTTTGATATGATGCTCTACATCACTAACTACCTTGTCTATGCTATTGCTTACTAATATTATGGTTTCATAGATTTTTTGCAAGCATCCATAGTTTGTCATGCTGGTGCACCTTTGCAAGCACATTCCTCCACGTGAAGTAATTGCGTCATGCTGGTTATGTTGACTTTCTAAACAACTATATTGTACAATTGAAATTTTGTCATCTATCAACATCTAGTTATTAGTTATGGAATTTGAAGTAATGCTTTGAGTTTGAATGATGTGTAATGCAACATAACCAACAATATGAATATAAACTACACAAATATATTAAGTAGAATTTATTAGTTAAGTTCTCTTTATTCTATTACCTTCATGTATGTTTGAGTAAATCCATTGGCACTAGGAGGTGTTTGCTTGAAACCACCAATATTAGCCTGTTCAACATCTAAAATCACATGTATTAAAATACCATTCATAAAACAATGCTATTAACACGTAATAAATTTATAATTGTTTACCAGTTACATACCCCACTGATAGGTGTACTGCAGAAATAAGTAGGTGGAGGACTGATGTATCCAGTCTCAACACTGTGACCCTGCAATTTTATTAAAATAATAAAACTAAATTAGTTAATCTTGCATTTTAGAATCAAAATTTAATAAATTAAATTCAATGAACATGCCGACTTTTACTTGACTATCAATGCTATATGCATGATGAAAAATGTCAGTTTTCCTCTCCATCCCTATAGCAGCATACAGATCCTGTGTAGCAGCATACGGATCCTACGTAGTAGCCTCCTGAGTGTCGGTGGGGTCATATGAACAAGTCACTCTGCAAGATTGACGCACATGGGTTCGTAGGCCACCACCTGAAGAATCCCCTAGATGGCATTGTACAATAGGGCTAGTATGATGGATGACACTCTAGGTCAAAGTGTTGATTGCCTACAATGTCTCTATGTCGGCACTCTCCTTCGCAATGACAAGCATAACAATGTGCTCATGAGGTGACCTAGCGAGAGGTCGTCTCCCTTGCCGTGCAGGATCTGGCTATGCACCGAGCCTATCCTGAGCCAACCCTCCACCTCTCCCCTAGAACTCCCTCATATCAAAATAATTTGGGATTTGGTTCAATACAAATTCACTGTATAGTTTCCTAAGAAAATATTAGGGGACTTCACAATTGTTGCATGGTGGGTAATCAAAGAACAAGTACCACCTATCATAAAAATGGTTCCTAATCTCTTTGTGGTGGCACCAATGAATAGGAAACCTCTTCGCATTGAGGCTAAGATTTTGATTTGTCCTAGGGTCAGTGAATAAAGAGCACAAATTACCTTTTGTAATTTTTAAATCTTTTACTTGTTTATATGATAGTTTATCTACATAATATGCCCTAGTTTCCTGCCTCCTATCTTTCCATCTCGTTATTTGTTGGGTTATTGAATCTAATTTTTTTAACATCTCTTTCATTGAATTTGCTAGTGTCATTCTTTTTTCGGTTGAAGCATTTGGATCACTCAACCTACTTATAAGATCCTCAATTTTTTTTTTGTTGTTCTCAATTTCACTCAAATTTTGTTGAGTGCTAGGAGGGTGTTGAGTGATTGGTGGGGGAGGTTGATTTTGTTGAGGATTTTGTTGAGGGGGATTTTCCTGTTCTTCTTGTTGAGGATTTTGAGGATTTGCAAGATTATTTGTATCTCCTACAAATTAAAAAAAAAACAATAAAATCTAACCTAAAACAAAGAAAATCAACTTGAAACTAAGAAATTCAAAACAAATATCAAACAATACTTACTTGGAATACACCTCTTTGTCGTCGTGGCACCATCTTTGCAAAGGAAAAGCAACTACTGTTGATGAATTTTGTAGAATTCCTCCTCCTAGAACGCGAGCACGAAAATGAGGGTTTTTAGCCACGGGCAGAGCAAAAAAACAAACAAGAGAAAATGAATAGCTTTCACTTTTTTTTTCTTTTAAAATGACATAATGCGAGTGTGTTATAATGTGCTCAAGTTATGTCATTTTCAATTTTTTTTTAAAGTTGGCCACAAAAGTGTAACCCAACTTCATGCACCTGCCCTCATTTTGAGATGATATATTGATATTTTAGCTCCATTTTTTGTAACCCTTGGAGAAGGGTATTATGGTTTTAAATTGATATCATGACTATAACCAAATGTTATATTCTCTTTTGTAATTAAACTTGAACAATTTAAAAAAAATACAAAATGGTATATTGAAATAGACTAAACTTGGGGTTCAAACATTTCTCCTTACTTCCACATGGCCAACAATACCTTCACTATTAATCTCCAAATTTATTTATCCTCTCAATAAGAGGGAACCTCCTCAAAGTGGAAAAATACTTGATAGGATATTATTCACACCTACTAAAACTACTAGTTATAAATAATCAATAATCTAATATTTATTATATTATAATAATTTTAAATGGAACATGCTTAATAAAGAATATAATATATAAGGTTTTATAAAGTTATATTAGAAAACTCTATAAATATTATAAGGTATGACCCTTAATAACATTATGTTCTAACATTTTTCATAAAGGTAAAATATCCAATCACTCTCTCTATCTCCATTTTCTCATTTTTGTGTGATAGAAGCTATTCATTGCCTATATTTTCTCTATTTATAGTGTGATGTGGGAAAAATGATATAGGGTCTAAATCATACCTTTCCTGACATTGCATTAGAGAGGAACCAAAATTGATCACTCAAGAGCACTTGGCTACTATCCTCAATGGAAGAGTCAAAATGATAGATCAAGGTTTTGATCTTCTTTGTGTTTTTATGGGTTTGATTAGGCTAATTAGGAATTAAATTGATTTAATTGTGTAAATGTAAACTAGGTCAACTGTGAATATACAAAAAAATGATATGATTTCAGAAGATTATGTAACTACAATACAAAGATTGATGAAAAAAATGTAGAGTGTAGAGCTAGAGGAACTTGACATATAAATTTGGGTTGAAATTGTTTGGTTTACGGGTATGTGCATGATCATCATGGAAAAAGTAGGCCCTTAAGTGGCAAAAAGTTCAAAAAAATCAGTGTTAGGCAACTTGACGTAGAAATTTTAATAAGTTATCTATATTATTTCAAAAATATGTAAGAATAAAATATGTAGAAAATTGAATGTAGTTTCTAAACTACTAGGTTTATTTAAAAATAAATAAAATCTATTTGGTGAAAATTTGAAATTTCAATGCAATAGTACTTAAATTTCAGGGAAAAAATAAGTAGGTGTCTGTCTAACCACCTTAACCATAATAAAATGATAATATTTTTTAATAATATTTTATATATAAGTAGATGACTCACGTCCAGATGTGATGCATATTTTTTTGTAATTTTTTTCCAAGTAAATAATTAATTATGAATTTTTTATTACAACTTTTAAAAAATATAAAAACTCATATGTCTGACCACCTTAACTTGGTCAAAACTTCACAAAATTTATTTTTTCTTTTTCTAATCATATAGTATGTGAAGCATAGAATGTGACGCATGTTTTGGATTCAAAAAATGCGATACCGTTTGAAAGTTATAGATGTTTTTAATCAAACTATCGATAAGGACTTTAGTCATAATTCTAATAGAAAATAAATAATAATCATTTATTAAATTCAAATTAAAGCATAATTTATATTGGTGGAAATCTGAGAATCTCCCCTAAAAACACTTTTTGTTTCATCAATTTTGGATAAAAAATGTCGTCAACCACATACCCTACAAATACCCATAATATTGCCACTTTTTGGCCCATCATGATCCTCCACATACCCTTATGGTAGTGGCACCCTAGACCGGAGAATGCTAATTTTAGTAATTTGTAAACAAGTCTCAGTAGGATACAGTCTATAGGTTCTTTCCTCTTGGATTCAGATTCAGAACTTCATCCATTGATGTATAATTTTTCTTGGCCTAATTTGTTGAAGTAGGGGACTTGAATGCTTGATCTTGCAATTACGTCTTCAATATTCTCTCGAATCCACTTAAAATCTACCGCCTATAAACAAGAGGGGGGAGAAAAGGTTGTGTCATATAGGGGTTTGCCTAACTAAAACCTCATTTTTTTGTTTCCACCTCCACAACAACTATGGTGATGTAAAGAGTGCTTACCCTTATTCAAATAGGAAAATAGATAAAACAAGCGATAAATAAAAAAGTGTTTCAAATTACCACCTAGATTTGCTTTCCTTGATGAATTTAAGTCATGATACTCATCTCATACAAGGAGAATTAGATGCTTGATTGAAAGTATTGCAAGTGGTAGTACTCACAAAATAAATGAATATAAAACATGAACACTCTTAATCATAAAATTGATGCATTGGTAACATAAATCTTGACTAATGAAAAAGTGTTGTAATAATGCTTATTCTACTCTTGACTACTCTTGACTTCTTTTTAGGATGCTCAATTGGAATTTTGAAATAGTGAAAAAGACTTATATTTATATGCATTTATTCACTTTCCTATGAAATTAATTATGAAAATCCAACAAATGAATTCAGATTTGCAAATGTATAAATTTTGATAATAACATTCAAAATTGGGAAAAAATAGGATGGTCAAAGGCAGTGGCACCCTAAAACAGACCTATTTTGAGGTTTTTAGTATCATTAAATAAATAAGTAATATTAATTCCTTACTATATCCCAATTTTCCAAAAATGATCATAAAACTAGTAAATTCAAAGTACAATTAGGTCCAAGCACATAGGGGGGACCTAAACCTAGTGTGAAATTGTCAAGGGTGATAATTTAAAAAATTACATATAGGTTCCTATGGAGTGCTCATACCGGGGAAAAGATGACAAGAAGAACCAAATAATGGCCCAATACTTTACACACATCTTGGTGTCCTTTTCAAATGTATCCATATTTAATTTTCATGCATGGTTGAGAATGATCCTGTACATTAAAATAAATGATCATGTTAGATTTACATCCACCTCAAAGTGGGGGATAATATAATGGTGAAATTAACATTACCTATACCAATTTCTATTTATCTTTTAGCTATTTTGGTGGAATGTCTTAATACAATTGTTGAAGTATATGATTTAACCCCACAACTCCTAGAAATAACTCGTAAGCAATTATCCTATCACAAAGAGAGATCAAAGCAAGATGAATTTTCTCAACAACTTAAGAATTATATTAATTCAATAACATGAATGAATGATTACAATGAAAGGTAAATCCTTGTGAAAAGCAAAAATAAAACTCTAGATGATGATTAAATTATTAGATTATGAAAAGTTCCTTCCTCTTATGCAATGATACAACATGACCTATTATTAGCTCAATCTAATAATGAAAAATAGATTCTTAATTTAGCTTAAGTAATTAAAGTAAAAGGGGCATAATAATTAATTAGTTATTACGTGATTACCTATAAGAACAACTTAGGTAGAATATAAAAACTAAAGAATAATGCATTGATGGATGCATGAATGGGTCCTAACAACAATACCTAATGAGGTACCCATGAAAAAATAATTGAAATATCTCATAACTGGGGAAAAGGAGAAAACCTCATGAGAAAAAACTTTCATTCAAAAGAGAAAAAAGAAATGAAAGTGTACATGTGACAAAAGATTTAGTCCCCAAAAGTGCTACTTTAATCACATAAATACAATCAAGATCCCCCCATAGGAGAGAAAATAAGAGAAAATGAATCCCCCCATAAGGAAGTAGCTCTTTTCCAAAAGCAAACATGCAAAGAAGAATGTTGAAGGTGATCCAAAATCAACAAACATTGTTCCTCCCATTAGGAGGAAACACATCCAATTCAAAATGTAAAAGAATATCTATCAAGAGAAGAGGTATCATGATGAGTGTCTCAAAGAATTTCTCAAGGGTCGACATGTTCAAGTCAAAAGAAGTCAAATTAAAGATGAAGAAAATATAGAAAAATGTGAAGATACATGTAGAACAACCTCCAAAGGAAATGGTAAAGTGATGATAGGTGGGTTGTAGCATCATCATAGAGGAAGTGAATATCCTCAAGTATGTCCCCAATATTTGTAATGTGTGACTCAACAAATAGTGCTGCAATGTTTGGAAATAAGTCATCCCAAAAAGTTGAAATTGAAAGACTAGAAACATCCTACTAAAGTGAGTTGATATTTGAAGATGCAAGAGGTGGAGGAGGTGGAAGCTCAAAAAAATTTGAATGAACCGAGGTGGATGGTGGAAGTATACATAGGTTCAAGTGTTTGAAATTCCCCTTAGATATTTGATCCACTATATATGCATGAGAGTGTAAACTAGTCAATGGCAAGTTAATCTCGATAAAAATGAGAAAAGGCATACAATTGAGAGGTATAATGTAACGCCCCGCCACACAACCCTAGAGGAAGTTGCAATTTACTACTCAAACGTACTATTTTTTTTTTTTTAAAGTATAAAGAACATGCAAGATCACTATCCATTGCCAACAACCTCTAAGGTTACAAGACTATGATTACTTAAAACCCAATCAAGAAACATGAATTAAAACATAACATTTAATTACTTAACAAATTAAACAATCATACATTCCATACATGATAAAAAATATATCTAAGGCATAAGAGATGCCACATGATTCCAATAATATAATTTACAATATGATTGCAAAAATCATTCCCCAAATGAGGTAATTCCAATACACGAGGTTACAAATTACATCTTCCACCTCAATACAAGGAGGGGTAATAACATTACAATAATACTAGGAAAGAATAAAGCATGAAGCACTGGAACCCATGAGCTCTCCAACTGGAAACCTCATCCACATGAACAAGAAGACGACCCAATGGAATTAAGGTGCACGTTCCACCCAACCATGTGATACCCAAAGGCTCACCCCCCGTGCTAGGAGATAGTAACAAGGAATTCCTATACAATACCATCCACTCCTAGACACAGGCTAACTCACACTGACATAACCAAACACATGAACCAAACATCCATAAAGATAACACAAGTACAACTCCAACATTACTGACATAGGTCACATTACTTCTAGAAATAAAATAGATCGAGTATGTTAAGAAGACCATACACATAAAACCATCATTCCCTATTCACCATTTAAGGTAGTAGAATATAAGAACTTTTAAAGAACATTCTACCCATTATAATAACATCATAATAAAATAACCCTTTTCTTTACACATATTAAATATAATAAATTTTGCTCCTAATTATAATCCATATAACTTAATTACGTACATAATTCTCACATTTAACAATTCATTTACAAGAACTTCAAGATTTCATTGAATCAAACAAGTCATTGAAAACACATTAACCATATTCATTTTGATTACAACCCTAACCTTTAACAATTATTTAATCATTGCACTAACCTTAATTTCCAAAATACAATAGCACTAGTTTTAAAATTAAAACTCACATAAACAATATCTTCATTGCCCAACACCGAGAATGAAAGAAAACGTCATTCAGGAAGCATTTCAGGCAACTAAATAACTTTTGTTAGGATTTCCTAAATCCAATCAATCTCAGTATCCTTTACTTACATTTATCCAATTAAATATACTCAATTCATTTCACGACGTTGATATGTTTAAAATCAAACATTACTCTAAGTTTCACGATTAAATTCCATAATCATAGCATTTAATAAATGAAGTCATCAGACTAAATTAAATCAATCATTAACTCTAAGTTTCATGATTAAATTCCATAATCATAGCATTTTAATAAATAAACATTTAATTAAAAATCAAATAGTCTCTATTTCAACTTAGAATCAATTAATTAATAAAAACTCATCTATACCAAAAATACAATATACATTAAATCTATGAATACAGAAAAATATATATTCAATGTATATACTATGGTATATTTACTTATTTAAATATTTAAATCCTATTGATATCACAACAATTTAATCCAACTAAATGATCTATTTAAATATATATATAATATACATATATATACATAAGATATATACATATACACATAAAATATATATAATATATATACATATATATAGTATATATATAAATAAATTATTATTTAAATAAATATTAAAATAACATTATATATATATAATATAATATATATATAATATTAAAAAATATATAAATTTAATTTAATTTTTAAAAAAGGGCACGCTCTAATTTCTTAGGGCGGCCCCACCCGTATGGGGAAGGGCCAGGCTACCACGCAGCCTCCCCCGTATAGGGGGTGTTGTGTGGGCAACACCGCTGCATGTGGGCAGCGGCACTACTTCCACACAGCGCCTCACGTGGGGGTGTTGCATGGGAGTAGCACCTCCCACATGGGGGCGCTGGGGTGTAGGGCTTTGGCCCTGCCCTCCATGCCAAAAAAAATAAATTTTTCATTTATAAATTTTTTATAAAATAAAACCACTGACAATAAAACGTGAAAACAGGGTAACCACTATGTTTTTTTAAAACAATAGAAAATTTTCTCCCCCAGAAATAAAATAAGCAACAACACAGTATATTTATAAATATACTTGTGTATATATTTACATATAATGAAATATATGCATATATACAGAGGTATATTTATAAATTTATATACCCATAATCTATTTTCAGTTATATTGGGCAAATGAACAATTTTTATTTTTTGCAATAACATAATTGAATTTGGCAAAACAACTAAAATTTAGAATATCAAATTTGGAATGAAGATTTATGTGGGTTTTCTTCCTACTTTCCATTGAGATTTTGTTTTGGGTTTTCTCTCCTAATCTAATAGCTGTTTGCAAGATTTTAAATCATTTTCACATGGTTTTCTTTGCATCTAAAATGGCATTCAAAAGTTTTCAAACAGCAAACAAGAAAATGAAGATTATTGCAAAATAACAAGGAAACAAGAAATAAGGATGAACTTGATGTTTTCTCCCAAATGCTTGAAAGCTTCAACAATGGTGATTCCAATCTCCCCTTCACTCCAAATTCAGCCACAGCCAAAACAAACTCTCCACAAAAATCAAAAATTGAAAAACAAAAGAATTTTCATTGCATACATAGAACTTTCCCCAAATTTGGTCAAACCCCTAAAATATCCCACCCACTAAATTTATTGGGCTTTTGGAGGATATTTTCTATTTTTAAATTTTAAAACAATTTACTTTCAAAATTTTAATTTATGCATTTCAAATTTTCATGATTTTATTTAAAAACCAAAAATCTCAAAGTTGCATGAATATGTTTTATCCAAAAATTCAAAAAGTGAGATATAATCCACATTTCTATTTTTATTTTAAATTTAATTTAAATTTCTAACATGATTTCCATTTTCATTATAAATTTAAATCTAAATATACAATAATGGCAAAATAACTATTTCATTTAATTTATGACCATTGGCCTAGTTAACCAATAAACTAAAAATGATTTTATTAATTAAACCAAGATAACCAATGAAATAAAATAATATTCAACATTGAAACTAGATATGTTAAATCATCACTTAACCATACCCACCATTTAATAGCTTTTATAAAATGAAATTAAATAAAAAACCAAAAAGGAAAAACCAAATTAAAACCGCTAAACCCGACGACAACTTGACGACAAACTATGACCAAGGTGATGACTTGGCATGAAAAACCTAGCTACTATCTCCCAATAGATTACCATTGGTAAATGGACACGCTCAACCTAGACATCGGGTGGAGTCGATGTCCTATACCTGTCAACCTGCGAACAAAGAGCATATTGAACATGCATACATATGATATAATAAAACACACCGTGAAGGGAGAAATCTCATAATCGTATGGCGCTTGTAAGCGAGTGATACAATCTCGTCCCCTTCACCAATACACTCATCATAGACTGACAGTTCCATCATAAACAATATCTCACACAATAATATGATACAATAACTAATCATCCCTACACCAATGTAAAGCATGTCAAATAAAGCATCAGATAAGATACATCACATCACACCAATAAACTATCGCTCTATAATTAACTATCAAATCGCACACACATGATACAGCATCTCAATAACCAAAAGGCACATCAAAGTAGACAAGGACACACTGTCCAACTAGAACGCAAAAGGGAGGGGTATTACATATAATCAACTATCCCAACTACAATAATCTCTCTACTATACAGGTCTTTGATAAATATTGAATCAAGAGTGAAATCTATTATCTTACCTGCCTTATTGTGTGCAATCTAATAGATGAAAATGAGATTTGAGGATAGTGAAGGAACATAAAGTACATCATGAAGTGTGCCATAATCAATATCTATAGATCCTCTCCCACTAAAACTAATGTAAGTGTTCTTCCCCATTAGTATGTTTGGTGATGTGAAAGGATCATATGAAGAGAATATACTTGAAGATGATGCTATGTGATGTGAGGCTCTTGAATTAAGAAGCTATCATCTAGATTGAGGACTGTTGGATTCAAAGAGTGTATGTAATTCATTTTTCTACTCCATGTGTCATCGTGGCTCACCCTGATTGTGTAGTTGTTAAAGTGGAAGAATAGGATGAACTAAAAGAAATAGATGAATGAAATTGAATATGATTCTTTTATAGAAGGTGTTTTGAATCATCAATCTGCTTTGTATAACATTGATGTTCATTAAGTTTTGAATTTTTTCAATATGCACATTTTGATCTCTCCTTCTTAGATGATTCCCACTTAGAAGAGGGAGAAGAGAACTCATAAATATCCCATGAATGCAATACATTTCAAATTTCTCATTGTCCTTAGAATCCTTATGTTTTCTTTTCTTTCCTTTTCTATTTGAAGCCCTTTAGTCTTTGGTTCCTAGTGTTGCAATAAGATCTTATGGTTTGGAAGACTCCAATGAGCCTATCTATACCAAATTTTATTTCTCCCTAATGAGCGATGTATAAAATATCATCAAGTGAAGGTATAGTGCATCTGGTACCAAGTGCATCTCTAGTGGCATTAAATTTAGTTCAAAAAATATTGAATTGTCAGGACCAAGCTTGGCAAGGATCTAGAGAGAATCAATTAAGAGTCTTATTTGTCAATACAATATTGTGTCAATTGCAACATGAGAGACTTGATTTTGGTGAATAATTCTTAGATAGTGTCAAAATATATAGGATTCAAACTAATAAGATCATTCTCCAACTAAACCCTCTCAAAGTATCCTTCTTCCCAAAAAAAGGACTCCAATCGAGTCCATATTTGATTGGGTGTGGTGTAAGATTCAATATGAAAGAGAAGATTAGGAGACATACACACATAATTCCCAAAACCCTCATCACACATGTTAAACCATTTTCTCTTCTCCACAACTCATATAAGTTCAAGTTTTGTACCCATGGTCACTCTATATAATCCTTGTTTCTTCATATGTATCTACTTTTTTTTTCCAACCAGAATAATTGTATGAAGTGAGTGGAGTGATGGAGGATGGATCCATGTGTTTTTATTGATAAAATATAAAAATTAAAAGACTGACAATTGTATAGACCCTCATAATGCAATAAAATCCCCTTTGATCCCCAAAAGTTTAACCTTTTTATACCTTTTCCAAGAAAGGAACCAAAAAATAAAAACTTGAGATCTAATAAAAATAGCAAGTACCTAGTATTTTTTTGAAAAAAAATTCTAATATCAATGAAGATGACTGAATAAAATTTTCTAATGCTACTTGAATCGTGAAAATACAATATTTGAGTCAACTTATGACCTCTTGAGTTAAAACAACTTGATCTGGCTTCAATGGATTATATAATTTACTAGATTAAAATTTGAATAAATTAATCACACCACTAGATTGGTCTCAGAACCAAATTATCAATGGTATATGGATCATGAAAAATGGATATCAGCTGCCCAAGCTATACCCAATTTATTGAAACTTGGCCAAATTGGCCTCTAGGGAAAACGTAGGGAAAAAAAATATCCCTTGGTCCTATAAAGGACTAGGGGGATTTGCATTGGGTTTTGGGTAGCCAATGGCTACCCCTTGGTCTCTGATGTGATCGTTTGGTTGAGGTCTAGGGAAAAGTGACTCAGGGCAATGGTGGTGACATCAATGATTGAGTGGGGGTGTTAGTGGCGAGTAGGAAACCATTGAGAGGTGGAAATAACCAATGATAATAACGAATATTATACAAAATATTCCATAAAATATTCAATCCTCTAAAAAAATATGCAGCCAACTATGAACTAACATCAACCATTACATTTGTTTAAACTATCAAATAATTCAAACCCTTGCCAATTTTTTTTGTCAGAATTTTTCACTTGGTGTTGAAAAATTGTAAAAGCCTATGCAGTGATGGAGGTTGAAATGTACAACCCATACACCCAAATATGGATCTATACAGTTGTATGAAATTTAATGCCTTGAAGATTGTGCCCACAAAAAAATCACCCAAATTTTAATTTCTTATATTTTTGCAAAATGATAATTGATCATTAGGTTTTTAGCCACTTCGGGTGCAATGGTGAGGTTTTTTTTGCTCCAAGATGCACCAAAAAATTTCTCAAGGCCAAATCTCTCAAATTTTGAACATGAGGCTATAGATCTAGTGCTCTAATACCATGTTGGAGTAGATGATTGAATCTCATAACTCATAGAAATCACTTGCAAGCAATTATCATATCACAAAGAGAGATCAAAGAAAGATGTATTTTCTCAACAACCTGAGAATTCTATTGATACAATAACATAGATGAATAACTACAATGATAGGTGAATCCTTATGAAAAAAAAAGTAAACCCTAGATGAGGATTTGATTAGATTGTGACAAGTATTTTCATCTTATGTAATGAGACGAAATGACTTGTTTTTAGCTAAATTTAATAATGATTTTTTTTTTCCTAAGTTTAGCTTAAGTAATTAAAGTAAAAGGGGCCTAATAATTAATTAATGATTAATTCATTATTAGGTGATTAACTATTTACTCCAACAAAAAATACATAGCATTATGTGACATACTTTTGTGCCAAGTTTGGATTCTTCTTTGAATCCCATCCATTCTCATTTACTTTCACTTCTACACATACTTCCATATATTTGAGCTTATCCTAGCCCTATTTCTACGTATTTATATGCATGTTCCTTATTATTAACTCACATTTTAAGGCACATATTCCTTTCCTTGAAATTTTACATTTTCTATCTTGGGTCATTCTTGGAATGGGTGGTTTCAATCCTACATAATAAGAAATTAACCTCATATTTAACATTCTAAATTTTTGACTCCCAACATTTCCTACTAGTTGTTAGGAGATAAATTGGTATGTACATTTGTGCAACTATTTATTGTCTTGAAATTTAAAGAATAATTTATTTTTTAAAGATTACTTGAGAATAACATTAACTATCCTTATTACAAGGTACTTCTATATGAACACTTTTATTTGAATAATTAAAATAAATCAATATTTATATCATACTTCTATATGAACACTTTTATTTGAATCATTAAAATGAATCAATATTTATATCATAATCATTTAGAACCTCTACATGTGTGAGAGTGTTGTCTTTGATATTTGTGATGCTGAAAAATTGAAAGCTAATTGATTGAATTCACAAAATCAAAATCATGCATTCAACATCATATTAATAGATCTTTTCCAAAATGAAAAAACAATGCAGAAATGAAATACTACTTCTAAGAAATCCAAGAAAATGCATTCAAAAGGAAAGATAACTCCATTGTCATCCTCTCTACAATATCTTGTCTTTTCTCTTAGATTTTTGCAACAAAAGCACAAGAGGGTATGCATAATTGGATTCGAGAATTATGAAACCGGAGTTGTGTGTTGAAAAGTAAGGAGGAAGCATGCTTTTATAGATGAATTCATGGGGTGAATCCAAGTTACGAGAGAGATGTGGAACAAATAATTGAAGTGGGAAAAATGCATGCAAATGGTAAATAGAGGAAATGGACAAATTAATGAATATGTGCAATATTTTAATGAAATGGATAAAGGGGATATGCAAATAGATTAATGTATGATTATGCAAATGATTAAAGTGAAATGGATTAATGGTTTATGACAATGAACGAATGATTATGGATAACTAATATAATATTTTAATGACTATAGATGTATAAATGATTTAATGAGAGATGGATATTTATAAAATGGTCATGCCTCAAATATGAATATGAAATGAATTGTATATAAAATAGATAATGTATTTATGAATATGGAAATATGATTTAATGTATGAATATAATGATTAGGGATTAATGATTAATGAAATGGATGAGTTAATGATTATGCAAATATATTTAAATGAAATGGATTAATGAACTATGTAGAGGGGTAAATGATTATGCAAATGTATTTAGTGAAATATGCAATGGATAAAAATGATGATGAGGACATTTTTTATGCGTCTACAATATTCACTCACGACTATAAATCTAACTTAATCAATAAGGTTGAGCTAAGAGAGCATGACCCTTGTGATATAGCAATAACCCATAGATATTTTTCAATATAATCAATCCATGCACGTCAATATAAAACAAGGGTAATAGAGGTAGATAATATCCTACATCAATCTTGTCAATTACAAAATAGTTTTGTGCATCAAGATATTTTTATGGAGTGTAGTAATAATTATGCATGACACAAATTTAACTTGCATGTAATTAAGTGATTGTTACAATTGAACACATTGAATAATGGATAAAGTAAAAATAAATACTCAAAAGAATAAATAAACACATAAACACAAATAAATCGTCTTATTCAATAGACTTCACTACAAACCTAAGATTGAGCTTACCGTAATGACTTTCTCATGGATGGAAGTGGATGCAACTAAATAGAAAAACATTGTGTTGTTTTGATAATGCATTTTGACATAGTAAACTTGTATAAAGACTTGATAGATAAAAATGATAAGAGGACAAGGTATTTATAGGATTTCTAAGAGATTAGATGAATGATGAGGGTACGAGAAAATACTAGGAGTTAATTGAATTAATTCTTGATTCAACTTGAGAAAGTGGAGAAGATAACTCAACTAGTTATGAAAAATTACCATATCGAGCTCTTAGGAGGATACTAGTGAATTATTTTAGTTTCACTAAATAGATAATAAGAAGAAAAATTGCTATTTAGAAGATGGAGTTAACTAATGAGGTGATAGTAGAAATTTTATTTATTTATTAAAAGTTGATAATTAGCTTACATTACTTAAATGATTGAATACTAATAATAAATGATGAATGGTGTGATAAATAATTAATTAATAGTATGATACAATGATTAATGGTATAATAGATGATAATACATAATAAAAAAGTATAAGAATATTTTTATTATCTACAACAATTCTAAAACAATGAACAAATCAACAATATTATTTTCTAAATGCTACAAAATGTTTGATTTTTATCATAATTTTAAAAGCTAAATGTCCCTTTTCATTTTATTTTTTATTTTTTATTTATTACAATTATAATGTTTGATTTTTATCATAATTCTAAAACTTGAATACATCTACTATTCATTTAATTTTTGAAATACTCAACTTGATAACATCATAGTGAGGTTTGAACTTTGATGACAAGAACAACATCACAACTTAACTACAATATTCCACAGGGCGTCCACCCCTTAAAAACCTCGCATTTTTGAGACGTACCCATCTCAGAGACTTGGGGACGACCCCTACCACCCCACCACCAACGCCACTGCCTCACCAACAATGACACTGTCCCACCACCAACACTGTTATCTCTAAGACACCACTATGACTTCGAGGAAATCAGGGCGTCCTCAAGATGTTTGGGGGACTCCTAAGAGTCTTTGTACCCTCTTGAAGATGCCCAAGTGTCTCTTGTAGTTAGACGACCAAAAACAAATTATTATTTTTTTTTAACTTTGTGTTTAAGGCTAAACCCAAATGGCCTATGGGCCCCACTCAAACCCTACAAACTCTATAAAACTGCCTCCTATCCTCACTTCAATTCACAAAAAAACAAATCAACAAGAAGCTAAAGCGTGAGTGTGAGAATGAAAGTTGCAAGTGTAAGGTGATAAAGTGAGAATACAAAGTAAGAGGGTTGAGGAGGAGAAAGATGAAGAGCAAGGAGTGATGCCAAGTTAATGGTCACTTTGAAATTCAAATGTTTAAAACTAGTTTTCCAAAGTTTCATTTGTAATTCTTATACATATACATCTTTTTATAACTATTTTTTCAAGTACTATATGTATTTCAATGCTCTTGTCCTACCACCATCCCCTCGCCGTCCCCAAACTTAGGCCTTTGATTCCCCTGTCCCTGAAATCTGTCCCCACATCCCTATCAGAAAATTTAAGGAAATCATGCATTTAAACCATCACATAATACCACTATTGACATGATATCCTAACTCTTATTAAATAAATCTAAATTAACTTTTTTTATAACTTACATTTATTAAATTAACAAGGCATTTATTCCCTTTCAATTACGTAAGGTTTACCTTTACCTTTTACCTTTCACTCACAAACTTTAATGATGAGAAAGGTCATCAAACAATATTATTGTACTGGAGAATGAGCTCTTTAATGCAAAGTCCTCCCCATGACATATGTATGTAATTAGTCGATAGGCTATTTACGTGGGGGAACCCCACTAGGATTTCCAACAGTCTGACGCCGAAAACCCCACGGGGGACCCCACACTGTCGTGTTCCCTGCACATTTTGACCTGGTGGACTAAAGCTGCTATGAAGTGTCGAATGATCGAAAGATGAATGCAGAGCATATATTTTTCTTGTAAATACTAGCCGCTGGTGGTGGAACATCTAGAGTTACAATGGAAGGTGTTTCTGCAGTCTGGGTTGGGGGACAAGATGGTTGCCTCCCACTTCCTCTTCAATGACAAGGGGGAGGCAACGTTAGCGGAGGCGCAGTTGGAGATGTGCAAGTGCTTCACGGCCATACTCAATGACATCTTCGCTAAAACGTGGCTCCATCCACAGCAGATCAACATTCTGATCATGACCATGTCGACCTTCACTCTGGCTCCCTCGCACGCATCCTGGATCATCCACCACTACAATATGAAGGAGAACATCAAGACCTTCAACATCTCTGGTATGGGCTGCAGCGAAAATGTCATCGGCCTCGACATGGCCAAGGATCTCTTCCGCCGCTACCCAGACTTGTATGCTCTAGTTGTGGGCACCGAGTGTATAACCCTCAATGCCAATTATCAGGGAAGTGATAAGTCCATGATGCTCACCAACTACCTTTTTAGAGTTGGGGATAATGCAATGCTTCTTTTGAACAACCCCTCTCCCTCCTTCTCTCAAGAAAATGCAATTGGCAGCTGTAAAAATAGACTCCATCTAAAGCCTCTTCAATTAATCCATTTTGTGCATACCCTGGAATTAATTCATTCCATGAGACCACAATTCTTTGAGGCATTTTGTCAAACAATTTGTGAGCGTTGTCTATGTTGCCGCACTTTGCATACGACATTTTGTCAAACAATTCATGTGCCTTGTCTATGCTTTGCATTTTGCATGCTCGACTATGATGACAGTTGCTGTTGTAACATCTGATAAAAATCCCCCCTTATTATTATTGGATGTTCATACCCTATTGCACAACTTACATTTTGGCGCAGGCAGAGGGGATGCTAGGAAAGGTTGTGGAATTTTGCCTCACGGTTGCTAGTTGCATTTGCTTAAAATTTTCAAAGTCATTTTTAACAAACCCATTTTGTGCAAGGCAAGAAGGATGTTGGAACGGCTGTGGAGTTTGGCTTTACACCTGCCAGTTGCATTTGCTTAAAAGCTTCAAAATCCTTTTTAACAAATCCATTTGTGTTCATAATCTACAAGCATCGTAGTCCCTACGATCACTTTTTCTTGAGCCATTCTGTCAAACAGTTCACGCGCCTTGTATATGCTTCCACATTTTTGCATTCATGTCTGCCATGGTAGTTGCAACTACAATGTCATCAAACGAAATGAAAATAAAACAAAATTTAGCATTCAAAATTTAGAATTTGTTTAATTGGGGGCATTCAAAATGGTGTGTATGAAAGCGCGTGAATGAGCAGCGGATACAAGTGTCTTAGGCATTCAAAATGGATGTGACATCCACAATTATTAGTAATCATATTTTGGATGTGTAATGAATATATTGAAGACCTGTGGAAGGCCAGTTAGGAAAAATTTTGATCTATTTTTGCATGCATTTGTGGAGTATATGAGGTCAATTGATAGGCAATTTAGAAAATTGATATTGGTTCTGCAACAAATATCCCAATGAAGAAGTGATAGCTTCAAATCAACTATGCATCCACTTACAAGAATTGAAACACAAATGAAAAAAAATTTGAATGAGAAAGATTATCAGGCTCTATTACCAACAGGCTCATGTTATGTTTGCGAGAGAGAGAGAGAGGGGCAGGGGAGGGGACGTGTGGAGAGTGAGAGAGGGATAGATATGAAAATAAAGATAGAGAGAGATAGGGAGATAGAGAGGGAGAGATAGAGAGGAAGAGATAGAGATATATATATATATAGGAAGAGGATAAATAGAGAGATATAGATGGTGAGATAGAGTGATAGAGAGAGAGATATACGAAGATATAGAGAGAGAGGGGGAGAGATATAGATAAACAAAGAGATGGAAAAACATAGACAAGTAGTGATAGAGATATAGAGGGGGAGATAGAGAGAGAGAAAGAGGGAGAGATAGAGATATGTGGGAAGAGAAAGGAGATAAAGATATATGGGAAGAGAAAGGAGAGAGAGGTAGAGATAGATAGTGGATAGGGAGGGAGTGACGGAGGGAGAGATGAGGATAGATAGAGAGAGGGATGGAGAGAAAGGGAGAGATATAGGTAGATGGGGGACAAAAGGAGAGAGATACGTAAAGGAGGAAGAGAGAGAAGGGAGGGGAGAGAGAGAGAGGGAGAGATAGGTAGAGGAGGAGAGTGAAGAGGGAGTAGAGAGGGAGAGAAAGAAGAGGGCTAGAGAGGGAGAGATAGCTCAATATATAGAAAGGGAGAGGGGGAAGTAGATACATGGAGAGATACAGGTAGTAAATGATATATGGAGATAGAGAGGGATAAAGAAAGAGACAGAGAGATATAGAGATATATTGAAAGAGAAGAAGATAGAGGTAGAGAATGATATGGGTAGAAAGAGATAGAGAGGAGTGAGAGGGAGATAGAAGGAGAGATATAGATATAGAGCAGGAGAGATGGAGTGAATGAATGAGGGGAGAATTTTTGATCAGTCACTATATATTCAAAGTTATTTGACCAAATGCCTCCATCTTTTATGCTTTGATGGATGTCCATATCCTATTCCAAAGCTTCCTTTTGGGCATAGGCAGAGAGGATACTAGCAAAGGCAAATCTTCATAATGAAATAGAATATTGGGTTGGGTGATATTTGTTATACACTCTTCTAAGCTTGGAACCCAAGAACATGTGTTACAAAAAAAAGAATGAATAAGATTTATATGGGAGCACTAATAAAGTCAATATGAATTCTAGAGAACACATTCCCCAAGACAATAGTCGCGCACATTTCTTCTCCATGGATTTTGTCACTAATAAAAAATACCAAAGTATATCAACCTATCGGCGTAAGCATTGCACCTCATTGATGCAATTGCTAGTAATAGTCTTTTAAAAAGAAAGGAGTTTATACTGTCCAATCATTAGAAACTAAGAACAATATCAAATCCCTAAAGCTTTAAATCAATCTAATACCAGCTAGATCATAAAATAACAACTAAAATTAGATGAGTATTAATCAGTAGTCAAATTTGACTGTCCTAGGCGCTTCTCTAAAAACTTTAATCGCATTTATCAATTCATCATTTCCTGTGCTTCTCTTCTCTATAATTTAAAATCGGTTTTTAGCTTAAATCCAATTAAAAAACCAAATGAGAAATTGATTCCAATGTTCAAATTGCTTTAGCCAGTCTAAGGGAATGTGAAGACGAGCATACATCAAATCTTATGAATTACTTAAAAGAAAATAAAAAACAAAAAACTTTTATGTATTTAGGAAACGTCCTAATATTCCAAATTTGGAATCTTTGGATAGTTTTATGTGACATCAATAGTGCTAAAGATGCCATGTGAATGGTCTGTAGCCCTCTGCTTGTTTTGCCAACCCCACCATTTTACAATAAATACCAAACGAGGAAGTGGGGATTTCACAATTCATACAAACCATATTTGTTGGCTTTAATTTTGGTTATCTCAGATCTTCTCTGTTTTAGTGAAGATGTCTTGTTGTGGTGGAAAGTGTCAGTGTGCAGGCAACTGTAATGGCTATGGAGGGTAACACACGTCTTTATTTCATAGAAAGAAATAGAAAGAAATGTCTTTTTTTCTATATAAATATAATGGTAGAATAGAAAGAAATGTCTCTTTTCTGTATAAATAATAATGGTTTATGATGTGATGCAGGTGCAAGGCCTTCTCAGAGAAGACTGTAGAGGGCTTAATTTTGGCAGGCACTACTTTTGATATGGTGTAAATTCTTCTTTCTCTTTTGGGTACTCACACCTTTGCAATTATTAAAATGTAAAAGGGTTAAAAAGGTGGTTTTAATGGTGTTATTGAATTACGTGAATGAAAATGCAGGCATAATGAGGAAATGAGTGTGGGAGGGGACAATGGGTGCAAGTTTGTAGGTGGGTGCAACTGTGGAGGCACCTGTACTGGCAATCCTTGCAACTGCAAATGATTCACCAATATATTAAACAGTATTATCATTTTCTAGTTAAGTGTGTGCTATCACCCTTGGTATGCTATACCAAGGTTTGAATATTATAATGTAAGAGAAAGTCATGATGCCACCACATGACTGTGCATCCTAGTTTTATTAATATATAACTAAAGTTTAATCCATGATGACGTTTGGGTGTCTGAAATGAAGTAAAATAAATTTGTGATCTGATTTCTAGCTTGGGAAATGCGTTTATGGTCAATTTTTCAGCCAAATTTTTGCTTTTGTCCATCAATTTTCCAATTTAATGTTTCTTAGTTAGCAAGGTTTCAGAACAACCTGTAGTATATTACACAGTTGTACTTAGACATATGTTATATGTTTTCCTTCTGAACAAATCTATTATGTGATTGGAATCTGTGTTTTATTGTTACTTGGGATTGACTTTGGACTATAATTTAATAGTGATTTTAGGTTAATCTAATTGTTTCAATATACAGCTCTTTTAATAAAAAAATCTTTGAACAATGTTTCTTCATATTGATCAAGCGTATCTTTCATTATTTGTTAAATAATCAATAGTAATTTTATATTTCATTTATAAAAAGTGGTAAATATTTATTCTATTTTTACTGGTCAAAATTATTTTTTTAATTGTTGAAATGCATGGTCTGTAATTATAGATTTCACTAATTATTCTCTTCCATACATATTCACTATTGATGTTGAGCATGCTAGAATAATTTAGAACAAATTTATTAATAAAATGTATGAATTTTTTGACACTAATAAAATTCAAAAGTATTGTGTATAACTTTTAATCAAAATAATGAATACATATATTTAAATATATAGCATAAAGTAGCAACATATGTTATTTTTTGTTGCAAATTTTTTTCTAAGATGGGGAAGGATAAAATTGTAGGTCAAGTCTATGCTCTTAGAGTACGTGAATTTAAATCCAGTCAAGTCTCATCTTTGTCCATTTTTACATAAAAATATTTTAACGCAAATAGGACAAATGAATCAAAGCAAGTTCAAAATGAAAGGAAAAAGTACTAGGTATGCAATTTTTGCCATAACTTGTTTCCCTCACATTGACTTCCATACCAAATACTATGAATCATACATATCAAAGTAAACAAAAAATCAATAAAAAGGTAATTAACATGCATTTGAATATAAGGGGATGATAATTGTATGTGCACTCTTTCTAGTAAACACTCTATCTTAAAACCTATAATTGTGAATCTTCATGAGCAACATCTTATAAAAAAATGAAATAGGAGAGATATGGCTACGAAGGATGTTGTAACAAAAAAGGTGATTGGTTGAAAATAAGCCTATAAAGGATATTGTTGTGCAAATATTGTAAAAGATATGGTTGTGCAAAAGGATACAAAGGATATGGTTGTGTCAAATCTTGCACTTAAGATATGCTTGTGTAGGAGCTTGCATAATTTACTATCACGTAAGAGCTTTCAAAAGATATAGATGTGCCAAAGCTTACAAAAAATGTGGTTGCATTAGAGCCTACACGACGAAACAATGTTCAACTATGTTGAAGCCATGATAACCATGAACTAATTACTATAACAATGGTCATCAAAGAGCATTAGTGGATTTCAAACATAGTAATATATCCCTGCCTAGTGGGCCAACCCTAATTTTTACATGAAATCATGCCAAGATTTAAAAATGCACAAGGGATTCACCTTAAGCTAGGAGTTACATCTAAGCCCGCTTAGATAAAACCACCCTTAAATTGAAACCCCTTTGTAGAGTCTCTAGCACTATCTCCTTTGCTCTATCCACATTCTAACAAAAAATGCTAGTTGATCTTATGTTTTTGGGGTTCAAACCAAGTCATCCAAGGATGAAATTTTATGAGTATGTAACCCTTGATGTCAGTTTCCAAAAAATATAAATGAATATTATGTTTTTGTTCTTATCTAGTTTTGGGATCTATGAAGTTGTCATCGTTCAAGAAAAAAACCTATTACAATAACATACTTAAAACTCCCATAATAATTATCAAAATAATTTTTTTTCTAAAAATTATAAACCATTTAATCAAAATAAAAACCAAAAATTTAATAACTATACAAACCACTCTACCCACCTATCCAACTACACACAATTCATCCTAATTCTAAACCCCATTCATCCTAATTCTACCCACACCACCTCAGCCCATCACTTCTGTAATGCCCTGTCATAATAACCTAAGGAATGTTGCAATAGTGTATAAAAGTGAAATAAAAAAAATTTAAAGTATTAATATTACGTTAATTAGTTGCATACATTCATTAAGTTATGCGACGTTACACTACTTGAGTTTTCATAGACAACTTTAGTATTTCGCATTGCACATATTAATTAACATAAACATTAAAGATAAACATTGCATAACATTTGAAATACCATTCAAGATAACATAAAGTACAAATACGTTTCCTTACATTGTATTTGATAAAATAATACAATACTCATCCATCTGATGAGGTAGGTCAATAATAATTACATTTTACAATGTTCACCTCATAACAATTGAGGGATGCTTTACAATAAAAGTTTTACAATAATGCAATAAGGAAGTACACATAAGTTTCCAAGTGCAAGCTCTCCATCCATGAAGCTCTCGATGCCATAATCACAAACTGGGGACCCAACGGAGTAAGGTGCACGTTCCACCCAACCATGTGGTACCCGTAGGTCCACCCCCCGTGCTAAGAGATAGTAATATGCTTACCTAGACATAATCTACTAACCCTAGACACAAGTACACACTAACTGATGGTTACATTGCTTCCAGATTTATGATAATTGAATGTACTACATACACAAGGTTAACTGTTATTTTAGGTGGAGTGTCATCACAATATTGCAAAGGTTACCCTGGTGTTTCTTCCTAGGTTCCAGCCTCCAACTTGGGTTACCCTTGTAACCTCTTACGAAACCCGGCCCCATTGCAAATCATTGCGAAATTGAATGTCTTTTGAAGAAACAAGACATTGATTTGCCATTCCAGGCCTTGTCATCTTATACTCAAGACTGAACTAGCTCCTGAGTCTATA
Organism: Sequoia sempervirens; assembly: GCA_007258455.2. Lineage (NCBI taxonomy): Eukaryota > Viridiplantae > Streptophyta > Pinopsida > Cupressales > Cupressaceae > Sequoia > Sequoia sempervirens. The sequence continues at coordinate 70,566,230 of VDFB02000008.1, forward strand.
AGTGAGGCATGAACATCTTGTTAAGGATTTTAATTCTAACTACTGTGTTATTTAGTTATCACTGACTTACTAACTCTTTGTACGTTACCCTGACACCACTTTGTGTGTCGGCCCTTACAAAAAGCCACTCCCCTAAACATAACATAGAAACTCTAAGTTCTCTATCTAGGGTAAACAAAGTGCACAAAATTTAACATGTAGTACCAGATAAATCACAATAAACATCACAATCTATTCACAAATATCAGGTGCACTATCCTAGTTCATTCAAACACAAGAAACCATAGTAAAATTTACTCCCTTAAAGAGACTACAACTAGAAGACTTGAAATCACAGGAAAATCCCCATTTGCCCAAAAAAAAGAAATACAATCTTATGGCAAATTGAAGTAATAAGAATCTACATTAGGATATACTAAATCCAGTCAAGCATTATGAATAAACAAGAAAATATAATAACTTGAATGTAATTCTTTTCTCATACAATAAAAGAATTTGTATCAATTTATTCTAATTTAAATTTTCTCAAATTCACATGCAATATAATTTTATAGAAAATATTTTACATTTTTTTTAAATATCAAAATTATTTTCTAACTTAATAAATATAATTATATATATATATATAATTATATATATATATATATATTTATATTTATATAATTATATATATAGAATTAATTTATTTATTCATACAAATTTATATATATATCCATATATATATACATATATATTTATATATATATACATATACATATATACATACATATATATACATAATAATAATATATGAATTAAAAAAATTAAATAAATAAAACTCAGATAAAAGAAATCGCATTTGATTTTATTAAATAAAACTTTAAAAGCCCTAAGGCAGCCCTCAGGGCTATATAGCTAATGCAAAGCTGCGCAGTGTGAGGGGAGGGTTTCGGCCCTTGATAATTGTTTTTAAATAATTTTTTTTTAAAATACAAAACTATGACAAATTTTTGCCTACGGATTTTTAATTTGTCTTTTCAATATCGCTGTACGGATTACAGCTTAAATAAATTAAATTTCTTCAAAACAATTTTAATATAAATAAAATTAAGGTCCTTTCACAATTCAATTTATCAATATAAAATATATGTTATATATACAAATATATATACATATATATTTATATACACAAATCCTCAGGGTTTTCTAGAAAATTTCAGAGGGTTTTCATTTTAAACAGAGAAGTAAAGTAATTTTCTATAGGATAGAACAGGGAAATTGGGGAAAATAACAAATTTTTTCCAGGTATAGAGATTTTCATTCAAAATTTAATTCTACAGATAAATAAGCTTTCTGAGTTTTAAAGGAAATCTACCAATCCTTCAGAAATTATACAGTTATTAAATTTCCTGAGATTTACAAAGATTTTAATAAATTTAAAACTTTCTTTTCTCTGACAATCTTTTTCAAATACAAACAAAATGAAAATCGCAAGGAGAATACCTGTGTTCCTTTCCTTCAGAAAACTGACTGGTGATGAGAACCTTTGTTGCCTGTAGCCTCCCAATCCTTTCCCGAGAACCAATTCCCAAACACAATCCAGAAAACTTCCACAAGTATATAATAACACCATAAAAACATATACAGAAAGTTTTACAAAGCTCAAAATATTTTTCCCGTGAAGAAATTGTATATCCTCTGTGTTTTCCCAGATCCAAATTAACCTTCGGAAAATTCTTCAACAAAAATAATAAATGCAAATTGCACACATGTCGAGAAGTGCAAAATATCTATTAACCACTTCTTGGCAATCTTGCCTTCCAAAATTGCATGCATTTAATTAATTTATTTAAATTTAAAATCAATATTCAAATTGCATGCATTTATTTTATTTAATTTTCCCATTTCCAAATACAAAATTTATTTACAATTTAAAATGCCATTTCCACAAAAATATTTAATTTAAATAAAATCTATTCACACACAATTTAAAACAATTTAATTTAATTAATTAATTTATTTAATTAAATAAACTTAATCTTTTAAGATCAAACCATTTAACCAAACAAACTAATTAATTAATTAAATAACAGTAAATCTTATTTTTCAATTAAAAATTAATTGCAATAACAATATATTAAAGAATATTAATCTATCATTAAAATTGACAAATTTACCTTTCAAACAATTAAACCAAACAAAAAAATACAAGACAACCTATGACTCTGAACTAAAACAGACAATGTACTATGACCGGGTTATAGACTAGACTAGGATGAACCAAACTACTACCTCCCAATCAACATATCCATTGAGTCTTGACACGCTCAAACTTGAGTAACCAGGTGGAGTCAGTGTCATGTACCTGCAATCCTGCAACCAAGCAATAACACGCATATATATATAAGCCATTGTACAGGTACACCGTGCGGAGAAAATCACAGATATCACAAGGCACTCGCAAGCAAGTGATGTGATTCTGTTCTCCACACCAATACACATCACATCAAACTGACAAATTAAATAATAGTTAGTCCATCATAAACATATACATAACAATAATCAACTGAAGGAAAACATCTACGCTATATCAAACATAATAGAAAACAATAATCACCATACAATGTATCATCATGTCACAAAATAAATCCACTGTCGCTCAAAACTAGCGATCAAAATATCCAAACAAAGTACCATAGTCTAACAGTGTGAAAACATAACAGCAAAAGACATAAGCATAAATGGAGGGGTTCTACAACTTCCTCCACCTTCACACCATTATGTTGTCCACCCACAACCTCCTAAAACTCTTGTGCTATTCCATGGTTAATTCTTCTTGCATAGATAGCTCTATGCAATATTAAAAAAAAAATGGTAGTAATATAACCATTTGAAATAATCTGTCTTATGGGTAGCTATTGACACCTTTCTCACATCCCCACAAAATGATCGAAGCATGCAAAATTCCTCAACATCCAACATATCCTCAACCACACTTAATTGAGGCTACATAAATTCCATATGAATATGTTGGATATGGTTAGGCAAGACCTTTGAAGTTGTCTCCATGACTAACTCCATATTTCCCTCTGTTGCTCTTAAAAGACCTTGCCCACCAAGCATCCCTTTATAAAATTCCAAGGCTGGGATATCATTTTAGGGAAAAAATTCCCTTAAAAGATTGTCTGTTGTGTTTCCCTTACTTCGTGGGTATCTCACCTTTGACAAAATCTTCTACAAGCCATGGAAAATGCTACGAAATCACCAATGCTCCACATATCAGGATCCAAACTTAAAAAAACCTTTGATACCATCTTTGAATAAAAAGATTCCACCACACTCCTTATAGAGCACCCTCTCCCATGCACGAACAACAAAATCCTTTGAACTCCATAACTCCACATATGACAGAAGTATCAGTCACAAAGAACCCTGCTGTCATATTAAGCTCAAGCCCCTATGGACAAAGAAAGTTTGAAAATTTTTAGGTGGTAAAAATTTAAATATTTACCAAGATCCCTCCAAGAAATAACATTAACTACTATAGAGACTTGAGATAGGTTCCTCTTCATCACCACAATTAGCTAAGTAATCTACATTTGTGTTAGCCTCCCTCCCATAATGCGAGAAAGTAATCTCTTTCAAGCGAGAGCTTGTCATGGACGCCTCTTCTAGAATTCTTTTATGTTTTATTATGTTTTTTTTCAATAACATTTTATATTTTTAATTTTATAATTGGCATGAGTTTATTATAAAACATTAAAAAATATAAATAGAAAAGTCTTACAAAATTGTATAATATTATGCATCGATGTTTTCATTTTAATGTAAAAGATTAATTTTGATAAATATGCAAAGAAATATATTAATATAAAATATAAGTTGAAATTTCTGTTATTAGTATTTATCATCAAGTAAATTCATCTTTGTCATGCATGAACATCAAAAAAATTTACATTGAATCCCCTAACACACATCACACATGATGACAACTTAGCCACTCAACACACACCAATGTTATCATTTCCCTAGAGCTCATGGGATCATGGGATCATATGTAGGGGAGAGGACTCAATAGTTGAGTACACTAACTTCATGCTTCTCAAAATCCTACTTGTAAATTTCAAATCACTCCCAAATTTTTATAGTAGCTTACTTGGCAAGTCCCTTTCTTATAGGTAAGGTTTTAGGGATACATCATCAAATATGATGCCACATCAGCATGCATTTTCTTGAGGTATTCAAAAAGGCCCAAAAAAAAACTAATAGTTGTGCATTGTCATGCTTTATTGGTGCACTGACGTGACATCACATGATTTGTTGCTTTTTAGATCCAAGGAATACATTTCATTTAGTTATGGGTGCTTAGATCATCAACACTAACAACTTTAAAGTTACAACTATTGGTACACTATTATTAAAAATATTGGGCATTAAATCAACAAATTCTATAACAACTATTGGAACATGCTTAACTATTGAGTCCTTTTGACTAGGCCACTTCAAATGCAACATGAAACCAATTCAAAAGAATAGGTCCATGTAGTAGATAGATAACTATTTATAACTAGTGTAGGGGAAAGCAACAATAGTACAAGTTGATTTAATAGAAACCATTAAAAATATTTATCAAATCAATTATAAATGATGAGCATGTAGAGACCAAGTTGCTAAATAGGAAGGCATAACAAATTTTAATTCAAGGGCATAACCAACACTAACATTGCAAAGATGGATGAGAATACTTATCCAAGAAATAAGAACATTATTAGATGCTAGATGAGCAACCGATTTGGAAAATGGTTGAGAAAAATATACTTACTCATTTTAAGTAAGAGGTCTTGGATAAACATTACATGTTCAAATATATCCTCCTAATATTTACCTCTTTTATCCTTTTTATGTTATTGCCATATCCATGACATTATGGATATACACACTTTAAATTATGCATGTCATGTTTGAACAATGTCCAATTTGTATGTTGGGCATATCTAAGTGGTTAAATAATATTTTTGATAAGGTTGGAAATTTTTTTTGAAGGGGCCCCAAAACCATTTACAACAAGAGACATCCATCAAATAACCAAAGAACACAAAAGAATAGCCAAAAAATATAGCTACCAAAAAATAACAACAAAGCTATCACACACCAAATGCAACCAAAAACACATTTACATTTGAACCTAAGATTCCAACAAAACAAACATGGATGACCAACTACACCACCCCTAAACCCTTCGTAATGCTCCAAGCACCCAAAAATTTGGTGTGTGAGGCATAATCATGTTTAGGATGACCAAATTTCCTTCTTTGGACAATCTTCCAAAGAATATCATCCTCCAAAGACTCAAAACAAGGGGATAGGGGAGGGATATCCTCCACTACCCAAAGGGTAAAGAAATAGGAGATGTTATCTTTATTGAAGCATCGAAGGGACCTTTGGAAATGAAGAGTCTGAAGGTGGAATGACCAAAGGGCCCATGGAAGCTAACTTGTTAGGAGTCTCGAAAGTCAATGTAACCCTTAGGGCCAAGTCCTCCTCCAACACCTTATCCTTAGAGTAAATAAAATTTCCTATCATAAAATGCTCACGAGCATTTTTCCACTAAGTTGCCTCACCTTTCTTGTAGCGAGAGCTAGAACAATCAAAGCCAGGTGTTCAATGATAAAGCATCTCTTGCTATGCAAAAGGGAAAACCCTCATAGTCAAGAGTTTGAGTCAATGACATGTCCCCAACAAGCATAAAAGTATCCCTAGGAAGATCCTTAGAGGTGTTGATTTCCACGAGAATGCCATAAATAGTATGACCATAGTTGACCGATGTAGCATCTTTTTGTAAAAATGACCAAGAGCATTTCCAATATATTCAAAACAAGAAACTTCCCAAATTTCAAGAGGAATATTGAAAAGTTTGACCCAAATAGGAAAAATACTTAAGGATTTTGTAAGAGGGTTGAACGATGAAAACAAATTTTTGAGAGACATGGACTACTTTCCCCATAACCGAACCTCACCCTCTATCTGCACCCATGTCATATCATCACCTGAATGGAAGGATGCCACAAAATATCCTCAAGCACATGGGTAGAGTTTAATATTACCCTTAGTGAGGGGTATCCAAGCATCCATAACTCATTTTTTTAAATCTAGTTTTGAGAAGGTCTAAAATGATTGATTTTGTAAATGAGAGCATGCTGTTTAAAATGTTCTTTATTATCTAAAATTTACTGATCACAGATAACAACATGGGAAGAAGAAAAACATTGTATGGTTTTCCTTCGCTAGGAAGGGTGAGTTGATCCCAATGGTTCAAGACAAGAGTCACCTTTAGGAAAACTAGATCGAGTAGCTTTCACATAAGAATGCTTCACATTGAACATATGAGAGGAGTATGCATAAACACTTGGACTAGATGAATGCGCAAAATAAAAAACCACATGAGAAAAATCCATGGGCTCCAAAGGAGGGAAGTTTCATTGCAAAATATTCACAACAATGAGGATGTTTAAACCAAGATTAATAGACCCATGAGTGAGAATTGAGTGCAACCCAGATCAAGAACAATACACAAGATAGGAGAAAGATTGAAAACCATTCAAATTTTGTACAAATTATGTGGTTAAAGTATTTTAGATGTAGGTCCTAAGGATGATAAAATTACAATCAAGAGAGAATAAGTGGAGAGTAGCCACAAATAGGTAAGAAAAACAACTACAATTTTTTTTAAAAAAAATAATCTGGCATAAGATTTCCATTCTCATGTTTTAAAAGGGGGAGGCTTGGAAAAAATGGTTTCCAATCCTTCAAATTCATCTAGATGGAAAAATATCACATTAATTTAAAGTAATGAGGGATGTAGATATGGTCAAGGAAAACTTAAAAGAAGTAAAGATTACTTGTGCAATAAGAGGCGAATAGTTGAAGAGTTATACATTGTTGCAAAATATAATTCCATTCATACAAGAGTCATGAGGGAAGACTTGAGCAACATTAAAATACATGTCAAGGAAGGAGTAGCTTAGAAAACTACACTATATGATCTACAACACCATGTTGAAGTCTATAAAAAATTGAAGGAAATATGCAATCATTTGAGTATATGTGTCAAGCCACCTTGTATAACTAAGAGAGACTATTATGCCTCTTATTTTTGTAACTATTTTGGAGGAAAAGTTTGAAACAAGAAAATAATCGAACCATATTTAAGATATATTTTTAAGAGTGCAAGTGATAATCATCCAATAATATGAGCTTGACCATATTGTTATAAATTGAGGTTATTTTAGAGTAAAATTTATCTTTTCATCTTCCTTTCATGTGTCAAATTTTCCATAATTTATATTAGGTGTCAAATTTATTTGTTTTGTTAATTACCTTGATAGAGACTGTAGATATTTTAAAGAAATTATGAATGCAAAATGATTGATTTATAAAAGTTTGTCAATTAAATTCAAATTATTATAGGATATTATTGAATCATTGAGGCCGCATTTGTTGGTATATTATTGTATTTGATTAGCTTTAGGTAAAAATGAATATACATAACTTTAAATACAACATGTGGAATGTAATGGATCATTCTCTTTATAATAAATTAAATATTTATTATAGCTAATTTATAGCTCATGAATAATTTTGATTCATATTTGAAGACACCCATGGATGAAGACACAAATCTTAGGAGAATTGATTAAATTATTTTGAGAATGATGAAAGAATTAATATCTAACTTGCATTATTTAAAGTTCTTCATAATTAAGTAGCCTATAGGTTGTTATTCATCATCTACTTGGAATATATTTGGACGTATGATTATAAAGCCCTAATGTATATAATATATTTAGTAATAAACAATGGATTAATTATGTGCCAATAGGGTTTAGCCTTTGACATTCACATATTTTAATATCTATCTCTAATTATCTTATGAAATCATAAGGAGTGCACTCCTTGGTTTAGTAGAGGCTAAAGTGTAGAAGAGTTGCTCCCACTCTTGTTGATTAGTCCTATATACTCATGATTTTTTTATAATCCTTCACTTAGACCATGATTGACATGTCCCCATGAGTATATTTGTAAAATTGTAAGAAGTTATTACCTAGGGGTATGAAGCATCTTATTATTAGGGGTATGAAGAATATTTAGATCTTTATGGTCATTTAAAATCAATTTGTGTAGTTTTGGATTAGATTTTATGTCACATCAAGGCTTGTGTGAAGCACTGGAATCATATCAATTTTGCACCAATAAATGGTATCATTGTTGGGGAGTTGAGGAACCTTCTAGTCTTTAATTAGTAAATTTCTATTGTCCAAGCTTAGCTTAGTTGGTTATTGGTTTTCTCTTGTATCATTTTTCTATAATCCTTACATGGAATATATCCAAGAATATGAAAAATTCTTGTGAAGCAATATTATATTCGATGTTATTTTTATGCTTGATCATTTTCTATGAGCTCTTTTTAGTCTTTAATAAATAGTGTTGTAAAACTTAACACATGTCCTGGTCAATAGTACTTACCAATTGTCTACAAATATTTATAGTCAAAGTCCTTTTAACTATTTATAGAATCTTGTTCTACTTTTCCAAAGGTGTGTAAAGTAATTATCATATTATGTCAATAATATCTTTTGGCATACATGTATTTGTGTTTCTCTTAGCTATATCCAATTTATTTTTGAACATTTTATATTTATACTAAGAATTATGTAAATATTATCTTATAAATTCTCTTTTCTATGAAGAGTGACAATTTTTATTTGATAAAACCTATTTTGAAGGAATTCTTGAATGCTACTTTCAATTATTAAAAATAGATGACAATCTAGATTTGTGTTAAAATAATGTCCCAATATGAAGCTTACTCCAAGAGTGGAAAGCCTCAATGTTGTCATAAAAATACCACAATTAATATAGAAAGTAAAAGATACAAGGGATAGGGGTTAAATATTTATTATATTCCTAAAATATGTTGCTTCATCTAAAATTTGGGAACATAATGTGGATACTAGAGGAGGTATTCATCTAAAGAATATATTATACATCTAGATGACAATCTAGATTTGTGTTAAAATAATGTCCCAATATGAAGCTTACTCCAAGAGTGGAAAGCCTCAATGTTGTCATAAAAATACCACAATTAATATAGAAAGTAAAAGATACAAGGGATAGGGGTTAAATATTTATTATATTCCTAAAATATGTTGCTTCATCTAAAATTTGGGAACATAATGTGGATACTAGAGGAGGTATTCATCTAAAGAATATATTATAAATTTTATTAAATCAATGAAAAGATATCAATTGGGTCCCATTAATTTCAAAAAATATTTAGGTAGAAAGGATAAGGAGAAGGCAAAAAGGACATAGAACAATTTTGAAAATGATTTATCCCAATCAATCCTAATTGGGAGATATTTTGAGAAGGATCATTACCCAACATCACTTGTCCCTTCACATACAGATCTAGAATAAGAGTCATATTTTCGATAATATTGAAATCCTTGAATCTCCCCCATGACCTAATCACGATCACAAACTCACATAGGGAATGCATTGTTTGAGAGCGGTAGGTGTGGATAATCTATTTTTTCAAGGAAGAAGATGTGACTTGATTATATTTATTTTTTGAATGATATTTTGGCTTCACATGGGTATTATAATATTCTCAATTCTTGTGTTTTATGTTTTACATTTTTATTTTTGTGAATTTTAATGGCTTTGTGTTGCATTGTGTCATCTTTCCCTTCCATTGATAGTAATTGTTTTCTTGTTTTGGTCTACACCCTAGTATGTTTTCTAGAATTTGGCAATGCCCATGAGGAGCATACATCCCAAACTAGAGCCAATATTGACAACTAATTTTAGATGATTTTACTGTAGTAATTTTTTAAAACCTTCATGTATTAGGTTCATGAATTATATTCCTTGCATTGTATATTCCCTTTTGGTAAAAAATGATAGCGGTCCTTCATAGAACTCTAAGTTTTTGAGTAGCAACCCTTGATTAAATTTTGTTCAAAATCTTATCCAAGAAAATAAGCCTGCTGTCATCTTTCTTCAAGAAACCAAGTTGTTAATGGAGGATATAACTACTTTATCTTTTAATATTTGAGGAGGAAGGCCATTATTAGTATATTATAGCTTACATTTTTGTTGAAGGGATGGAATCATAGGATACTTTCTAGTTAAAATTTCTTGTTAGATTATGAGAGAACACTCCTTTTATTGGTGGGTTCTTTTTTTTTATTATTCAAGTAGCTCCATTCTTCTTAACTAATGTGTATGCTCCTTTTGATATCCAAGGAAAATATATTCTTTGGTCCTATATTAGATTTTTTTTTGAATAATTTCTTTTTAGCTTCTTAGATTCTCATATGCAATTTTAATATTTTTCTTAGCTTGAATGAGAAACTTGGTGGTTCTAGCTAGCTAGACTTGTCTTCTACCTTGTCTAAAGACACTTTCCATATATTAACCTAGTAAAATATAAGAGGGAGATAATAATACTACCTTCTTCTAGAGTATAGTCAAAGCTAGGAGAAATGGTATTGTTATTTTGTTTCTCAACCTAACTAAAGGTGCTCATGTTTCTTCTTCTCAAGACATTTCTAGGGAAGTTGTCATGCATTTTAATTCCCTATATTTCTAGAGAAGATTCCATAGATTTGAAAAGTGTTGCTATAGATATAGAGGAGGGAAAAACTATTTTGGACTCTATTCCCCTCTTGGTTTATGAGGATATGCATTTTTTCATAGATCCAAATTCTATTGACAAACTAGAGAAGGTGGCATTTTAGATGAAAAAAGGTGAATAGCCTTATCTTGATAGCTTCCTAATTAATTTTTTAGTTTTTTTTTAGTATTCTAAAGTTTTTTCTTTTAGAGGTTGTTTGAGAATCATAGGACAATATAGACATTATCAATGATAATAATTCTAATTTATTATCCTTGATTACTACAATGGAGGGGGCTAATTCTTTTGATTCATTTCACCTATTGCCCTCTATAATGTTACATATAGAATAGTTACAAAAAATGTTATAAAATTCTTGATGTAGATCC
>VDFB02000008.1:70577375-70609662 GCA_007258455.2 Sequoia sempervirens
AATCTACTAACCCTAGACACAAGTACATAATTAACTGATGGTTACATTGCTTCCAGATTTAAGACAATTGAATGTACTACGTACACAAGGTTAACTATTATTTTAGGTGGAGTGTCATCACAATATTGCAAAGGTTGCCTTGGTGTTTCTTCCTAGGTTCCGGCCCCCAACTTGGGTTACCCTGGTAACCTCTTACGAAACCCAGCCCCATTGCATACTATTGCGGAATCAAATGTCTTTTGAAGAAACAAGACATCGATTTGCCATTCCAGGCCTTCTCATCTTATACTCAAGACTGAACTAGTTCTAGAGTCAATAAGTGAGGCATAAACATCTTGTTAAAGATTTTAATTCTAACTATTGTGTTGTTTAGTTATCACTGACTTATTAACTCTTTGCAAGTTACCCTGGCACTACTTTGTGTGTCGGCCCTCACACAGAGCCACTCCCCTAAACATAACATAAGAATTCTAAGTTCTCTATCTAGGGTAGACAAGGTGCACAAAATTTAACATATAATACCAGGTGAATCACAATGAACATCACAATCTGTTCACAAAAATCAGGTGCACTACCCTAGTTTGTTCAAACACATGAAACCATAGTAAAATTTACTCCCTTAAAGAGACTACAACTGGAAGACTTGAAATCACAGGAAAAAGCCCCATTTTCCCAAAAAAAGAAATACAATCTTGCGGCAAATTAAAGTAATAAGAATCTACATTAGGATATACTAAATCCAGTCAAGCATTATGAATAGACAAGAAAATATAATAACTTGAATGTAATTATTTTCTCATACAATAAAGGAATTTGTATCAATTTATTCTAATTTAAATTTTCTCAAATTCACATGCAATATAATTTTATAGAAAATATTTTATATATATATTTTTTAAAATATCAAAATTATTTTCTAACTTAATAAATATAATTATATATATATTTATATAATTATGTATATATACAATTAATTTATTTATTCATACAAATTTATATATATCCATATATATATACATACATATATATATACATAATAATAATATATGAATTAAAAAACATTAAATAAATAAAACTTGGATAAAAGAAATCACATTTGATTTTATTCAAAAAGAAATAAAAACTTTAAGCTACCAAGAGCCCTACCAAGCAGTTCCTATGGGAGGGTGCGCCAATGGTCACAAACATTATTGAAGGTGAGGGGAGGGTTTCGACCCTCCCCAAAACACTAATATTTTTTTTAAAATAATTTTTATAAAAAAATACAAAACTATGACGAATTTTCGCCTGCGAATTTTTAATCCGTCTTTTCAATATTGCCGTACGGATTACAGCTTAAATAAATTAAATTTCTTCAAAACAATTTTAATATAAATAAAATTAAGGTCCTTTCACAATTCAATTTATCAATATAAAATATATGTTATATATACAAATATATATACATATATATTTATATACACAAATCCTCAGGGTTTTCTAGAAAATTTCAGAGGGTTTTCATTTTAAACAGAGAAGTAAAGTAATTTTCTATAGGATAGAACAGGGAAATTGGGGAAAATAACAAATTTTTTCCAGGTATAGAGATTTTCATTCAAAATTTAATTCTACAGATAAATAAGCTTTCTGAGTTTTAAAGGAAATCTACCAATCCTTCAGAAATTATACAGTTATTAAATTTCCTGAGATTTACAAAGATTTTAATAAATTTAAAACTTTCTTTTCTCTGACAATCTTTTTCAAATACAAACAAAATGAAAATCGCAAGGAGAATACCTGTGTTCCTTTCCTTCAGAAAACTGACTGGTGATGAGAACCTTTGTTGCCTGTAGCCTCCCAATCCTTTCCCGAGAACCAATTCCCAAACACAATCCAGAAAACTTCCACAAGTATATAATAACACCATAAAAACATATACAGAAAGTTTTACAAAGCTCAAAATATTTTTCCCGTGAAGAAATTGTATATCCTCTGTGTTTTCCCAGATCCAAATTAACCTTCGGAAAATTCTTCAACAAAAATAATAAATGCAAATTGCACACATGTCGAGAAGTGCAAAATATCTATTAACCACTTCTTGGCAATCTTGCCTTCCAAAATTGCATGCATTTAATTAATTTATTTAAATTTAAAATCAATATCTAAATATATGTATTTATTTTTATTTAATTTTCCTACTTCCAACATAAATTTATTTATAATTTAAAATGCCATTTCCACAAAAATATTTAATTTAAATAAAATCTATTCACACACAATTTAAAACAATTTAATTTAATTAATTAATTTATTTAATTAAATAAATTTAATCTTTTAAGATCAAACCATTTAACCAGACAAACTAATTAATTAATTAAATAACAGTAAATCTTATTTTTCAATTAAAAATTAATTGCAATAACAATATATTAAAGAATATTAATCTATCATTAAAATTGAAAAATTTACCTTTCAAACAATTAAACCAAACAGAAAAATACAAGACAACCTATGACTCTGAACTAAAACAGACAATGTACTATGACCGGGTTATAGACTAGACTAGGATGAACCAAACTACTACCTCCCAATCAAATGGCTATCCATTGAGTTCCTGACACGCCAAAACTTGAGTAACTAAAGAGCTGCTGTCATGTACCCAATCCCAAGCAATAACACGATATATATAGGCCATTGTACAGTACACCAATAAGGAGAAAAATCACAGATATCATAAGGCATCAGTATATAAGCATGGATTCCTGCTCTCCATACCCAACATACATCAACACAATGGAACGATAAATTAAATAATAGTTAGTCCATCATAAACATATACATAACAATAATCAACTGAAGGAAAACATCTACGCTATATCAAACATAATAGAAAACAATAATCACCATACAATGTATCATCATGTCACAAAATAAATCCACTGTCGCTCAAAACTAGCGATCAAAATATCCAAACAAAGTACCATAGTCTAACAGTGTGAAAACATAACAGCAAAAGACATAAGCATAAATGGAGGGGTTCTACAACTTCCTCCACCTTCACACCATTATGTTGTCCACCCACAACCTCCTAAAACTCTTGTGCTATTCCATGGTTAATTCTTCTTGCATAGATAGCTCTATGCAATATTAAAAAAAAAATGGTAGTAATATAACCATTTGAAATAATCTGTCTTATGGGTAGCTATTGACACCTTTCTCACATCCCCACAAAATGATCGAAGCATGCAAAATTCCTCAACATCCAACATATCCTCAACCACACTTAATTGAGGCTACATAAATTCCATATGAATATGTTGGATATGGTTAGGCAAGACCTTTGAAGTTGTCTCCATGACTAACTCCATATTTCCCTCTGTTGCTCTTAAAAGACCTTGCCCACCAAGCATCCCTTTATAAAATTCCAAGGCTGGGATATCATTTTAGGGAAAAAATTCCCTTAAAAGATTGTCTGTTGTGTTTCCCTTACTTCGTGGGTATCTCACCTTTGACAAAATCTTCTACAAGCCATGGAAAATGCTACGAAATCACCAATGCTCCACATATCAGGATCCAAACTTAAAAAAACCTTTGATACCATCTTTGAATAAAAAGATTCCACCACACTCCTTATAGAGCACCCTCTCCCATGCACGAACAACAAAATCCTTTGAACTCCATAACTCCACATATGACAGAAGTATCAGTCACAAAGAACCCTGCTGTCATATTAAGCTCAAGCCCCTATGGACAAAGAAAGTTTGAAAATTTTTAGGTGGTAAAAATTTAAATATTTACCAAGATCCCTCCAAGAAATAACATTAACTACTATAGAGACTTGAGATAGGTTCCTCTTCATCACCACAATTAGCTAAGTAATCTACATTTGTGTTAGCCTCCCTCCCATAATGCGAGAAAGTAATCTCTTTCAAGCGAGAGCTTGTCATGGACGCCTCTTCTAGAATTCTTTTATGTTTTATTATGTTTTTTTTCAATAACATTTTATATTTTTAATTTTATAATTGGCATGAGTTTATTATAAAACATTAAAAAATATAAATAGAAAAGTCTTACAAAATTGTATAATATTATGCATCGATGTTTTCATTTTAATGTAAAAGATTAATTTTGATAAATATGCAAAGAAATATATTAATATAAAATATAAGTTGAAATTTCTGTTATTAGTATTTATCATCAAGTAAATTCATCTTTGTCATGCATGAACATCAAAAAAATTTACATTGAATCCCCTAACACACATCACACATGATGACAACTTAGCCACTCAACACACACCAATGTTATCATTTCCCTAGAGCTCATGGGATCATGGGATCATATGTAGGGGAGAGGACTCAATAGTTGAGTACACTAACTTCATGCTTCTCAAAATCCTACTTGTAAATTTCAAATCACTCCCAAATTTTTATAGTAGCTTACTTGGCAAGTCCCTTTCTTATAGGTAAGGTTTTAGGGATACATCATCAAATATGATGCCACATCAGCATGCATTTTCTTGAGGTATTCAAAAAGGCCCAAAAAAAAACTAATAGTTGTGCATTGTCATGCTTTATTGGTGCACTGACGTGACATCACATGATTTGTTGCTTTTTAGATCCAAGGAATACATTTCATTTAGTTATGGGTGCTTAGATCATCAACACTAACAACTTTAAAGTTACAACTATTGGTACACTATTATTAAAAATATTGGGCATTAAATCAACAAATTCTATAACAACTATTGGAACATGCTTAACTATTGAGTCCTTTTGACTAGGCCACTTCAAATGCAACATGAAACCAATTCAAAAGAATAGGTCCATGTAGTAGATAGATAACTATTTATAACTAGTGTAGGGGAAAGCAACAATAGTACAAGTTGATTTAATAGAAACCATTAAAAATATTTATCAAATCAATTATAAATGATGAGCATGTAGAGACCAAGTTGCTAAATAGGAAGGCATAACAAATTTTAATTCAAGGGCATAACCAACACTAACATTGCAAAGATGGATGAGAATACTTATCCAAGAAATAAGAACATTATTAGATGCTAGATGAGCAACCGATTTGGAAAATGGTTGAGAAAAATATACTTACTCATTTTAAGTAAGAGGTCTTGGATAAACATTACATGTTCAAATATATCCTCCTAATATTTACCTCTTTTATCCTTTTTATGTTATTGCCATATCCATGACATTATGGATATACACACTTTAAATTATGCATGTCATGTTTGAACAATGTCCAATTTGTATGTTGGGCATATCTAAGTGGTTAAATAATATTTTTGATAAGGTTGGAAATTTTTTTTGAAGGGGCCCCAAAACCATTTACAACAAGAGACATCCATCAAATAACCAAAGAACACAAAAGAATAGCCAAAAAATATAGCTACCAAAAAATAACAACAAAGCTATCACACACCAAATGCAACCAAAAACACATTTACATTTGAACCTAAGATTCCAACAAAACAAACATGGATGACCAACTACACCACCCCTAAACCCTTCGTAATGCTCCAAGCACCCAAAAATTTGGTGTGTGAGGCATAATCATGTTTAGGATGACCAAATTTCCTTCTTTGGACAATCTTCCAAAGAATATCATCCTCCAAAGACTCAAAACAAGGGGATAGGGGAGGGATATCCTCCACTACCCAAAGGGTAAAGAAATAGGAGATGTTATCTTTATTGAAGCATCGAAGGGACCTTTGGAAATGAAGAGTCTGAAGGTGGAATGACCAAAGGGCCCATGGAAGCTAACTTGTTAGGAGTCTCGAAAGTCAATGTAACCCTTAGGGCCAAGTCCTCCTCCAACACCTTATCCTTAGAGTAAATAAAATTTCCTATCATAAAATGCTCACGAGCATTTTTCCACTAAGTTGCCTCACCTTTCTTGTAGCGAGAGCTAGAACAATCAAAGCCAGGTGTTCAATGATAAAGCATCTCTTGCTATGCAAAAGGGAAAACCCTCATAGTCAAGAGTTTGAGTCAATGACATGTCCCCAACAAGCATAAAAGTATCCCTAGGAAGATCCTTAGAGGTGTTGATTTCCACGAGAATGCCATAAATAGTATGACCATAGTTGACCGATGTAGCATCTTTTTGTAAAAATGACCAAGAGCATTTCCAATATATTCAAAACAAGAAACTTCCCAAATTTCAAGAGGAATATTGAAAAGTTTGACCCAAATAGGAAAAATACTTAAGGATTTTGTAAGAGGGTTGAACGATGAAAACAAATTTTTGAGAGACATGGACTACTTTCCCCATAACCGAACCTCACCCTCTATCTGCACCCATGTCATATCATCACCTGAATGGAAGGATGCCACAAAATATCCTCAAGCACATGGGTAGAGTTTAATATTACCCTTAGTGAGGGGTATCCAAGCATCCATAACTCATTTTTTTAAATCTAGTTTTGAGAAGGTCTAAAATGATTGATTTTGTAAATGAGAGCATGCTGTTTAAAATGTTCTTTATTATCTAAAATTTACTGATCACAGATAACAACATGGGAAGAAGAAAAACATTGTATGGTTTTCCTTCGCTAGGAAGGGTGAGTTGATCCCAATGGTTCAAGACAAGAGTCACCTTTAGGAAAACTAGATCGAGTAGCTTTCACATAAGAATGCTTCACATTGAACATATGAGAGGAGTATGCATAAACACTTGGACTAGATGAATGCGCAAAATAAAAAACCACATGAGAAAAATCCATGGGCTCCAAAGGAGGGAAGTTTCATTGCAAAATATTCACAACAATGAGGATGTTTAAACCAAGATTAATAGACCCATGAGTGAGAATTGAGTGCAACCCAGATCAAGAACAATACACAAGATAGGAGAAAGATTGAAAACCATTCAAATTTTGTACAAATTATGTGGTTAAAGTATTTTAGATGTAGGTCCTAAGGATGATAAAATTACAATCAAGAGAGAATAAGTGGAGAGTAGCCACAAATAGGTAAGAAAAACAACTACAATTTTTTTTAAAAAAAATAATCTGGCATAAGATTTCCATTCTCATGTTTTAAAAGGGGGAGGCTTGGAAAAAATGGTTTCCAATCCTTCAAATTCATCTAGATGGAAAAATATCACATTAATTTAAAGTAATGAGGGATGTAGATATGGTCAAGGAAAACTTAAAAGAAGTAAAGATTACTTGTGCAATAAGAGGGAATAGTTGAAGAGTTATACATTGTTGCAAAATATAATTCCATTCATACAAGAGTCATGAGGGAAGACTTGAGCAACATTAGAATACATGTCAAGGAAGGAGTAGCTTAGAAAACTACACTATATGATCTACAACACCATGTTGAAGTCTATAAAAAATTGAAGGAAATATGCAATCATTTGAGTATATGTGTCAAGCCACCTTATATAACTAAGAGAGACTAGTATGCCTCTTATTTTTGTAACTATTTTGGAGGAAAATTTGTAACAAGAAAATAATCACCATATTTAAGATATATTTTTAAGAGTGCAAGTGATAATCATCCAATAATATGAGCTTGACCATATTGTTATAAATTGAGGTTATTTTATTGGGTAAAATTTATCTTTTCATCTTCCTTTCATGTGTCAAAGTTTCCATAATTTATATTAGGTGTCAAATTTATTTGTTTTGTTAATTACTTGATAGAGATTGTAGATATTTTAAAGAAATTATGAATGCAAAATGATTGATTTATAAAATTTTGTCCATTAAATTCAAATTATTCTAGGATATTATTGAATCATTGAGGCCGCATTTGTTGGTATATTATTGTATTTGATTAGCTTTAGGTAAAAATGAATATACATAACTTTAAATACAACATGTGGAATGAAATGGATCATTCTCTTTATAATAAATTAAATATTTATTATAGCTAATTTATAGCTCATGAATAATTTTGATTCATATTTGAAGACACCCATGGATGAAGACACAAATCTTAGGAGAATTGATTAAATTATTTTGAGAATGATGAAAGAATTAATATCTAACTTGCATTATTTAAAGTTCTTCATAATTAAGTAGCCTATAGGTTGTGATTCATCATCTACTTGGAATATATTTGGTCGTATGATTATAAAGCCTTGCATATAATATATTTAGTAATAAACAATGATTAATTATGTGCCAATAGGGTTTAGCCTTTGAAATTCACATATTTTAATTCTATCTCTAATTATCTTATGAAATCATAAGGAGCGCACTCCTTGGTTTAGTAGAGGCTAAAGTGTAGAAGAGTTGCTCCCACTCTTGTTGATTAGTCCTATATACTCATGAATTTTTTTATAATCCTTCACTTAGACCATGATTGACATGTCCCCATGAGTATATTTGTAAAATTGTAAGAAGTTATTAGGGGTATGAAGAATCTTGTTATTAGGGGTATGAAGAATATTTAGATCTTTATGGTCATTTAAAATCAATTTTTGTAGTTTTGGATTAGATTTTATGTCACATCAAGGCTTGTGTGAAGTACTGGAATCATGTCAATTTTGCACCAATAAATGGTGTCATTGTTGGGGAGTTGAGGAACCTTCTAGTCTTTAATTAGTAAATTTCTATTGTCCAAGCTTAGCTTAGTTGGTTATTGGTTTTCTCTTCTATCATTTTTCTATAATCCTTACATGGAATATATCTAAGAATATGAAAAATTCTTGTGAAGCAATATTATATTTGATGTTATTTTTATGCTTGAACATTTTCTATGCTCTTTTTAGTCTTTAATAGATAGTGTTGTAAAACTTAACACATGTCCTAGTCAATAGTACTTACCAATTATGTCTAAAAATATTTATAGTCAAAGTCCTTTTAACTATTTATAGAATCTTGTTCTACTTTTCCAAAGGTGTGTAAAGTAATTATCATATTATGTCAATAATATCTTTTGGGCACACATGTATTTGTGTTTCTCTTAGCTATATCCAATGTATTTTTGAACATTTTATATTTATACTAAGAATTATGTAAATATTATCTTATAAATTCTCTTTTCTATGAAGAGTGACAATTTTTATTTGATAAAACCTATTTTGAAGGAATTCTCGAATGCTACTTTCAATTATTAAGAATAGATGACAATCTAGATTTGTGTTAAAATAATGTCCCAATATGAAGCTTACTCCAAGAGTGGAAAGCCTCAATGTTGTCATAAAAATACCACAATTAATATAGAAAGTAAAAGATACAAGGGATAGGGGTTAAATATTTATTATATTCCTAAAATATGTTGCTTCATCTAAAATTTGGGAACATAATGTGGATACTAGAGGAGGTATTCATCTAAAGAATATATTATACATCTAGATGACAATCTAGATTTGTGTTAAAATAATGTCCCAATATGAAGCTTACTCCAAGAGTGGAAAGCCTCAATGTTGTCATAAAAATACCACAATTAATATAGAAAGTAAAAGATACAAGGGATAGGGGTTAAATATTTATTATATTCCTAAAATATGTTGCTTCATCTAAAATTTGGGAACATAATGTGGATACTAGAGGAGGTATTCATCTAAAGAATATATTATAAATTTTATTAAATCAATGAAAAGATATCAATTGGGTCCCATTAATTTCAAAAAATATTTAGGTAGAAAGGATAAGGAGAAGGCAAAAAGGACATAGAACAATTTTGAAAATGATTTATCCCAATCAATCCTAATTGGGAGATATTTTGAGAAGGATCATTACCCAACATCACTTGTCCCTTCACATACAGATCTAGAATAAGAGTCATATTTTCGATAATATTGAAATCCTTGAATCTCCCCCATGACCTAATCACGATCACAAACTCACATAGGGAATGCATTGTTTGAGAGCGGTAGGTGTGGATAATCTATTTTTTCAAGGAAGAAGATGTGACTTGATTATATTTATTTTTTGAATGATATTTTGGCTTCACATGGGTATTATAATATTCTCAATTCTTGTGTTTTATGTTTTACATTTTTATTTTTGTGAATTTTAATGGCTTTGTGTTGCATTGTGTCATCTTTCCCTTCCATTGATAGTAATTGTTTTCTTGTTTTGGTCTACACCCTAGTATGTTTTCTAGAATTTGGCAATGCCCATGAGGAGCATACATCCCAAACTAGAGCCAATATTGACAACTAATTTTAGATGATTTTACTGTAGTAATTTTTTAAAACCTTCATGTATTAGGTTCATGAATTATATTCCTTGCATTGTATATTCCCTTTTGGTAAAAAATGATAGCGGTCCTTCATAGAACTCTAAGTTTTTGAGTAGCAACCCTTGATTAAATTTTGTTCAAAATCTTATCCAAGAAAATAAGCCTGCTGTCATCTTTCTTCAAGAAACCAAGTTGTTAATGGAGGATATAACTACTTTATCTTTTAATATTTGAGGAGGAAGGCCATTATTAGTATATTATAGCTTACATTTTTGTTGAAGGGATGGAATCATAGGATACTTTCTAGTTAAAATTTCTTGTTAGATTATGAGAGAACACTCCTTTTATTGGTGGGTTCTTTTTTTTTATTATTCAAGTAGCTCCATTCTTCTTAACTAATGTGTATGCTCCTTTTGATATCCAAGGAAAATATATTCTTTGGTCCTATATTAGATTTTTTTTTGAATAATTTCTTTTTAGCTTCTTAGATTCTCATATGCAATTTTAATATTTTTCTTAGCTTGAATGAGAAACTTGGTGGTTCTAGCTAGCTAGACTTGTCTTCTACCTTGTCTAAAGACACTTTCCATATATTAACCTAGTAAAATATAAGAGGGAGATAATAATACTACCTTCTTCTAGAGTATAGTCAAAGCTAGGAGAAATGGTATTGTTATTTTGTTTCTCAACCTAACTAAAGGTGCTCATGTTTCTTCTTCTCAAGACATTTCTAGGGAAGTTGTCATGCATTTTAATTCCCTATATTTCTAGAGAAGATTCCATAGATTTGAAAAGTGTTGCTATAGATATAGAGGAGGGAAAAACTATTTTGGACTCTATTCCCCTCTTGGTTTATGAGGATATGCATTTTTTCATAGATCCAAATTCTATTGACAAACTAGAGAAGGTGGCATTTTAGATGAAAAAAGGTGAATAGCCTTATCTTGATAGCTTCCTAATTAATTTTTTAGTTTTTTTTTAGTATTCTAAAGTTTTTTCTTTTAGAGGTTGTTTGAGAATCATAGGACAATATAGACATTATCAATGATAATAATTCTAATTTATTATCCTTGATTACTACAATGGAGGGGGCTAATTCTTTTGATTCATTTCACCTATTGCCCTCTATAATGTTACATATAGAATAGTTACAAAAAATGTTATAAAATTCTTGATGTAGATCCTAACCTCTATTATTGCTTCTAAGTAGGGTAGTTTTATGAAATGACAGCTAATCCTTGTTGGTATTATTGTCTCTAAATAAGATATTTATTCTATGTCTAGTTATACGTAAAAATCTATGATCATTGAGATGACAAATCAAGTAAGATTATAATAGGATTAGGTGGTTATTCATTGTAAATATTTTATCATCTTTCAAGTTTTTTTTGTTAGATGGATTAACTGAAATATGATATGTGTGGCTTCTACTTATTTTTTAAAAATATATTTTATAAGTCACGAGCATCCATAAATGCTTATTTCTATAATTACTTAATTACTTTAATATATAGATTTATTTAATTAAAGTGTATTTATGTATAAGGTATCTTATTCCATTGCAATTATATAGGTTTACCTTTACCTTTCACTTCCAAACTTTAATGATGAAAACGGCCACAAAACAATATTATTGTACTCGAGAATGAGCTCTTTAACCGGGTAGTCCTCCACCATGAAATAATAAAAGAAAGGTGTTAAAAATAATAATACCATCAATCATTAAAAACTAAGAACAATATCAAATCCCGAAAGCTTTAAATCGGCCTAATACCGGTTGGATCACAAAATCACAAATACAATTATCTTAGCTTAGTATTGGTCTAAAAACTTTATTCGGGTTTATCTATTCATCATTGCCTGTGCTTCTCTTCTTTGTAATTTATAATCGCTTTTTAGGTTTAATCCAATTAAAAAACCAAAAGAGAAATTGATTACAATGTTCAACTTGCTTTAGCCGGTCTAAGGGAATCTGAAGAGACAAAAAACTTTTATGTATATGGGAAACGTCCTAATATTCCAAATTTGGAATCTTTGGATAGTTTTCTATGACATCAACGGTGGGGTAGATGCCATGTGAACGGTCTACAGCCTTCTCTCTGTTTTTCCAACCCCACCATTTTACAATAAATACCAGACGAGGAAGTGGGGATTTCACAATTCATACAAAACATATTTGTTGGCTTTGATTTTGGTGATTTCAGATCGTCTCTCTTTTGGTGAAGATGTCTTGTTGTGGTGGAAAGTGTGGGTGTGGAGGCAACTGCAATGGCTGTGGAGGGTAACACACATCTTTATTTCATAGCCATTGCTTTTAATAAATTCAATGGGAGAATAGAAAGAAATGTCTTTTTTTTTTCTGTATAAATCAAAATGGTTTATGATGTGATTCAGGTGCAAGGCCTTCCCAGAGAAGGCTGTAGAGGGCTCAATTTTGGCAGGCACTGCTTCTGATATGGTGTAAGTTATTCTTTCTCTTTTGGGTACTCACAACTTTGTAATTATTAAAATGTAAAATGAAGCTTTTAATGGTGTTATTGAATGATGTGAATGAAAATGCAGGCATAATGAGGAAATGAGTGTGGGGGGGGAGAATGGGTGCAAGTGTGCAAGTGGGTGCAACTGTGGAGGCACTTGCGCTGGCAATCCTTGCAACTGCAAATGATTCACCAATATATATTAACATTATCTATTTAATATCACCTTTGGTATATTAAACCAAGGTTTGAATATTATAATGTGAGAAAAAGCCATGCATGATGCCACCACATGACTGTTATTAATATTTAATTATATTTTAATCCATGATGATAATTGGGTATCTTAGATGAAGTGAAACAAATCTCTTATTTTATTTTTAGCTTGGGAATTTCTGTTTTATTTGATTTCAAGTTTCTGTTTTGTGCATCATTTGTCCATTTTATTGTATTGGAAATTTATTGCACAATTGTATTTAGACAATAATAATGTTTTCCTTCTGAAGAAATATGTTCCATGACTAATTTCTGCATTTTTAATGGGAAAATGAATAGCTTTCTGTACAAGTCTTCTTAATGTTTAAAAAAAAAATTGGTTGAGAACAAGCTTTACAAAAAGACAATGTCTGGGAATTTCCAACTGTATCATTTGATTAAATGAATTCCCTACGGTGATTAATCAAAGGTGGAAGAAAATGTCAATTCTTTGGGTTGATAACTATGTCTACATAATAATAAAACACAAGTGTTGAGAACTTTAAAATTACAGCTGCCCCTCAATACCAGAAGCACACATATTTAATGGAGATCTTGCAGGCATGCATTTCACATTGAGGAGATCAAACTCACAAAGGAGACATACTATTTAATTTATAAAATGGGATTTTTTTTAAGTTTCGGAATAGGTAGTATTTATTTCTCTGTTCAGGGAATTGTATATAAATATTAAATTCATTATGAATAAATAAGAAATTAGACAGTTTATACATATATTAGTTTTGAAAATTTGAATCAAATTAAACAGTTTATAAATATGTTCAATTTATTTGTTAATCTTTCAATTGTTATATACAACTAAATTTACAAAAATCTTGAATAGAGTTAAACATTCATTCTTAGATGAAAAAAAAGAAGTCAAACAGTTGGAAAATATATCCAACCTTAACTGTTAGTAGAGAAATTTATATTAGTTGGAAATAATTTAGTATTTCTAAGTTTGAATGATATATTCCACATAAGGATTTGTAAGATACAAATTTTAGTATATCATTATTTTAACTAATCTATTAAAAAACATATTTGAAGCATTTAACTATTAAGATCCAAAGACAACAATCTCTTAATAAAATCCTTTGATACTTATCATCAAGGAGAATTGTTGTTCTTATGTTAGAACATAGAGACATACATTTTATTTAGAAGCAAATATATCTAAAAATATTATTTTCAACCCCATATTCACTCAAAAGAGGTGCACATGCCTTAAATTGTCAATTCATAAAGCATGAATAAAATTATTTAGAAGAGAAAATGAGCATTCAGTAGCAAAGGTTTAGATTTGTGTGGAAAAATCTTGCTCAATAATTTATCCTCAAAAAAAAATTCTAAACATGTAGAGTAAAGGACCTCCAATGTTTTGTTTGATCACCTTTACCATTATATATTTCAAATTGAGGTGCATAGTGTTATTCACTATACTTGTGATATAAGGTAGTGATGTAGATAAATAGAAATGATACATGATTGTGAGACGAGTCATGATATATTTGAAGTTTGATCTATCATACATTTTAAAATGATAAATGATAATTTAAAATCAATAAATTCTCATTGTTTTCATATCCTTACCCTCTAAACTAGTGCAATCTAAGCCAATTTACTAGTATTCTCATACTAAAAATACCAATGTTGGATCATATCCATTTATCCATTATTGGAGACAGTTAAATTTACTCACTCCATCCCCATAAAAAAATCAATCTTTTAAAAATATTGCTTCTATTATAAAGCTATATCTTAATCAAGCCAATTTTGACTCTATCTTCAAAATTATGTTTAGAATGGTTATTTTCTCCCAATATCAATAGGTTTCTATAATTTCCTTTTCTACTATAGTCATTATTGATTTTACTTCAATAATTATTCTTCACATAAAAATTTCATATCCTTAAAATCTTAACATATAACTTTAATTATTTGACCAAAAATTATCATCAAATATATAAATATTTAAAATTTATTCAAATTTTGTACCATTATATTTTTTATTTAAAAAAATATATACTAGTAGTGCTAAAATGAACCTCAAGTAACTTAAATTACTTTCATAATTCACACATTATATCAAAATAATCACATTAGTACGTGTCTATCCCCTAAAAAAATCACACTAAACACTCATTTGTGGTTTAGTCTCTAGTATCCATGCTAGTTGTGTTAAATTTTCAAGCTCCTATTTGGTGTTTCAAATTTCATCTCATAAAATGCATCAATAATTTTATTTTATTTTCGTGCTTTAGACTAGTCAAAACTTACTTTCACATTTAAAATAACTGATATGAATGTCACCCTTTTGATGTATTATGGTATGGTCTTCTCAATAAAGAGTTTTGCATACAAGATTCATAAGAATCCCAAATGATAAATGCACTTAAATTAAATTAAATAGTTTAGTGTGATTCATAGTAGACACATAAAGGTCCAACTTTCTACTTATATACTAGTTGCATCATAAAATTATCAAAAATTATAGTTGTTAAGATTATACAAATAAATTTCTTAATCGAGAGTGAAACAACATAATTCAAAATATATTTAATTTGTTCATTTCGTTTCTCTTCATCCTTAACCTCTATTTTTAATAATTAGATTGGTTCAAACTTTGTATCATTATATGGTTTTTTCTCAAAAAACTAGGTTAGTAACGCTAAAATAGAATTCAAGTATTCTAGATTACTTTAGCAAAGTATTGTTATGTTCAAATATTGTACATTGACTTATCATTTAAAAACAATGTCACATTGACATATGACATATGCGTCTCGTTTAAAATCATATTGTACTTAATGCTCATTCATGGTTTGATAATAACAAGGAATATCCTCATTACAAGGTTCATATCTATTATAACACTTCAATTCAGAGTATCAATTGGTATCGACATTTACATCAAAATCATCTAAGACATCTATATGCTTCAATATTCATTCATGACTATAAAGCTAGTCTAATCAAGGGTTTGACATAGGAGAACATGACCCTTGCAACCCAATAGTCTCCACTAGGTTTTTTGTTAGTTCATACACATCAATAGACAATAAAAAGTGGGGTAAATCAAGCCAAAAATGTAAATAGTATGTTGGATTAATTTCATATGTTATAGAATGTTTTCATGTATCAAGACATTTCATGTAGTATGATGTCCATTAGAAATAATGTGTATATGACTTGCGTAGAATTCTATACTTGTTACAATTCTCAAACAATGAATACATTAAAAATATTATTTTCTAAATACTATAAACTCAATATTCAATTCTTCATCATAATATCAAAAACTAAATACTCCCATTTCTCTTCATTTGATTTTTAAATTAATTATAAATCTCAAATATTATAATTAAATTTAAATTGTATTTACTCACTCACATTTATTTAATTAACCTACATTTATGTATAAGACATCTTATAATTATATAGGTTTAACTTTACCTTTCACTTACAAACTTTAATGATGAAAAAGGCCATAGAACAGTATTATTGTACAAGACATTGAACTCTTTAATAGGGTAGTCCTCCACCATGAAATATGTGTGTAATAACTTTCTTTAATAAAGAAAGATGTAAACAACAATCATACCGTCCAATCATTAGAATTTCCTGTGCATGCAGGTTTGTCCTTCTCTTCTCTGTAATTTGTAATCGCTTTTCAGCTTTATTCCAATTAAAAAACCAAAAGAGAAATTGATTCCAATGTGCAACTTGCTTTAGTCAATCATGATGCCACTACATGACTGTGTTATTAATATATAACTAGATTTTAATCAATGGCGACAATTGGGTGCCTTAAATGAAATGAAACAAATCTCTGGTTTTATTTTTAGCTTGGGAATTTCTGTTTTATTTGATTTCAAGTTTCTGTTTTGTGTATCATTTATCCATTTATTGTTTTGGCAATCTACTACACAGTTGTATTTAGACATATAATATTATGTTTCCCTTCTAAAGAAATATGTTCCATGACTAGTTTCTTCGTTATTAATGGGGCAGCGAACAACCTTGTGTACAAGTCTTTTAATGTCCTTAAAAAAATATTACTTGAGAATAATATTTACAGAAAGACAAAGATTGGGAATTTCAGCTCTCCAAATCTCCAACTATATCATTTGTTTAAATGAATTTTCTCCGGTGATTAATCAAAGATGGAAGAATATGTTTAATTTGGAGCCCCTTTTTACATGACCTACCTTCGCTCTCTTTTTGCTTGTTTGAAATAGACACATAATTTCACATGCTATGCATTCCACTCTTGTTTCTTGTTTTATAATTTTGGTTTCATGGTTTTATAAAGATGGACTCTAATTGTAAATATTTTTTTTTATGTAAATATAAATTTAATTTTAATGTATATATGTCTTATTAGTAAAATTAGTAAGATCTATAATCTGAATCAATTTTGAAAAACAAGTTAAAAATATTTAAATCTTTTTAAATACAAATATAAACTAATTATAATATATATTGAGTCTCATTAGTAAAATTAGTGAGACCCACAACTTGTAGTCCATTTTCAATAGTAAATTCAAAATACATTCCTCATTTAACCCATTAAATCTAATTTTTTTAACAATATATTTCGCATAAAAGTTTATAAGATACCATTTTTATTATCTCATTATTTTAACTAATCTATTAAAAAACATATATGAAGCATTTAGCTATTAAGATGTACATTTTATTAAAAGACACCGATCTCTTAATAAAATGATTTGGCACTTATCATCAAGGAGAACTATTGTTCTTATGTTATAACATAAGGATATAAATTTTATTCAAAAGCAAATATATCTAAAACTATTATTTTCATTCCCATATTCATCCAAAAGAGTTACACATGCTCTTTTGTCAATTCATAAAGTATGAATAAAATCATTTTGAAGAGAAAACAAACATTTTATAACAAAGATTTCAATTTGTGTGGAAACAACTTGACTAATAATTTATCTTAATACACAAATTATAAACATCTAGTGATAAAGAACCTCAAATATTTTGTTTGATCACCTTTACCATTAT
Source organism: Sequoia sempervirens (assembly GCA_007258455.2). Classification (NCBI taxonomy): domain Eukaryota; kingdom Viridiplantae; phylum Streptophyta; class Pinopsida; order Cupressales; family Cupressaceae; genus Sequoia; species Sequoia sempervirens. The sequence goes on from VDFB02000008.1 coordinate 70,595,287, forward strand.
ATATTTCAAATTGAAGTGCATAGTGTTTTCCACTATACTAGTTTCTTGAGATATGAGGTAGTGAGTTATGTAAATAGAAATGACACATGATTGTAAGAGGAGTCATGATATATTTAAAATGCTGCCCATTATATATTTTAAAATGATAAATGATAATTTAAAAACTATAAATTCTCATTGTTTCCATAGCCTTACCCACTAAATATATGCAAGCTAAACCAATTCACTTAATCTTATCATAATAAAAATATCAAGCTAAACCAATTCACTTAATCTTATCATACTAAAAATATCAATCAACATCATATTTGTTAGTTTTACACATAGGTTGAGAGAATTAAATATGCTCATTCCATCTCCATAAAAATTTCATTAAAAAAAACAAACATCTTGTATTATATTGCTATACCTTAATCCAACCAAGTTTGGTTCCATCTCTAAAATTATGCTTAGTATAGTTATTTTCTCCTATAGTTTTAGTTATTATTGATTTTACTTTTACAATTATTACTCACATTGACATTCTATATTCTTTAGATCTTAACATATAACTATTTTATTTATTAAGTCAATAATTATCCTTAAATCTCTAAGGATTTTAAATTGATTCAAATTTTGTATCGTTTTATTTTTTTCTAAAAAATAAAAAATTGTTAGTAGTGCTAAAATAAACCTCAAGTAACTTAAAAATTTACTATATATTTTTCCTTTAGAACTACCTTATGCTTTTCATTTTTCCATACTAGGCATAACCTTATATACCTTCATAATTATCTCTAGTTCATATGATTTTAATGCTTATGATTATGTATTAATTTAATGTACTATTTTTCCCTTTCCTCCAATTCCTTACATTTTGTAGATACAACCAATGGAAAGGTGATTGAATATATCATCACTAATAGAAATGATTTTGGCCAAATATATGGTTGAATATTATATAAGATTTTAAGTAGTGATTAGTGAAAGTTCAAATTTGTGTCACACTTCAAGACAATTTATCAACATATGTGATTTTAAACATTTTGGACTAAAAGTCAATTTTGGTCAAATATATGATCTATCTAAATTATTTAGATTAGATAGGAGAAAAAAATCAATTAGAATGTCCATTAAATACACATGTAGCATCATAAGTCTAATTTATCAAAATAAAATTATTCAAAAAAATTGATATTTTTACAATTTTACTCATGTAATAGTAGGAATGATGAATCATGTTGAGTGATTCTAAACGTTGATCCAAATAAACACACACAGTTGAATCCAAAAAAATTGCATCTAATTTACTCATGTAAATAATAATTTTTTAAGAAATCTAAACATACCCTTTTGTATATCTATAAGTATAGTTTCAAAAATATAATTTTTTAATAGTTTAATTATATATATTACTAAAATTAGGTCACTAGTATCAAAATATAACATTGATTTTCTTGTTAAAGAAAATAGTAAAGTTTTTTTTGAAAATTTGACAAAAATATAATACAAGTTAGAGAAGAGATTCCATGTTAAGATGTTATTTTTTTTTGGATAAACAATTAAGAAAAAAGGTGACATCTAATTGAAACAGTTGTGTTTTTAGTACATGTAAATTTTAATATTTATTGATATGGAAAAAGGTAGTTCACATTTCAAGTTGCAAATAGAAAAAAACAATTGAATCCCAATTTTTTTTATTAAGAATAATGTCCCACTTAACCTCATTCTTCAAAATGTTATCAACAATTAAATTATAGTGTCAATTTTATAAAAAATACATATAAATAATTTTTTAATTTTAAAAAATACAAACATAAAATACACTAAAAAACTACATTTAGTTAGTTAACATCATTTCAAAATTTAAAATATAAATATTATTTTATTGTGATTCAAGTACTAAAAAAATTAGATCAATGTTGGTCATTTCATTTATAAAAGTGTGACACAATTTTTAACTTTCACCTTGACATATACCACATAAAGACTCATGATTATCATGTATAAATGGATCTTAGCCACATTACATAGTCATTCTTGAAGTGTTATACCACTCTATTCAACATTACATTGCCCACAATATTACAATACCATGCTATACATAGGTAGAATACTTTAATACTATCTCATATTTGTGTAGATAGTTAAATGAACTTGTAGTTGTGCTTAGTTTACCTTGATTATGAAAACTTTTCATTTCTTATTTTTCTTAGTTGTGTATGTTCCTACTCAGATACTAGATTGAAATACATGTTCATTTTATGATTCACATGCAGTCAAATTTAATGGTGAAATACATGTTCATTAATTTACATGAGTCCCACATCTTTATCATCTTCCCACATTTACAACTACCTAAACACTAACCCTACCTCAAAATTTTACTTTTTTTGTTTTGGTTCATATTTTTAAATTTTAAATTGTTGATTCCCATCATTTACTACTAGTTGTTGCGAGTGGACTTGGTACACATTTGTGTGAATATTTGTTTTGTCTTGATATTTTAATACAATTATTTGTGTATTGAGATACTATGTGAGAAAGGAAAGGAATATCCTCATTACAAGGTAAATATTTATTGGAACACTTCAATTTAGAGTATTAATTAGTATATGACATTTACATTAAAATCATCTAGGACATCTTCATACTTCAATATTCATCCATGATTGTAAAGCCAATTCAATCAAGAGTTTGACCTAGAAGAACATGACCCTTGCAATCTAATGATCTCTCCTAGGCATTTTCCAATATTGTTAGTCCATACACATCAGTATACAACAAAGAGTGGGAGAAATCAAGTCACAAAGGTATATAATATGTTTCATTAATTAGAATATTTCCACGTATCAAGACATTTCATGTAGCATGATGTCGATCACACATAATGTGAATATAACCTTCATAAGAATTTATAATTGTTAAAATTTTCAAACAATAAATACATTAAAAATATTGTTTTCTAAACTTTATAAACACAATATTTAATTCTTAATCATAATTTCAAAAACTAAATAAACTCATTTTTTCCATTTAATTTAACTATCCAGTTTAAAATATTATAATTAAATTAAATTGATTATATTTTAATTACTTTCATCAATTTAATCAATCTACATTTATGTATAGGGTATCTTATTCCTTACAATAATTATATAGGTTTACCTTTACCTTTCACTTGCGAACTTTAATGATGAAAAAGACCATAAAATAGTATTATTGTACTCGAGAATGAGCTCTTTAATGGGGTCGTTGACCACCATGAAATATGTATGTAATAATAGTCTTTAAAAAAGAAAGCTGTAAAGAATAATAATACCATCGAATCATTAAAAACTAAGAACAATATCAAATCTGGAAAGCTTTAAATCGACCTAATACTGGCTGGATCACAAAATCACAAATACAATTAGCTTAGCATTGGCTAGTTGGTAAATTTGGCGGTCTTGGGTGCTTCTCTAAAAACTTTTGTCGTGGTTATCCATTCGTCGTTGCCTGTGCATGCATGTCCCTGCTTCTCTTCTCTGTAGATTGTAATCGCTTTTAGCTTTACTCCAATTTAAAAACCAAGAGAGAAATTGATTCCAACGTTAACTTGCTTTAGCCGGTCTAAGGGAATGTGAAGACAAGTAGACATAAACACTCAGTATTACTTTTAAAAAACAAGGGATACGTACTAATATTCGAAATTGGCTTTTAAGGCCTGATGCGAGCACATGACTGTTATTAATATATAACTAGCTTTTAGTCCATGACGATAATTGGGAGTCCTAAATGAAGTGAAATAAATCTCTTATTTTATTTTCAGCTTGGGAAATACGTTTTAGAGATAAATTTCTGTTTAATTTGACTTCAAGCTTCTGTTTTGTGCATCATTTGTCCATTTTATTGTTTTTGGCAGTTTATCATACAGTTTTATTTAGACATATATTATTATGTCCTCCTTCTGAACAAAACTGTTCCATGATTAGCATCTTAGTGGTTGTGAATAATCTTTATATAATTTGATTAATCAAAAGTGGAAGAAGATGACATTTTTGGGTTGATAAGAAATATTAAATGCATCTCCCTTTAGCGAGCTTTCACGGTCAATTTTTGACAATGAATTAATATAACGGCAATCTGTAACAAGAGATTAACGCTAAAAGTGATTATAGATCACACCCTTATTTAGAAGAAAATATATCTAAAACAATTGATTTCAGCTTCATATTCACACAAAAGTAAAGCAAATTTTTGCAATTCGTGTAGAATTAAATTGACTATTAATTCATCCTCATATACAAATCGCATACATGTATTTTAATTAAAGAATTTAATATGTTTGAGGTGCATAGTGGAATGTGATCCTTGAGATATGAGTAGTGAGACAAATAAATAGAAATGATATGTGAATATGAGATGAGCCATGAAATATACTCATTATGCATTTCAAAAAGATAATTCAAAAAATATATATTTTTATTGTTTGCATAATATTACTCATCAATGTAATCTAAGTCAATTTACATAATAATCTTATAGAAAAGATATCAATGATGTATCATATTCATCAATTTTACTCATAATTTGAAATGTTTAAATTTATAGACTCCATTTCCATGATAATTTCAGTTTGTTTAAATATTGTTTCTATGATAATGTTATATCTCAATTAAACCAAATTTGGTCTTGTCTCCCAAATCAATGTTTAGAAAAGTTATTTTCTCCCAATATGAATAGGCTGTTAAAGCTACAATTTCTATTGGAGTCATTGTTGATTTCACTTTTACAATTATTACCTATCTTTCAATTCCATATTATTTGATATTAACATATAACCATTTTCTTTATTAAACCAATAATTACCCTCAAATGTAAGAATTTTAAATGGATTCAAATTTGTATCACTATATATTTTCCAATAAAAATATAGTCCTAGTGCTAAAATAAACTTCAATCAACTAAAATTACTTTTGTAAAGTATTCTTATGTTCATACATGATGAATTGAATCATCATTCAAAAGTAATCACATTAGTACATGCTTATCTCCTAAAATCTTTTTACAATAACAAGTTCATTCATGGTTTAGTGTCTAGTATCCGAGCTAGTGTCATATTGCTAACAAGTTAAATTTTTAAGATTTTATTTGGTGTTTCAAATTTCATCTCATAAATTACATGAATAGTTCATGTACTTTTTGGTTTTTTTTGTTTTTTAATTTAGTCAAGATTGACAATCACATCCAAAGGAATTGATACAAATGCAAACCTCTAGGAACACATGGAACTATTTTCATGTACTATAGTATAACATTCTCAATAAAGGGTGTTTATCACAAGATTCATAAGAATCCTAAATGACAAATTCACTTAACTAAAATTTGATTTTAGTGGACCATTCATAATACACATAAATGCCCAACTTCCAATTCATACACTAGTCACATCATCAGAATATTAAAAATTAGCTCTTAATATTGTACAAAAGAAATACTAAATAAAGGGTGAAACAAATTCATTCAAAATATTTTTAATTTTTCATTTCCTTTCTTTATCATCCTTATCTTCTATTCTTAATAATTGGTAGAAACGTAATAATTAGATCAATTTAAGAGTTGCATCAAAATATATTTTTTCTCATAAAATATGATATAAGTGCTATAATAGAATTCAATTAACCTAAATTATTTTAACAAACTATTGTTATGTTTAGAAATTATAAACATACTTATCATTTATTTTATTTTTTGAAATGAGCGGAGCCGGCGGTGCTGGGTGGGAATCTCTTGGTTCCTGTTCATTGGTGAGAGGGAATTTTGGCGTCTTTGTCAGTCAAAGTGGGGCTCTCAAATATTCTCATGAGTCGTCTAGGTCTCTTTATGTCCCCTCTACAGTGGTACCTCCTCCTCTCAATTAAAAAAATATTTTTCCAAAAGATGCCATTGAAAATGATGGTGCGGTCGGAGATGGGGTCTAGTTGGTGCATTCTGATGAGGGAAAAAAATTTAAAATCTTGGACCTATCTTTGAATAGAACGATTGCTAAAATGGAAAACTGTTTGATTGGTAGGTTTGTGGGAAGAAGGCCAAACATTGAATTGGTTCGCAAATGGGCTGCTTCCAAATGGATTATTAAAGGCTCCTTCTCTATTTTTTCTCTCCCGAAAAGCCTATTCTATTTTAACTTCAATCTTCATGAGGACTGTGTGGTGACTCTCATAGGGGCCCCTAGTTCTTTGGTAAGCAAACTCTGGCCTTGTGTAAATGGCAATGCGATTTTGATCCATTGGCTCAATTAGCGATTGCTCTACCACTTGGGTTCATCTCTCGGGACTTCCATTGGAGTTTTGGGATGAGGAAATCATCGCTGGGGTGGACAACTCCTTTGGCAACTTCATTTCACTGGATTATGTCACCAAGGAGCATTCCAGGCTGGTGTTTTCTCGCTTCTGTGTTAGTATTGAGCCGAATAAGGTCCTCCTGACCTTGATTATTCTGGAATCTAGGCTTGGTAAGTGGTCCCAAACCATTGAAAATGAAAACTCTGCTCCTTTCTGTCAAATTTGTTCTTCTTTTTGTCACCTTTGCAATGCTTGCCTTAAAGGTTTTCTCAAGCCCCCTGTGGGTAAAAATAAGGTTGTGACCTTCCCTCGTCATGTCGCTAGTGCTATGAGTCCCTCAAACATGAAGTTATCTCCTTTGCGGCCTAGATCCACCTAGGCATCCCCCTTTCCCCCCTCCGGTGAGGATTCTTTCTCTGGCTCACTGGCCCCTCCTCCTCCCACAACTCTTGTTCTGGCTAAGCCAGTCCCCTCTTTCTTGTGCCCAGTCTTGCCTCTTCCCTCCCATGTGGTTGACTTGTGTCTTTCCCCAAAGCCCTCTTTTTTCTGCTCAGTGGACTCTACCTTGAACCTATCCCCTTTGCTACGTGAAGTTGACTCAAAATCGATGGCAGATGATATTTTTCCTTCGGTCTCTTTGGTTATCCCCTATATTGTTCCTCCTTCCCCAACAAAGCCTAGCCCCTTGCTCAATCCTCAAAAAATGGTGAATGTTGAGATGACCACTAAGGTTGGTAGAAAACCTGGGAAAGTCCCTAGATAGAAAAGCATGACTAAGGATATTGTGAATGAAAATGAGGCAACCTTGGAGTCTAGGTCAGCTCCAAACGTAACAAGAAATGTTGATCCTCTCGTGGAACATTAGAGGGTTGAATAGCCTTCATAAGTATATTGTCAGGGATTTCATCAAAGAGTTTAAACTTGATGTTCTTCTCTTATAAGAAACCAAAATGACGGCTGTGGATTTTGATAAGTCTAGTAAGTTTATCTAGCCTAACACCTAGTTCTTGGCGGTGGATGTTGTTGGGGCTTCTGGTGGCTTGGTTACTATGTGGAAACCCTTTTCTTAATGGTGCTCTCATTTCTAAAGAATTTTTTTTCTCAATGTTGGTTTTCCCTGAAATGGTGATCTTCCATATTGGGTGCTATCTAATGTGTATGCACCCAATAATGTGGTTCTTAGAAGTTCCACTTGGTTTGATATGCTTAGTTATAGGTGTAGACATGCAAAATTCACATTATGCATTCGATCAGATTCGGTCAAATTAGCTCTTACACTAGGCAAATTCATCACTTTCATCCATTCATTAAATAATCTCAAGGTCATTTATCAAATAAACATTATCAGTCAACCTTCATTTTGCATCATCCATTTAATTAAATAAATCAGGACTTTATTTAAATCAAATCTTAAATCATATTCCACCATTTTCTGATTTAAATAAATCATTTTCCAAAGTCCAAAAAGTCAAATCAGTTAATCAGCATTAAATCAGCATAATCATCATTAAATTAATCTAATCCTAATCTAAGGCTAATCACATCCCACTTGCATTATCTAGACCTAGCCACTTGCACAATAAATCAATTTTATTGATTTATTAAAGCCTCATTTTCCCTCAACATGACAAGTCAAACAGGGCATTTATTATTGTTTTTCCTTGTCCCCCTCTCAGCATTTATGGCAAAATTTGAATTCAAATTTTCCCCCTCTTGGGCACTCTTCCCAAATCTTGAACACACATTAACTAATCACATGATGACAAGTGTCCTCAATTCATTGGCTTGATTTTGATCCCACATTGGTCCCTCTTCAACATTCAACATTTTGAAAATCTTTAAATACAAGCATCATCCTCAAGCAAATCCTTCACAATCTTCACAATTTCATGCAAGGTTACTCTCTTCATTTGAGATTTGATCTTGTTTATCATCACTCCACCATCTTCATTGCATTTTCAATTTGAGCTTTGATCAAGGATTGGGAAAGGGTCACTAGCACATGTGACACCAATCCAACTATGGAATAGGTAATTTGGTTTTGTTTTCATAATGCTTTGGTCTTTCTAGTATCATTTGTTGCATTTGGAAGCATTCCTAAGATATTTCATGGAGGCATTTTATTAGAGTTTGCATAATACTAACCCATACTTGAAGTGTAGTTTGTTTGCAGATTTTAAAAGAGATGCCTACATTTGGCGCTAGAGGGAGGGCTGTGTGGTCTCATGCTTAAAGATGTTGTTTCTAGATTAGTTTTCTGAAAATATATCCTTAGTTTGCATTCTAGATTAGCTTTCAGACCTCACATGAGTTTATAATACACATGTTACTAACATTTACATGATATTGGAGATAAAGACTTGCAGCTAACTCTTGTGGAAAATCATAAATTTGCAGGGATTGGAAAACTTTATTTCATGAATACGTTAATTTGAAAGTTTCTGATTGCTAACTTCACATCTGCCATTTGCATTTAATACTATTTTGTGCATATCCTATAATGATTGTGTTCCCTCTGATTGTAATCTTCGAGACATATTGTGGATAGTTCTCATTCCTTGCTGCTGCGTCCACATTCTGCGTACATATCTGCCAAGGCCATTTCCAACTATTGAATTTTTTGCGTACATATCTGCCAAAAGCCTATCCACACCCTATTCCAAAGCTTATATTTGCGCACTGGCAGAGGAGATACAAGAGGGGCTGATGAATTTGTCTTTACACCTGCCAAAGGCATTTAATTGAAAGTTTTGTTTTTTGCTGTCCTCCTCATACGCCTACTAGTTTGCCTGCTATTTTGGATTTCCCTTTACCACTTTTTCCTTGCATGGTTGATCTTTGCACACACGCTTTCTATGAAAAGTTTTCCTTGGGTTGTTCACATGGATTTTAATCTTTCACTTTCAAAGTCACTGGTTTGGCTGAGAAGTTACGTCTAATACAAGTACCTTTGAATATTTTGCTGAGAACATATCTCAATCAAATGATAATAATATCTGCCGCCAGAGCTTTGTGCCTTTCCACCATTTTGGGCCAATGTTTCTAGCATTTGCTTTGTTTGGCATATGAGATACAACTGTGGTCAGGAAATCGTGTTCTGCTTGTTGCTTTCTATCCAAATGACAATATCTGTTGCTTTTTATCCAATGACATGAATCCTATATTACAATAAATGATGTTGGCACTAATGTTTTGATCAGTCACGCACTTTATGAGCTCTTCACACTGCAGCAAAGGTCAACTATCAGTAGAAAACGTGTTCACTTAACTCCTTAAATGGTACACCTGCCTGATCAAGACGTGTTTTGTTGGCAGTTAATAAGAGTCACATTCATATAATTCACACTTTATGTCTTTTGATTGCTGTATTTGTTTTCTGCGCCTGATATATCACAAAAGCCAACGCAAAACATTGACAAATCTGCCTGCTCAAGACGTTTGTAGTTAGTAGTCAATATCAGTCATCTTCGTATGAGTCATATGCATGTGTCTTAATCACTGTATTTGTCTAGTGCATCAGAAGTGGTTGATCGTAATGATGACTCGGTAGGTGGAGTCAATATGGTTCATGGTTCACGTTACAAAGGAAATAAAGTGCAGGAATTTTAATGTTGTATTTGATGTTGAAGGTACAGAGTTCGTTGGCACGACTTGGGCTGCTTCATAGGGAAGATGATTGGTCAAAGGAAGCGTTAGTTGGCTGTACACCCTGCCAATTACATTTCGTTGAAAGTTTCTTTGGACAGCGCGACTTTTCAATCTGTGATGGCAGTAGAAAACCTTTCACTGTTTGTGCACTAAATACATTATTTTGAATGTTGCTTTTAACTAACAAAGTTCGGCCAGTACGCCTTGTCTGAAAGTTTCTTTTGCCCCCTGACAAAAAATATTGAGTTCTGTGATACGCTTGCCATTTACATTTAATACAATCAATGAATTTATTTTGTATTTTTCCGAATGACATCTCTTTAAAGCTCGAATGATGAAAGCTGGTGGATTTTGAACTTATATTAATTAAGACAGCTGCTTTGTTATGACATTGGAAGTACATAGGGGTGGATTTTGGAAAAGTTGCAAATGGTATTCAAATTTGGTGGGGAATTGAACGCTTTATAATGGTTAGATATTTGGCAGAAATTATCATGTAGAGGTTTTTCAAAATCCTTTCAATTTATCTTTGATGCTTACATTTAGTTTTGATCACCTTCAACAAACTTGAGCAAGCTTGATTGTTATTAGAGGTCAATAATATTGCATAAAGAATTTATGAACCTTGTTCAAGATTTTCTAAAAAATATTTGGCATATCTTGTGTTTCTTTTATCATCTTGCAAATATATGTATAACTCATATTTGTGATGTTTATAGGTACAAAAGCAAACGAAGGTACAAGCGAAGGTACAAGCGAAAAGGTGCAAAGCAAAAGAGGAGGAGGATTTTTGTTTGAAAACACAATGTGTTTTTTTAACACTTTGATCAAAACTACTTCACAAAACGAAAACGAAAGGAGGGAAAGATTTTTTCTTTTCTTTGAAAACACAATGTGTTTTTTAACACTTTAAGTGTTTGATCAACACTTCACGAAATTGTTTTCCTTTTCGTTTTAGAACATTAGTTTTCAATTGGGGCTAAAACGAACAAATTGCTTTTCATTGCAAAGGACTTAAAACGAACCTTAGGACAAACTTACTAGATTTCGTTTTGGGTTAAAAATTGAACAAGCAATCCTCACACTTCATTTTGGTGCTTAAAACGAATTCACAATTGCTTTGAAGGGTATAAAACGAACAAGTGTTTGATTTGAGTGATTGTCTTTTGAGTGCGTATCCTCTCCCCTTGCGCTTCGTGCGATCTAGGGTGCAAGAGAAACACTCAAAATATATTTTATTGCTTTGAAACACTTCATTTTGGGCTTAAAAATTGAACATCTTGTGCGAGTGTGAGTAGGGGCACTTTTGCGTACATTCTCTTTCTTTGTGCCATCAAAGATCGATCGAGTTACGGATTGTGTCTTTGCTCGCTTTTGTTTATCTTAGAGGGCCTGCCTTGGGGAAAAAGTACTCACCCAAGCGCGACTCAACCGGTAACACTCTAAAGCCAAGAGTATTTCCAGCCGGGATATAAATGAGGATTTTGGTTAAACGCCATAATCACGCGGTTGGCTCCGACAAGATGGATCCGAAAGGGGACTCTTGCCACGTTAGGTCAACTCCTACGAACGGAAAGTCCTTACTAGAACCTATGTGTTAGAATTTGCCAAAATCCTTAATCTGTTTGTTGGTGCAAGAACGGTCGTTCTGAAGCCGCCCCACAATTTTACGGCTTTTAGTAGAGATGGAAAGCATGCCATGGGAGTTTCATGGGTGTTGATGCTTGGCTGCCCGTATAAGTGAGTGCGTGGAGAGGATTGGGTCAAGCATCTAACCATCGCTAAAAGTAAGTATTTGGACTTGTCCAAGTGGGGACTCAACAAACATTGTCTATCACATCCATAGGGCTTGTAATTATTCTTTGTTTGAAAACACAGTGTGTATTCGAAAACATTTTGCAAACAAACATTCAACATGGTTCTCAAAATTTCAAACCCTCTTTTAGACAAATATCATTGACTCAATCCATATGTTACTGCTTTCCCTGCGGATTCACATTCGTAGAGGTTCCTAAGCATTGGATTATATCTCAATTTGTCTTCTTGAGTAAACAATAGGAAAACCCTTGCCTTAAGTTCGTTGAATTTCCACATAAAATATCTTGTGGGGTTTAAAGAAATTAAGACATTGGTACATCTTAGTTTGAAACTTTAATCAAAGAGAGTGTTTTTGGTAAAATAAATCCATTAAGCAAAGACTAAGCAAAATGAACTTTCATGTGTGTTGAAGACTCCAAATCCCAAAAGCAAAAATCATTGATTGGAAATCCAAAATGGTCAAATCATTCCTTGGTTAAACAAAGGTCTTTAGGAAGCATATGCATGCTCTTCAATACCTAGGTCTTGAAAAATACAAAGTGGTCTTTTTAGGTTCATCTAGGGATCAAAACAAACCAAATCTCTTTCATCCATCTTTCAAAACATCCAAACATCCATCTCACAAATCAACTTTTGATTAAAACCTTGAAATCATCCTTGAAATGCTAGGCTTTATGACAAAATCAAGCAATCATTCAAACTCATTGAGATCAAGTCCTTGAAAACATTTATCAAAACACCTTTGGCTAGGAGTGTGTGAATGCATCCTTTTGCATATCTTTAGTCAAAGTCATCCAAATCATCTTGTCTAGCTTAGTGTATGTAGATGAATCCTTCTCATATACTTAGTGAAACAATTACTTTGGGTAGGTGTGGGTAGATGCATCCTTCTCCTCACACATATCCAAATCATCATCCTTTGAACACAACTATCCTTTAGATCATTATCAAACATCTTAGGGTTCCTTTTGTTCAAAATCCAAAAAAAATCCAAATCAAAGATCAAGGACAAAGTCTCAAAATCCAAAACATCAAACCAATCAAAAATCCAAAGCCTAGTATTTCATTCAAGATCTATCAAAAGTCAAAACATCCATAACATCCATCTTTGAACATCACCATCATATCATCATCACATTTGATCCTAAAAGCATCCTAAAACTTTCACTTTGGGACATAAAATAGAGATTAAATCCAAGGAATCAAGAGATTCATCTCCCATATTCTCGAAGATTGATCCTTGTTTTATGGTTCTAACGAGATCTCAATACAAGAAGAGTATGGAAGCCCACAAAGAAACTCCCGCTTCAAGTGACCTTAGCCAAACAAATGCAGAAATGAATCTTGCAGAATCAAGCAATCCATTGGTCCCCTCATCATCACAAAACCCACAAGAAGAAAATCAAGGGGAAGACCTCACCTTTGGAATGTCTCGCGAAGAAATAACTGAAATGCTCCAAAATCCAGATAACCATAGAATCATCAACATCATGATGAGACTTAACCCTTCGTTGTACATGCTTGAACTAGCAAAGCAAGGGGCCAAGTTGCCTTCGGATTTTGATATGAGCACTATAGTGGAGACATCTTTTCCACCAATCTCATCCACCATCCCCATTTCATCTACACCTCCATCCCAAAACGTCACGCAAAACATTCCAAAAATCACAACATCGATTGCTCCAACTCAACCAAATGAAAACAAGGGAAACACATTTCTCAATGAACTTCAATCACATCCCCTTGTGAATAACCAAAACTTGGACGCAAACACCACAGTGGAACAAAACACCCTCCAAAATTCATTACACCAAAATGTTCCTCTCAATTTACATTATGACCTATCATCAACATCATTTCATGGAGCATCACAAACACCTCTTCTCACGAATTCACAAAAAGAGGGAGACATATTCGGACCAGGGGGCATTTTTAACACCACAACGCTCTCGCAAGGATTCACCCCCCTCACATTTCCACCTATCCCACCACTATCATTATCATCCACATCACTCCTTGGCTTGGGGTTGCCTCCCCTACCAAGCATCAATCAAACCGCTATCCCAACCATGAATCAAAACATTTTGCCAAATGCTCAAAACTTATTGTTGACATCACAAATGACAAACACGCAAGCAATGGCAACATCATCAAACACCCCCACAACATTGCAAAACATGGTCTCTCAAGGGCTAATCACATCAACGACGCCACTTACCACGTCAACAACACCATCCACCAATCACGCAATCAACATGACAACACCATCTACCAACCAAATGATCAACACAACATCATCATTCACCACCACCACAAACGCCATTCCAAATCCACCACCACCACCACCACCACCAACATTCACCACATCAAACCAATTCGATGCAACATTGCAAGCTGCTTTCCAAAGAGGCTATCAACAAGTACAAAAACAAAAAGCCGTGCAACGGCAGGCAGCTCAAGGCTGCGCTGCCAAAGTACTTTCTTCACATTACAAGCACAACAAGCACAACAAGCCAAAGCTTTATTGCAACAACAACGGCAACAAAGCCGCCCAAGCCGCACAAACGTTACGAGCACAAATTAAGCTCAAGCACAACTTTTTATT
>VDFB02000008.1:70609762-70640411 GCA_007258455.2 Sequoia sempervirens
TCTCTCTCTCTATATATATATATATCCCTATCTCTACATCTTTCTTTTTCTCTATATATATCTCCCTCTCTCTACCTCTCTCTATATATAACTTCCTATCTTTAAATCTTTTTATCTCTCCAATTCTCCCTCTCTCATTCCTACTCTCTCTGTCTCTCTCTCTCTTTCTCTCTCTATTTATCCCTCTCCATATTCCTCTCTCTCTCCATATCCATCTCCATCTTATTCTCTATCTCTATCTCCTTGCATCTCTATCTTCCTAGGCTCTATCTTTCCTATTATATCTATCTCTTTATCTCTCCCTCTTTCTATCTATATCTCTCCCTCTCTCTCCCTATTGCTCCTTCTTTCTATATCTCTTTATATCTCCTCTATCCTCTATATATTTATATCCCCATCTCTCCCTTCCTCTCTATCTATTTACACACACACATATCCCCTTCTCTATATTTATCTCCATATCTCTCTCTCTCACACACACATAATCCTTGTTTAGAACTCCCTCCATATATCTATCTCTTTCTCTCTCCTCCCTCTCTTTATCTCTCCCTCTATCACTATACCTCACAAAATCTATGTCTATCTCTATCTCTCTATCACTATAGCTCACTGTCTTTATTGTTAAAAATATAAAATTTATTTAGTTACCAAGAGTCATGTCTCGTGTAAGAGACACACCTATCCATACATGTACTTAAGGATCTTTGGATCAATATTTTTCATAGTAGAAAATACAATATCAATGTTTTTATGCTCTCAAAATTTCTACATGGTATCAAAGCATTGAAATAATCTTGTGCATGTGTAGTAAATATGTAAAATCAAAGATGTGAAGATATTTAAACCGATAGTTATGTTGGGCCTATGATTTAGTGAAGTCATAGTTTTCTCTTGGGATGACGATGAAGCTATAATTTTAAGGAAGTTGTAGTATTTGAAGAAGGTGGAATGAGAAGGTGTGAAGAGTAGAGCACATCCCCAAAAATCATGGTGAGAGGAGATATATAGAGAAATTTAGGAGCAATCTATATTGTGAAGGAATTCATGCAGAAGGAGCCACGTGAATATAATAGATGCATATTTACTTTAATCATTTATCTTCCACTTTATAGTTTCATTCTCGTACAATCTTTATGTAAAGGAGATTCACATGAGATAATTCTAAACACTACTTGATGCTAAGTTAGTGAGAAGGATATTGCCAATTCCCAATATTTACTTGTTGTGTTGGAGAGTGAGGCTTTGTAGCAAGAAAATATCTTCATGAAAAGACTCAACAAAATCTAGTAGAGCCATTTTGAGAATGGATGCTTTTCTCAACTACATAGATGATCTATATGGAGAAGCACCTAATGTAAACTTCATCATTGTTTCCTAATGAAGAGAGAAATGAAGATAGAAGGTAGAAGAATGATAATAGTTTTCAAAAGAGTTTGTCCAGCTATGATTGAGAAGAAGTTGAACTCAAATCTAAAGATCACTTGAGGGGTGATTTCTTTAGAGTTCTATAAAATCGTCATTTGCAAAGTTTGAAGAGGAGTTCATAGTTGAAGATATTATGAATAAAGGTTTAAATCGTTGCAATTGAAGATTGAAACTATAGCATCTTGTGAACTGGCCAATCTTAGGACAAGAAAGATCCTAGACTTTGAATAACCTAGAAGTGAAAAGATAACTCATAGTTTTTTTTGTGAAATTTTCTTGGTGAAAAGTGAAGTCACTACTAAAGATGATCAAATTTCTTTCATTCAAAGATTTTCCCAAGTTTGAAGGGTTTTCCAATAAAAGAAGTTGCAGGTCACTAAAAAGGTCAAGTAAGAGAGATCTATTGTAGGAAAATATAACAACTTTACAACGAGGGATCAGGGTTGAAGCCTTCAAACCAATTGTTGCTCTAAAAAGTGGAAATCAAAGAGTCGCAGTATTAGGAGATTGTAACCACGGTCATTACAATTTGAAGGGAAATTAAAAGATTTTTTTAAATTCATTGAAATAAGTTGCAGCTATCAAAGAAGAGTCTAGTATCGGTTAAAGGATAGAAGTTTTTACAATTTTAGTTATCTTGAGCATTATTCACAATAGCCAAGATTGAAAATAAATTGCAAGAAGATCATGGAAGAGACTTGAATATCAAAAAGATCACAATGTAGAAAGAGAGTTGAAAGTCTTTTTAACATTTCATCAAGTTTTTAGTATTTGTTAAAGCCTGTCTAAAGACATACAAAATTAGTGGTAGATCATTTCAAATCTTGAAATAATGAAGGCACATCAATTGTGGTGAATCAAAATAGATGATCGAAGCATAGCCAAGTTTATAAAAAAGGTAAGTTGAAGTCATTTATTTTGCAATGGGAAAGATTGGTAAAAGAGAAAGGAAAGAAAATAAAAACTTAATATGTATGAAAAATACTTTGGAAGAACTTAAGAAAATTAGAAACGAAAAAGAAGAATTAGAAACAAAATTAGGTCACAAAAGGAAGATATATCGAAATTGAGAGAAGAAAATCTTTTGTTTAGTGAATTACTTGAAGCTTACATAAAGGAAAATCGAAGTCTAAAGTTTGAAGGTTATTTAAAGAAAAGCTAGAGTCTAAATTCTAAACCTACACTATGTAATGTATCATGTGATACAAGTGATTTGTTTTATTCATTAGATGAATTATTTGATAAATTTCATATAGCTAAAGCCTCTCTTGATGAAAAGTGTAAGAAAGACAACAATATTATTGAATCTAAAAATATTGCTAGTCATGGGGATAATGAGAAAAAATGTTCTTCAAAGAATGTTGTATTTAAGGCAATGAAAATAATGGGATATGAAAGAAAAGGTTTGGGAAAATATGGACAAGGAATTACAGAGCCCATTGAGCCAATAAGAAGGCCAAGTAATTAAGGCCTTGGATATGCTAGTGGAAATAAAAACAATGTTACAAGTTCAAACAAATTAATTCAAGAAATACAATGCATACAATGTTCTAATTGTCATAGGCATGGACATAAAAAAAGAGATGTGTTGGATCTTCATCCTTGCAGTATTTTTAGATTGAAGAACCATTCTGAGAAATTGTGTTGGAACAAAAAGTGGAAGAAACAACCTTTAAAAGATAGTATACAAATGGATTGTGGATGGATTGGTGTATCTAGTTTAAAAAAGGTAACAAGTATGTTCAAAATGTTATACAAGCATAAATATTCTCATAGTATACAGATGGATTGTGGATGGATTGGTGTATCTAGTTGGAAAAAGGTCACAAATATGTTCAAAATGTTATACAAGCATAAATATTCTCATGTCAGAAAAATAACAAATCATGGTCAGATATCATCCTAGAAACCATATAATCTAATTTATGAATTTTGACTACCATAAATCCTACTTGAATTCTATCCATGTAGTGGTATGAGATTTGAAGTTGGAGAACTCATATGTGTAAAAGTTGTACAATTGATTGCAAAGATCATTGTTGAATGGTTGTAGCGTTGATTGTAAATATCATTGTTGAACCTAAAATGTGTACACTTAATTGTAAAGACCATTCTTGAATGGTTGTAACATTGATCAAAAAGATATTTTTTGAACCTAAAAAATTGAAGTAATGATCATAGAGATCATTGTTGAATAGTTGTAGTGTTGATCACAAAGATCGTTGCTAAATTTGTGATAGATTTTATCACAAAGATCATTGTTAAAATTGATCATAGAGATCAATGAAGATTTTGGTCACAAATATCATTGTTGAAGTTGATCGCAAAGATCGTGACTAATCGTTGAAGAAATTGATTGAACAGATCATTGTTGAAATTGATCAAAAGGATCGTTGTTGAAATTAATCGAAAAGATCGTTGTTGAAATTGATTGTAAAGATCATTGTTGAAATCAATCAAAAATATCATTATTGAAATTGATCGAAAAGATAATTGTTGAAATTGATTGCAAAGATCATTGTTGAAGTTGATCATAGAGATCACTACTAAATCTATGAAATTCTTGATCATAAAGATAATTGGGAATGCTTCACTTCCTTTATTGATATAACTATGGAGAATGTTTTACCATGGAAATAGATGAACAAAAGTAGTCAAAGCTATTCAAAAGAAAGTTAAATTTTCATACTTTCAAGAAGACATTTGTGTTGAATATTATTCATTTGTACATGGGTAGGTAATAAACCTATTTGTTATAGGTGGCCCCATCATCTAGTTAAGTTGTGTGATAAAATAAAATTTATGGGGGGGTCTTAAAAATATAAACTTTATTTAGTTACCAAGTGTCATGTCTCATGTAAGAGACACAACTATCCATACATGTACTTAAGGATCTTTGAATCCATATTTTTCATAGTAGAAAATACAATATCAATATTTTATATGCTCTCCAATTTTCTACATATATCTCTATATCTCTCCCTCTTCCTCTATATCTCTCTATCTATACCTCTCATTCTCTATCTCATTATATCTCTCTACTCCTCCTTTATCTCTAGGAATGCCTCCTCTCTATCCATCCATCTCTCTCTCCCTCTCTCCCTCTCCTTCTCCCTCTTCCTATACCTTTATATCTATATCTCTTTGCCTCTCTATCTCTATCTCTCCATATTTCTTCTTCCATATCTATATATAGATCTCATTATCTCTTCATGTCTCTCCCTCTATCTACCCTTATATCTCTCTCTATCGATTGACCCCATGTACACTACAAATTACAAAAAATAGATCAAAACTTTCCCTAATTGACCTTCCACAACTCTTTGACATACCCATTGCACATCAAGATGTGATTGATAGTTATTTTTAAAATTCTTTAACAATTTAAACTTGTAGGCTTTTTATTTTAAAATAAAGAAAAAAAAGAAGTTAACAAGATTGAAATGAAAAATAGAATTATATTTTATTAATATTTCAATTTTAATTTAACATTCTCTATTTTTATTTTTGAAATGATTTAATAGTTTAAAAATAGACTTTTTGTTTTAAAAACAAAGAAAAGAAAAAAGTTGATAAGATAGAAATGAAAAAAAGAATTATATTTTATTAATATTTCAATTTTAATTTAACATTCTCTATTTTTATTTTTGAAATGATTTAATAGTTTAAAAATAGACTTTTTGTTTTAAAAACAAAGAAAAGAAAAAAGTTGATAAGATAGAAATGAAAAAAAGAATTATATTTTATTAATATTCCAATTCTAATAAATTTAAAATTAGTTTCTTTTTTATTTAATTAATTATTTATTAACTTAATAATTTTATTATTTATTATTTATTTTTAAAAATTACTATTTTTTATTAATATTTGCATTTTAATATATTTTGACTTTGCATTTAGTTTATTCTATTTTAAAAAAAAAAATTCTTAAAAAGATAAGGGGTAAAAATTTATTGAATCAAAGAACATTACGAAGCAACAGGCAAAAGCCCGCAAAAACCACTATTCTATTTTAATTTTTAATTTAGACTTAATTTTTAAATTTATTTATTCTTCTTATGAAATTACAAAAAATATTAATAGTTATTAGAATTAATTTAATTTATAACTAATTATCTTATTAAAATTTCAATTATTGTAGAATAAAATTATATTTTGACTTTTTTAATAGGTAAGCGCTAATTATATTTTGAATTTTTATTTTAATTTATATAATGAAATAAATTTAAAACAAAATCTAAATTAAAAGTTAGAGAGAGAAACTAACTTTTGATTAGTCATTTTATACCAACAATCCAAGGATAGCACATTTTCCTAACCTAGAGTTATGCTCAAGGTAGCATGTTGTTTGATTAAGGATATTATAATTCATCTTTAAGACCTCTTCAATGTACCCATTGCATACTTAAGGAAGAAAATAGATAGAGAGAAAAGAGAGAGGAAGAGAGGAGAGGGAGATAGAGATAAGATATAGAGAGGAAACGAGAGAAAAAGGAAAAGGAAGACAGAGAGAGAGAGAGAGAGAGAGAACAAAAATATAGAGAGCTCTTTTTATTTGTGTCCCCCTCTCTATCTCTATGTTTCCCATTATCTCTAAATATCTCTTTTCTTCTCTTCCTCCTATTTCTCTCTATATTTGTCTTCCCTTTTATATTTCTCTCTCTCCCTTACTCTCTTTTTCTATCCCTATTTGTCTCCCCCCTCTCTCTCCCTCTACCCCTCTACCTCTCTCTATATATCACTTCATATATCTATTTTTCCATCCCTCTATCTCTCCCTCTTTGTCTCTCCCTCTTTCTATCTCTATTTATTCATCTCCCTCTTTCTATCTCTATTAATTTATCTCCCTCTTCTTCTCTCCTTCTATCTTTCCCTCTCTCTCCCTCTATATTAATACTTATCTCCATCTCTATCTTTATCTTCCTCTCTATCTCTCTCCTATATTGCTATCTCCTTACCTCTTCTTGCATCTCACACTCTTCCCCCTATCTTTCTCAATATGTGTACCTCTCTCTCTCTCTCACTCTCTCTCTCTCGCTCCCTCCCTCTCTCCCTATCATCCTATCATTCCCTCTTTCTATATCTCTCTACTCCTCTATCCAACCTATTTATCTTCGTCTCTCTCGTCCTTGCTATCTATTTATATATATATCTATTTTCCTCTCTATCTCCATATATCTCTCACTCACTCACTCACACACACGCACACCATGTTTCCCCTTCCTTCTCTATCTCTATATCTCTCTCTCACTCTCACACACACGCACCTATCATCCCAAAATAATGGGTTACACTTTTTGGCCAAACTTGACATTGAAATCAACATTTTCAGAGAAAACTTCACTTTCTGACACTTATAGTAGGTAAGCTATTAGGAATTTGAAAATGATGTAAACTAGTGATTTGTGAGATTTTGTTTGTAGATTTTAAATATATATATATTTTTTAAATTTTGAAATTAAATTGTAATTTTTTTGTGTCTCCCTTGATAACTAGTTTTTAATAGTAAACAACATTTTTAAAAAGTGGTGTGTACTTCGGCAAGCATAACTTTTTTTCTACAAAGGATAAACTATTACTTTGAATTTGGGTTGGTAACTGTATCTAGGCTTTCATTTTGTTTTCTGTTTATTCAATATTTTCTTTTAATTAAGTTTTGAAGTCAAAACATTTATAATTTAGACATAGGTGCACTTCGGCTCGCATAACTTTTTTGGTATGTATTGAAATTCAATTTTTCTTTTTTTGTTAGAATGAGGACATCAATACCTAGTGGATATATTTTTTTCAAAAAAAAAATCCTCTACTTTACTATTTTTCCACAATGATTTTTCATCGAACTTGACATTCGGTGAAAAACCTATATACAGTAAAACTAAAAAATAAAATATAAAATAAAAACAAAATATATTAAATTTATAGTTGTTGGAAAGCACGTTTCGATCACTACAATCATCCAATTTGGTTTATCAATTTGACTCCATTTGCACCTCCTTCCCAAGCTTCGATAGTCAAAAAAATGCATAAATTTTGAAATGGTGGAGGGGAAGGTGAAAAAAGGGGGTTCATTCGAACCCCCTTATATGGTGCAAAAGGGGGTTCATTAGAAGGGAGGGGGGTTCATTAGAAGGGAGGAGGGTTCATTAGAAGGGGGCTAGTTCATTTGAACCCCCTTCATTAGAAGGGGTAAACCATTTCAAATTTTTTGATGAGCATTTTTAATTATTCTTCATTTGAAAAATTGTAACACACTCCCTATTTCTCCCTCCCTATATCTATCTCTATATGTCTCACTCTCCCTATCACTTATCTCTATTATCTCATTTATCTCTTACTCTTTCCCCATTTATCTCTATCTTCTATCACTCCCTCTTTTTATCCATATCTTTTCCTCTCTCTCCCTCTCTTTATCACTTCCTCTTTCTATATCTCTCCAATTTTCACTCCTCTCTCTATTTCTCTCTACATCTCTCCCTCCCTATCCCTCTATCTATTTATTTTTTCTACCTCTCCCCCTTTCTCTTCCAGTATATCTCTATCTCTCTCTTTCTCTTCCCATATATCTCTCTCCCTCTATTTACATCTCCCTCTTTGTCTCTATTTGTCTACCTCTACTTCTCTCTATTTTTCTGTCTCTCTAGATCTCTCTCCCTCTCCCCCTTTCTCTATATCTTCTTATATATCTATCTCTCTATCTCTATCTCACCATTTATATGTCTTTGTCTCTCTCCCTCTCCCTCTATTTCTCTCTCTTCCTCTCTATCTCTCCCTCTCTATCTCTCTATCTCTCTCTCTCTCTTTATCCTCTCTCTCTACCCCTCTCTATCTCTCTAGTTATTTGTCTCCTTCCCTCTCTCTTTATATTTCTCTCTAGCTCTATCTTCTTTTCTCTTGCTCTATCTCTAGATGTGTATCTCTCTCTATCCATCCATCTCTCTCTCCCTCTCTCTCTCTCTCTCTCTCTCTCTCTCTCTCTCTCTCTATATATATATATATATATATATATATATATATATATCTTGTTGTCTCTCCATCTCTCTCTCTATATCATTTTTATCTTTCTATCTCTCCATCTCTATATATGTATCTCTTCCATCTCCATCTCTATATCCTCACCCCCCTTTCTCTTGCATGCTCTTCCCCTCTCTATCTCACTCTCTTTCTACCCCTATCTCTCCCTCTCTCTCCCTATTGCAAACATAACATGACTCTCTTGGTAATGAAGTCTAATTATCTTTCCGATTTAGAGGTTTTGTTTCAATCATGTTTGGATCCTTGTAAGTAGATGGATACTTGGTTTGAAGCTATCACTTCTCCATTCAAACCTTTGTTACACAAAAAATATCATTTTCTAAATGGTGTACACATTGACCTCATAAAAAAATATAGACCAATTTTTTTCATAATTGACCTTCCACAGTTTTCGGCATACCCATTGCACACCAAGGTGTTTTACCATTAACTTCCACTTACAAACTTTAATAATAAAAAAGCCATAAAACGGTATTATTGTACTCCAATCGAGCTCTTTAATCGTGTAGTCCTCACCACGAAATATATATGTAATAATAGTCTTTAAAAAAGAAAGGCGTAAACAATAATACCGTCCAATAATTATAAAGTAAGAACAATATCAAATCTCTGTATTCATCGTTGCCTGTGCATGCACGTCCGTGCTTCTCTATTCTCTGTAGTTTGTAATCGCTTTTTAGCTTTACTCCAATTCAAAAACCAAAAGAGAAATCGATTCCTATGTTCAACTTGCTTTAGTCGGTCTAAGGGAATGTGAAGTCAAGTAGACTTCAACACTCGTATTTCTTTAAAAAATACAAAAGCAAAAACTTTTATGTATTGGGGAAACGTACTAATATTCCAAATTGGGAATCTTTGGATAGTTTTCTGAATTTAATAAGTGTGACATGGATGCCATCTGAACGGTCTACAACCCGCTGCTTGTTTTGCCAACCCCACCATTCTACAATAAATACCCGACGAGGAAGTGGAGATTTCACAATTCATACAAACCATATTTGTTGGCTTTGATTTTGGTTATCTCAGATCTTCTTTGTTTTGGTGAAGATGTCTTGCTGCGGTGGAAAGTGTGGGTGTGGAGGAAACTGCAATGGCTGTGGAGGGTAACACACATCTTTATTTCATAGTCATTGTTTTTAATAAATTAAATATGAGAATAGAAAGAAAAAAAAAAATTCTGAATAAATCGAAGTTAGTTTTTGACATGATTTAGGTGCAAGGCCTTTC
The DNA here is from genome assembly GCA_007258455.2 of Sequoia sempervirens. NCBI lineage: Eukaryota > Viridiplantae > Streptophyta > Pinopsida > Cupressales > Cupressaceae > Sequoia > Sequoia sempervirens. The sequence goes on from VDFB02000008.1 coordinate 70,619,447, forward strand.
CAGAGAAGACTGTAGAGGGCTCAATTTTGGCAGGCACTGCTTCTGATATGGTGTAAGTTCTTCTTTCTCTTTTGGGTACTCACAACTTTTGGAATATTTAAAATCTAAAAGGGTTAGAAAGAAGGTTTTAATGGTTATTGAATGATGTGAATGAAAATGCAGGCATAATGAGGAAATGAGTGTGGGAGGAGAGAATGGGTGCAAGTGTGCAGGTGGGTGCAACTGTGGAGGAACCTGTACTGGCAATCCTTGCAACTGCAAATGATTCACCAATATATCATTATCTAGTTAATATCACTCTTGATATATTGAACCAAGGTTTAAATATTATAATGTGAAGAAAAGTCATGCATGATGCGAGCACATGACTGTTATTAATATATAACTAGCTTTTAATCCATGACGATAATTGGGTGTCCTAAATGAAGTGAAATAAATCTCTTATTTTATTTTCAGCTTGGGAAATACGTTTTAGAGATAAATTTCTGTTTTGTGCATCATTTGTCCATTTTATTGTTTTGGCAGTTTATTATACAGTTTTATTTAGACATATGTTATTATGTCTTCCTTCTGAACAAAACTATTCCATGATTAGCATCTGCTTTTTTAATGGGACAGCGAACAGCTTTCTGTACAAGTCTTCTAAGTGGTCGTGAATAATCTTTACAGAAAGGCACAGATTGGAAATTTCAACTCTCCAAATCTTCAACTATATAATTTGATTAATCAAAAGTGGAAGAATATGACATTTTTTGGGTTGATAAGAAATATTAAATGTATCTCCCTTTAGCAAGTTTTCACGGTCAAAACTCTTTCCATCCTTTTGGATAGAATTAATATAACGGCAATCTGTAACAAGAGATTAACACTAAAGGGATTACAGATCACACCCTTATTTAGAAGAAAATATATGTTTTCAACTGCACATTCACAGAAAAGAGATGCATGTTTTATTAAAAAAACATGCATTCAATAGCAATTTTTTTCAATTCGTGTAGAATTAAATTGACTATTAATTTATCTTCATATACAAATCCTATACATATCCCAATATGTTGTTTGATCATCATTACATGTTTCAAAATGAGGTGCATAGTGTTCCCACTATACACATGTTCCTTGAGATATGAGTAGTAAGACAAATAAATAGAAATGACATGTGAATATGAGATGAGTCATGAAATATTTGAAATGCTATTTATTATGCATTTCAGAAAGATAAAGGATAATTGAAAATAAAATTATTTTTATTGTTTGCACAATGTTACTTATTATTGTAATCTATGTGAACTTACATAATAATCTTATATGATAAATATCAATGATGCATCATATCCATCAATTTTACTCATAATTTGAGATGATTTACTGATTATTTCCATGATAGTTTTAGTTGTTTAAATATTATTTCTATTATAATGTTATATCTCAATTAAATCAAGTTTGATTTTGTCTCCCAAATCATGTTTAGAAAAGTTATTTTCTCCCAATATGAATAGGTTGTTATAGCTTCATTTTCTATTGGAGTAATTGTTGATTTCACTTTTACAATTATTACCTATATTTTAATTCCATGTTATTTCATATTAACATATAACCATTTTTTTTATTAAACCAATAATTAACCTCAAGTGTCTAAAGATTTTAAATGGATACAAAATTTGTATTTATAGTACTAGTTTTAAAACAAACTTCAAATAACTGAAACTACTTTTATAAAGTATTCTTATGTTCATATAGGATGAATTGAATTATCATTCAAAATTAATCACATTAGTAAATGCCCATCTCCAAAAATAATTTTTAAGATTTTATTTGGTGTTTCAAAATTCATCTCATGAACTACATGTATTTAGTTCTTCTACTTTCTTTTGTTTCTTGTTTTTTTGTTTTTGTTTTTTAACTTTAGTCAAGATTGACAATCACATTCAAAGGAATTAATACAAATTCAACCCTCTAGGAACACATGGAACTATTTTCATGTACTATGGTATGGCATTCTCAATAAAGAACGTTGCTCACAAGATTCATAAGAATCCCAAATGATAAATTCACTTAACTAAAATTTGATTTTAGTGTCATTTAGAATAGGCATAAAGGCACAACTTCCAACTTATACACTAGTTGCATAATCACAAAATTAAAAAAATAGCTCTTAAGATTGTACAAAATAAATGTTAAATAAAGGGTGAAACAAATTTATTCAAATTTAAAAAAAAAATTGTTTCCTTTCTCTATAATCCTTATCTTCTATTCTTAATAATTAGTAGAATTGTAATAACTAGATCAATTTAAGATTTGCATCACTATATATTTTTTTTTTTTAAAAAAAGGATAGAAGTGCTATAATAGAATTCAATTAACCTAAATTACTTTAACAAAGTATAGTTATGTTCAGACATTATAAACATACTTATCATTTAAAAGTAATATCACATTGGTATATGCCTATCCTTAAAAAAAAATCTCACTCAACAAGTATTCATGGTTTAGTCTTTATTCTTCATGTTAGTTTGAGATAACTAACCATTTCATTTTTTAGACTTATTTGGTGCTCTAATGCTCATCTTATGGACTACATCAATAAATTTTTTATTTTTTTTTCTTATTTTTATCCACTCAAGATTGAAAATCTCATTCAAAATAATTGATATGAATCTCACTAAAAATGTTGTTTATGGGAGTTAAAGGAATGCTAGCTTATAAATTCACAAATAAAAATTTATTTTAGTATGATTCATACTAGACACACTAAGTCCTATCCCTTGAACCCTATATAGTTTAAACATTAACTTATCAAATAAAAATAGGTTTTACGATTTTACAAATGAAATATTAAATCAATAGTGAAACAACCTAATTCAAAATATTTACTTTCTTCTTCTTCTTTTTCTAGCATTCTTGACCTCTAATATTAACTATGGGTGGAATTGTAAATAATTATATTGATTTAGAATTCATATCATGATATGTTTTCTTTGGGAATTATTTTATTTTTTATATTTAGTGTTTTACTTTATTTCATATTATGCAAATAGGATAGGATAATCTTGTTTAGGTAGTTGTTTTTTGTTAGGGTAGGTGGCATTAACATTGTAATCTTATGTCATTCATAAGTCTCCATGTTCATTGAAATGTGTTTTAGGGGACATTAGAGAAATTAATTAAATATTGACATGTTGCAATTATATTTTTAAAGAGAGGATTTAATTTTGGTGGAGGTTAAACATCAAAATGGATAAGGCATATTTTCTAGGAATCTACTTTGGGAATATGAAAGGTAATGGAAGGGGTGACCAATATTGGATAAGAAAAGGTGTTTGTTGGTGTTTCATTGGGGAGTGGTAATCTCATTAGAGCATCCAAAAAATTATGAGTTGGACAAGCTATGGGGAAAGCCCTCATGTTGGAGTCATGTAATTTTCATTTAATATTTTATCATAGATTTTGGTTGTCCAAGAAGGGGGCATGTTTTTTTTGTAGGTGGTTTTGTACCTCTTATTTTGGTTTACAATTTGTGGTTTTAGCTGCCCACAAGTTCTATAAATTGGAACCATTGGATGGTAGTTTTATGTTGAGTTCTTGCAAGTAACAAGGTATTGCCACATTGCTCAGAGATGAGTAATGAAGTGTATTATTGTGTACTCTCATTCAAATATTAATAATATAATTTACATCTTTTCTTGTGTGGGGTGTTTTTCTAAAAGGGTTTATCCATGTCAATGATAATTTTTATGTTGTGATGAATGTTGCAATCACATGTTTAAATCTGATTTGGTAATATGATTTTTATATCTAAATTAACTTGCATAAGTTAATATTGTAGCTTTACTTCACCTTGTTTTCAATATTTGGTATTAGAGCTAATAGTTCTATTTAGAAGGGGACACCTTTCTCTTAAGTTTTAAAAGTTTTTTGGCTGTAGTGGGAGCTTTTGTTTTTGTGGTATATTGCATATTTATGAAGAGGATCATATACCATGGATTTTACTTCTCACCAAGATATTAAGAATTTCAATGGAATGAGCTACGAGATGTAGAAATTAAAGATGGAAGATCACCTTGAAGAGAGAGATCAATGGTTGTCAATTTCACAAGAAAGTAAACTAGCTGCACTATCTAATGAAAATTGGAAAAGTTAGACAAGAAAAAACAAGGAACCATTCAATTGTATCTCATAGATTCTATCCTTTTGAATGTCTCCACAAAATAAACCACATACGATTTATGGAAGAGGATAGTGATATATATCAAATTAAAAGTTCTTCTAACAAGTTGTATCTCAAAATATAGTTATATTCTTTAAAAATCAAAGACAGCAACTCTAATGCAGACCATTTGAATTCTTTTAATATGATTATGAATCATCTTGCACCTATACATATTAAATTATAATATGAAGATAAATATATCTTGTTTCTTTATTCTTTTCCCAAATCTTGGAAAATCTAATTGTTTCCATAAGTAGAGGTAATGTATAGCCAAATATTGAAAACATAATTTCCATACTTATTTCAAAGACGATGAGGAGAAATTCTATTAATGTTGGCTCCTAAGATGCCTTGTATGTTTGAGGAAGGTCTAAAGAGGAAGGGCCTAAAGGGGATAAAAATAAGGGTAATTCTAAAGGGCGTGCTAAAACCCTCGTAAAGAGTAGAGTACAGTGTTAGAATTGTGGCAAAAGAGGGAATGAAAATGAGTGTAAGAAAAAGAAAAAGAATGTTGATTCCTTCATAGAAAATTCATTTGATGATGATTCTAATGCTTTGCTTATTTCAGTTAACTGTATTAGTAATGATGATTGCCTTATTGATTTAGGTTGCTCCTACCACATGACTCACAAGGAGTTGTTTACTACTTAAAAAGCAATTATGATGAGGGAGATGTTTTCCTTGGTGATAATAAAAATAAGAAGATTGGTGGTAATGGAAAGGTAAATTTGTGTTTTAGTGATGGGAGATCAAATATCTTTATGATGTTTTACATATTCCAAACTTTTTAGAAATTTACTTTTAGTATCCTTGAGCTGAATGATTTTGGAATGCATGTGACATTTGACAAGTTTGGTTGTAGGTTGGTAAGAGAGAGTTTGATGATAGCTAAATGATCTCGGATAGGGGAATTTTTTAGGCTAAATGTATGTACTTTATATGTAAATCTTCTAATGTAACTAGCATTGAAAATGCATGTATGTTGTGGTACCATAGATTAGGCCACATTGGTAAAAAAAGGTCTTAAGACCATTCTTAATAAAAATTTGGTTGACGATCTATTTTATTTATTTAAATATGTGAAAATGATTTTTGTGAGAATTGTGTGCTTGGTAAACATAATAGATCTTAATTTCCTAATGGAACTAATAAGGCACAAATATTATTAGAGATCATTCATTTTTATGTACATGGGCCAGTGGATGTTGACTCTTTGGGTAAATCATTTTATTATATCTCTTTCATTGATGATTCACAAAATACACATGGATTCATTTAATGTGTTCTAAATTTGAAATTTTCACAATTTAAGGGATTTAAGGCTTTACTTGAGAAACAATCAGATTATAAGATAAAAGTGTTGATTTAACAATAGGAGTGAATATTGTTTCATGAAATTTGATGAGTTTTGTAAGCATGCAAATATTGTTTGGTAGAATACTACTCCCTATAATCACCAAAAATTTGTGGTAGCAAAAAGAATGAATTGAACCTTGTTGGAAAGAGCTAGGAGAATGTTGAGTGGTGCTAAGATTGATAGATGTATTTGGGCATAAGTGATTGGTATTTCTTTTTATTTTGATTAATAGATCTCCTTATTTAGCTCTTATTGATAAAACTCCTTATGAATTGAGCATAGGTAGAAAGACTTCTATTTCACACTTAAGGGTCTTTGATTGTAAGGATTTTGTTCATGTGCCTCAAGAGAAGCAATGTAAATTGGATTGAAAAACACAACAATGCATCTTTGTTGGTTATAGTGAGAAAATAAAAGGTTGTAAAATTTGGAATCCTCTAACCTATAAAATAATATTTTCTAGAGATGTGATTTTTAGGGACTTTAGAGCTTACTTAAGAGAAGGAAAGAAAAAGAGAAAGATAAGACACACATTATTTATAGATAAATGAGTATCATCACATATAAAATAAGGTAGTAGATCAATATAACATGGATATATCTTGAATCATAATGACATGTAGGAGGAATATCATTATAAGGCACAACAATGTCATGTGTATATAAAGAATGTGTACACTCTCACCATGTCATGTATCAAGTTTATTATTGGGAGGTATATCTATATCATACATCTATCCTTCATGATAGATGTATGATGAAATGGATCATGTGAAGTGAATGTGCTTAACTTATATAGAATGCAAATAGAGTCAAGAAAACTAATAGATCACTCTCCATATAGGAAATATGTAAGATATAATGATCAAGGAGTGAAGTAAGAATATTCAATAGGGTAGGGAAGGTGATGATAAACTTCCTAAATAATGAAAATTAACATATATAATGATCAATTCCTCCATAGACAATATGATCCCTTTAATGTGATTAAATGTCATGAGTGCATAAAGGATAAAAAGGGTGGCATATCATAAATTATATAAAGATTTTAAAAATAAATGATGGAAGCATGAATAAATGATAAGGGTTAAAGACCATGAAATTCCATGATGTAAAAACAAGGGCTTAGCCAAGAATGTATAATTCACAAAAAATAGATACTAAAAGCTCAAAAAACTTAGTAAGAGTAACGAAACGAAATTAAAAAATTATGTATTAATATATTTGTATCAAAATTTCAATTATCAATCAAATTAAAAAAGTAAATTAAAAATTTAATAAAGGGTTGGTGAAAAGGATATGATAATAAAAAACATAAATCTTAATATAAAAAGATATATTAATAAAGCACAATGATTTATTTTAAGTAGAGTGGATATAGAAATAAGATGTAATATTATAAAATTATAGAAATGAAAAACCTGAAGGTGATGTAAAACCCTAAAAATAAGGTTATAATGTGTCGACCAATGGGTTCTAAAGGAAAATATTTTTTCCTTAAGAGTGATCTAGGATGATCTAATAAAACACATATAAATAAACATAAATCAGCATAGGTAATTAAATAAAAGTTGGATGTTAATACTCTTTAATACTTTAATATGAGAAATATAAATATAAATAAAGTGTATTTATGTCAACTACTTTAATAGTAGTCAAATTTGTAATCATGAACTTGAGTTGTATAATTTTTAGATTATTATTCTTCACTTTATTTGATATTTTCTGATTTATTTTATACTTCTTGATGTTTGTAAGCACTTGTGTTATTGATAAGTACATTTATTATGTTGTACAATTGATCCATGAGAGCATTGTTCCTTGATCAACCCCTTTAAATTGAACAATATAAAAAACAAAAATCTCAATTCATGAAAATTATCCTTGATTTTTTTTAAATGATAAGTTCATTTTAGAGAACCAACTAAAATGTGTAGATAAAAGAAAATACCTTGATTTCCATGTAATTATAATTAATTTATTTAATTCCTTTAAATGCAAATCCATATCAACATATAGGAAATATTATGTTTGGCCATCCATAGAGAGGAAGGGTGAGGGAGGCAAGTTGGTAAATTTTCAATTTAAAAATTAAATTAGGGAAAGATGATTCCATGACCAAGAGGATGACCCCATGATTGTGAACTAGTCTTAGGACAAAAAGGTGCTAGATCATAGTGGATAACATGTGCATATAAATAAATACAAGTATGAGAGTAATAATTAAGAAAATATAGAAAAGGGAATGTGACTACATGAAGAGGGACAAGTGGTTGGTGTATATAATTATATACATCAAGGTAGGTGAAAAAAATAAGGCAAGGAACCCAATTTTTTATAATATTACACCATTTTTTAATATGTCTATATCAAAGCACTTGCCTCAAAATATGCATAAAATAAATGAGAAATGACATGGGTATGCCAATTTTTCTATTACACAATTACAAATTAAAATTAAAGTGTTTATATGTGTATATAGTAAATACAATAATTCTTAAAAAAATGTTAACATATTAAATAAGGTTCATACCTTTTCTTTTCTATTTATTTTTCTATGTGTGTATGCAATAGTTTAGATAGATATTAAAGAATGATATTCATATAGATATATGCTAGTATAGATATATAAATGCACTTATCTATGAGATGCATATAGCTATCAATCTCAAAGCACCTATCTATCTTATGTTACATATTTAATAAAGATACATTGAGATTGACATATATCAATATTTTTTAAATAGACATATTTAAGATGTCTATATTAATTCATACAATCTATATTTCTTCTTAATTTTAATATCTAATCTTGAAGGTACCTTAGGATATGTTGTTTCACCATTGTGTTAGTCAATTTATAGGAAAAAGAAATAACAACCAAAGGGAAACTTAAATAAGAAAATTATTGTTTTGATAAATTAGGAAAACATGAGTGTCGATGTGGAGGTTTTATGTTGTATCTAGGAAAGAAATAAGACAAAAATAAAGTGGAAGTAAAAATTTCAAATGAAGGAAAGTAAAAAATTATTTAAAAAGAAATTATTCTTTAAAAGAAACTTGCTAATAAAAAAGTGTAAGTAGTACAAGATTATTGATATTGGAGTTTAATAAGGAAGTGCTTAAGGAGATGGAGAACTACATTGAAATAGATCTCATTAGAAAATACAATATTTTAGGGCTTTCTCTCACATATATAAATAAATGAATCAATAGAATTAGCATCCATTAATAGTAGCTACAATGATTATCTACCCTTATGCATAGGGTTTCTTTGTGATCTACTTTATGATTTAGAAGAAGAAAATACAATATTTTAGAGGAATGAAAATGGTTTTGGGTGTCTACTGGATATTATTCCTAAATCTATGACATTTGAACTTCAATTGATTCATATAAAAATTAACATTTTACTCATTAAATGGGTAAATATATCGAACCTTTCACTTTATTTTTGGTTGCATTATTATTTGAGAATGTTGATGATTCTATCTTTAAAAATCCATAGACATTCATTAACAACTTTAGTTGGATTTTGACATAGATGAATTTGAGAAAAGAGATTCTCAAAGAAATAGGGATCAAAGTAGGTACAAATACATGTTTCAAGCAATCTTTAGATTATGAGAAATCTATTTTCAATGTTTGAGTTTTTTTTGGGTAGGGAACAATGCTAATAAATGTAAGAAGGAAAAAAGACCCTATGTGAGGTCTATATGGTGGAAGGATGCTATTATTTATTATTGGTTAGTGGTTTGTTCAATAGAATTGGAGCCTAAATAGTCTATCAAATAGTATAAAGACCTTGGAGTAGAGTAAATCTTAAAGTATAGGAAAGGAATTTAAGGGAGCAATTACAACATGTAGTAGACCTTTGTCAATCTTGAGTACAATGTTTGAGCGAATACTAGAGAGGAGACAATAAAATTATTAGAGCTATTACCCACAGATATAGAATAGTATTTAGTGTTGTAAGAAATAGAAAATCAAGATAAATTCACTTTTGATGAAGATTTTACTTTAGAAGTTAAAAATAGTAAGAGGGAAGAGGAAGTAGAGAAATTTTTCTCCCTTAAAAATGAATGAATTACAAACATATAAGAGAAATAAATGTGAAAGAAATACGAATACATCTTTAAAAATAACTTTAAAATTTCATTACAAACAAAAATAAATAAAAATGTATTAAATAGTGTTAGTAGTTTGGGTATTATATTAATTTTTATTTGAAGATTACTAATATATTTATTTATAGAATATAATTTTAGATATAATTTTAAGAATAAGAACCATAATAAAACCTTATTATATTATTTATAAAATACATTTATTTAATTTTAAAAAAAAATACTTTCTTTAAAATCTAAAATTATTTTTTATTATCATAATTTAGTTTAAAAACATTCAAATTTTTTATTTTCAAATTCTTCATTTCTACCATTAGTTCTCTAAAACAAATTATAGAATATAATTTAAAATGTTATTACAAAATAGAACATGCAATTTTTCTAAAAAAAAAAGAACACGCAATTTTTTAAAATTTAAATTGTTATTCAAGGGGTTGAACTTGGCTTCTCATAAAAGAGACCCAAATTCATTAAAATTAGTCTCATAATTGTACTTACAAGATCTTATATTGATCTCATATTAATGCTTGTATGAACATAATACTTATAAATGATTAAGAATATAAAAAATTAAATTAATTATTTTTAAATATGAAAATCTTGTATTATAACATATACCTTTAACTTTACCTTTACTTTTACCACGACATTTGTAATATTAAGTCGCTATAAAAGAAAGGTGTGAGCAATCATTAGAAACTAAGAACAATATCAAATCCCCAAAGCCTTTTTAAATCGACCTAACGTCGCCTGGATCGCAAATCTATTCAGAGTTTTCATGGTCAATTTTTGGCAATGGTTATAACGACACCCCCTATCCAACGACTAAAGCTAAAAGTGATTTATAGATCATGTCCTTATTTAGAAGAAAATATATCAGAAACAATTGCTTTCAACTTCAGATTTACACAAAAGAGATGCACATGCCTTTTGGCCAATTCATAAAAATATGAATAACAATATTTGGAAGAGAAAACATGCATTCAATAGTAATTTTTTTTCAATTTGTGTGGAATTAAATTGATAATAATTTATTTTCATTTACATATTATATATGTAGTATTAAAAGATCTTAAATATTCTGTTTGATCTCTTTATCATTATTTATTTCAAAATTGAGGTGCATGGTGTTACCTATTGCATATGTGTTTCTTGAGATATGAGGTAGTGAGATGAATAAATATGAGATAAGTAGTGAAATATTTGAAAGGTTATCCATTATGCATTTTAATAAGATAAAGGATAATTGAAAATAAATAAAAATCTTATTGTTTGCATAGTGTTGCTCATGGAATTTGTGTAATCTAAGCCTATTTACATAGTAATCTTATATAAAAAATATCAATGGTGCATCCTATCCATCAATTTTACCAATAATTTGAGACAATTAAATTTATAGATTCTATCCCCATAATAATTTCAGTTTGTTTAAATATTTTTCTATTATAATGCTATGTCTCAATTAAACCAAGTTTGGTTTTGTCTCCCAAATTATGTTTAGAAAGGTTATTTTCTCCCAATATGAAAGGTTGCTATAACTTCATTTTCTACCATAGTCATCGTTGATTTCAGTTTTACAATAATTGCCTATATTTTCATTCCATATTATTTGACATTAACATATAACCATTTTCTTTGTTAAACCAAGAATTACCCTCAAAAGTCTAAGGATTTTAAATGGATTCAAAATTTGTATCACTATACATTTTTTTTGTTAAAAAAATTTCAAGTATCTCAAATTACTTCCATGAAGTATTCTCACATGTTTATACACGATGAATTGAATCACCATTCCAAATTAACCACACTAGTACATGTATATCTCCTAAAATAATTTTACACTAACATCCATTCTTGGTTTTGTCTTTAGTATCCAAACTAGTTCCATATATATAGCTAACAAGTTAATTTTTTAAGCTTTTGTTTGGTGTTTCAAAGTTCATCGCATAAAGTATATAAATAATTCTTGTACTTTTTTCATTTTTTAAAAATTTAGTCAAGACTGATAATCGCATTCAAAGGAATTGATGCAAATGTAACCCTCTAGGAACATGTGGCACTATATTGATGTATTTTGGTATACTATATCAATAAAGAGTGTTACCTACAGGATTCACAAGATTCCCAAATGATAAATTCACTTAAGTCAAGTTTTATTTTAGTGTGAGTCATAATAGACACATAAAGTCCCAACTTCTATCTTATACATTAGTTGCAATGAATATTGAGCTTTGGGAGTTCTTTCAAAGAGGTGGTTCACACCTTTTTTGAAACCATGCAAGGTTACAATGAAAAGTTAACTTCTAAATTCGCTAACTACTGGTCTCAAGGAGTTGTCACCATTGGTGGTGTGAAGTTTAAGGTTTCTGACAAGATGATTTCCAAAGCCACAAGTCTCTCCTACGAGGGTGCCAAGGTTGAAAAAAAGAGTAATAAAGATTACAAAATGTTCATTGTTGAATTCTTTAGCAGAAAAGAGAAATTTGTTCACTTTCAAAATGGTTATAGTTGTGAGAAGATTTCTGCTCCTTGGGCCCTAGCGATTCTACATTATATGAAGTACTTTATCCTCGAAGGCCACTTCAAAACCATGCATGAGTATTACTTTTCGATTTTGAATCACCTCTACCCCAGTAAGAAAATGAATCTCCCCTTCTTTCTAATTACCTTTCTTGAAGCCTACATGTAATTAAAGGTTCCTACCCACTTTACACCAAGGCCTAATCATGTCCCTTTACAAATATTGTATGGCGACTACCCCTCCTCTAATCCCATAGTTCATTTTGTTGTCAAAATTAAGCTTATTAAAGATAAATCCTCTCGGCCCCCCTTGCCCCTACTAAACCTAAACATTGCTCTATTGGCAAGGTGGATCTGAGCCATAAAGGTAAGGGCCCTATTGAGATCCCTACCCTCCAACTTGAGCCTCTTGACATCTCACCTGCCAAGAAAATAAAAATGGTTATCCCCAGTATCAAAGACAAATTTAGCATGGAAAATCTCCCAAGAAGGCTAAAAGACCCATTCTGGATGAAGGTGGGGCTATAGAATTTTCTGACCCTGAGGGGTTCAATAATTTAGCTATGGAGTCTACTCCTACTAGCATCAAAGGTTCAGGTGGGAACAAGTCTACTAGACTTGCTAAATCCCTCTATACTACTAACCCTAACACTTCCAAAGGAAAATAAATTTAGGAGATGATTAAGTAGGATGAGTCAGATGAAGAGAAGTTCCTCCCTCAAGCTGAGGAGGGCTCATAGGAGGATGAATCAAACCATGACTTGGATGAGATGCAAGAAAATGAACCTAATCAGGAACAAGTTGTTGTGGATGATGATGATGATGTTGATATCAGCTATGACCATACTTTTGAGGTGGCCTCAGAGGAGAAAAAAATTTCTAACCCTCCTCCCCCTAGCCCTATGGACAACATTAACCATAGGGAGAATAATTTCCCTCCTTATAGTCATGCCCACAACACTAATGATAAAGATGTAAGGAGGTCATAAAGAACCTACAGAATTGTGTGCTAGAGCTAGAAAATCTAGTTTCTAATATTCTTAATGACATGTTTACTCGACTAGAAAATACCTTCCAAAGATTATAAAGTTGACTCATGGCAATATGGAGAAGGTTGGTATGGGTATTGTCTCTAGCGGCTTGAAGATTAACAAGTAGAAAAAGAAGCGAGCTAAAGATAATGTGGAGGAGACTATATGCAAGTAAACAATGTTATTGAATAGAAAGATAAGGAGGAATGGTAAATCTCTCTTGATGCACTCCTAGATGATTGGGACCTAATTTTTTAGTTGGTTCTTTTGTTTTATTTTTTGGTCTTTCTATTTTTTTCTATTATGCTATTTTGCTAGGCCTACGTGTCCTTTGCTATTTCTTCATGTCTACATTCCCATTTGTTGTTTCCTTAATATTCTTTTTATGTTCTAAAAACATTCAAGATTAGGACCCTTTCCCTGCTTTTATAATAAAAAACAAACTATTAAAAACAAGTGGTTAAGATTATGCAAATAAAATGTTAAATCAAGGGCTAAACAACTTAATTCAAAATATTTTTAATTGGTCATTTCCTTTATCTATGATCATTATCCTCTAGTTTTAATATTGGTATATAATTGTGATAATTAGATTGATTCAATATTTATATCACAATATGTTTTTTTTCATAAAAAGTTGGCTAGTAGTTTTAGAATAGAATCCAAGTAACCTAAATTACTTTAACAAAGTATGGTTATGCTCATACATTATAAATTGAGTTATCATTTAAAAGTAATGTCGCATTGGCATATGTTTATCCTTTAAAATAATTTTGCACTCAATATTTATTCATGGTTCAATCTCTATTATTCATTTCCATTTGAGATAACTAATAATTTCACTTTTAAGGCTCTTAGTTGGTTCTCTAATGTTATCTCATATACTACATCAACAATTTTTATATTTTATATTTTGTTTATTTTTATCCATTCAAGATTGACAATTACATTCAAAAGAATTTATATGAGTCTCACCCTTCAAGGAAAAAAATATTCTATCTACACTGTATAATTTTATCTTCTTAATAAAAATGTTATTTATGGGATTCATATAAATTCCAATTGATATATGCACTTAAATAAAAAATTATTTTAGTGCATGATTCATACTAGACACGCAAAGTATTATCCCTTGAACCATATATATTTTAACCATTAAAACTTATCAAAGAAAAATAGGTTTCGGTGTGGTTTTTTTCTTTGCATGTGCCTCGAGCCTTGTGACCTGGGCTTCACTGAAGGATGACGGAGGGGGCTACGTCCCCCCTTGTGCCACCTCAGGTGGAATCAAGGGTTGGTGAGGCTAATAAATCTTCTGCGAAAACTTTCAAGGATGTTGTGGTTGAGGAAAGAGTGTGCATCTCAACAAAGGCTAAGTTTTTGGTGTCAATCAGCATCGAAGGCTAAGTTTCTGGTGTCAATCAGCGTCGAGGTAGTTGCAGGAAGTAGGGATGGAATGGGACAAGGTAATCCCCCTTCTGAATCTTTTGATTCTCTCACATTCACCCCAAACCCTGGTATATGGAAATTTATTGATAATGAATGTTGTAAATTAAAAGATATAGCTATTTTCTTTGCGTCTATGGACATCACAAAACTCTCGATCCATAAATATTTAGATGAATTTCTTAATAATATCTATTTCAAAAAGCTTTGAATCCAATTTTCACTATGTAGAATGATATAAAAAGGCCTTTTTTAAAATTTTCTTAAAGAAAAATGCATGCAAGAACAAGAATTAAATAGTAATATTGGAATATGGGGAAATGTATTTTTAGGGCCATGAGTTGGTCACCTAAAACAAATGGTGAAGAATTCCTCACTCTCTCGTGTCTAAGGTGGATGACAGTTAAGGACGTCCCACCATTAATCTAGAACTTGCTAGAAGAATTTTTATCTTATTTTGGCAAGGTGGTTAGAATTGAGGAAACAAAACCTTCCCTTCCACATATGGATTCCAAAGCCCTAACACTAGGAATAAAAGTATTGAAAAACATAAGATTTAACCTAAATAGCAATATCATCTCATGTAAAGTTGGCATACTTGGTGGGATCAATGCATGTTATCTGTGTAGGAAGGACGAACACCTGAGAAGAAAATGCTCGATCATTTCAAAAAATAAGACTAGTTTTCTCCCTAATAACTTTCTCAATGAAAATATAAATAGTGATAGGTCCCTAAACTCATATAAGGAAATGAATATGGAAGAAAAAGGTGTGTGGGTGGGCGAAACCCCTATGGTACCTCAGGATTCTGACTCTCTTTCTAAAAACCCTATTGAGTAGGAGGTTGAAAATACCTCCCAACCCCCTGATAGAGGGTGGAAATTTGTAAACCCTAGTGGGAACGATGTGCCACAATAGTGAACCAAAGTTTGAACCTTCAATCAATTTGAAGCCCTAATTGAGGATAGAAAACCTCATATTAGTAGAAATGGTGAAAATAATGGGATTAACATGAGTGTCTCTAACTCAGATAGTGATAGTGTGAAGGAATTCACCATCAAGAGAAATTCTTAGCAAATTGTCATGGATGAAATAAGAAATAAAATAAGGTAAAAACAAAAGGAAAACAAAGAAAATAATAAAAATAAAGAGGAAGTAATTAAGGACTTTAAATTCAATAGGAATTTCACCAACATGATCTGAAATAATAAGGACTATTTACCCACGTCCATGATAACAGCAACTGTGTAAAACAAAAAGAGTTTGAAAGCACCATATTTGTGGTTAAAAATATAATTTCAGAATTTGAGCTTAAAAAGGACCAAGTTCATGGTATGCAAGGAATTTTTGGTAGGGTGAAACTAGACAACATGCCAGAAGATGGTGGAAAAAAGGTTGTTGATATTAGCATGTCTATAGAGGGCCATCCTCCCATAGGTGCCTCAGATCCCATGAAGTTGGGCAAGGATGATGTTGTTCAAAATATAATGGAAGTTAAAAATAGTGGGTTGGTTGTTAGTATGGTTGGTAAGGTGAGTTCTGTACAAAACAACTCCCCCAAAACAATCTAAGAGAGGAAGGATATAATCAAGAAGATAAGGGAAAATATTTTTTCTAAAGGACAACCTATAAAAATGAATCCATTAATAACTCAGTTGGGGTGGAGTCCAGTCAAGACAAACCTCCTATTCATAACACTAACAGTGAGGCTACTATAAACTCAAGTGTGTCATCAAACTCAGGCGATGGTCTTTCTATCCTAAATGTAGAATTGGATCCAAAGACAGAAATAGGGAACCTTCCCAATGTGTTAGTCACATAAACCCAAGAGGGGGCAAGTGGGAAGCCCCCCATTGACCATAATGTTTCAAAGGTGAAAAAATATGGAAGGATTCCTACAATTGGGAGAGGTAGAGGAAGTATCATTAAGAAAAAAAGGAAAAAGGCAAGCCTGGTAATTACTAGCCCAATCTCTAAAAGGCTAGAAAGGGAAGATATGTTACCTAAATGTTTTGTAAGTTTTAGAAATGAAAAGGGCTCCCCAAGAAAACCTGTTGACCATGAATCTTGAATGCATTTCTTGGAATGTCAAGGGTTTATAATCCCCTGACAAAAAAATATATTGTAAGAAGATTATGCAATATGGAAAAGGAAAAGGATATTGTCATGTTACAGGAAGTGAAGGCAACAAGCTTTACTCTTGAAACCAACCTCAAGTTTAGATGGAACAACTTCTAGTAGTTTGTAACTAACCATGAAAAAGGAAAGGGGGGAATTGCAATTCTCTTAGCAAAACAATGGTCTCAAAATGTCAGATGTTGGGGTACATCTCCTTGTAACAGGGTTGTACGGATCCAACTGGAAAAGAATGGAAATCTATGTGGGGTATGCTTTGTTTATTCCCATAATGACTATAAAGATAGTATATAACTCTGGAAGTGGATGAGCAACCTCGAAGACATCCCATGGATTGGGGTGGGGGGGATTTTAACATGGTGGAGAAAATGGAAGAAAAAAGAGGGGGAGTGGAGTTTGGATAGAAGGGTAATGAGAAATATTTCTAGCTAATAATGAAGACTAAATTTAATTTTTTTTACCCCTTGGAAGGCTTGAAAAAAGATAGCACCAATATTTGGTATACATGGTGCAATGTACAAGGCAACAAAAGAATTTAGTGTAGGTTAGATAGGTTCTATGTGAACTAGCTAAATTTTTGCTTTGAGTCAAGGGATGGTGGGAACAAGGTAACTGTATGCCCCTATACACTATCTAACCACCACCCAATCAAAAAATATATTCTTTTGAATGATGGGAGGGGCAAGGAAAAAAAGACAGGAGAAATTCATGCTAAACACAAGTCTTTTGAAGGATGTTGATTGTAGGTCTGCCATTGTAACCTTGAGGGAAATCAACAAGTGGTTGCTCAAGGACAAAAATGCAATTGAGAGGTGGAATTTAAATGTGGAAGGTTGGAAGAAACTATTCCTGACCATAGGTAAAAAAAAAGAAATTGGTAGGACCTGATTGAAAATTGCCTCCAAGAATAGCTCTTGGAAGCAAAGAGTTATCTTCAAAATGACCTGTATAATGAGGTTTTAGGAAAAGATCTTACCTATGCCAAAGAGGCTCTAAGAATATTCCAAACAAACCAAATTCAAGGGTTGAAGACAAGGGAAAGGTTAAACTAGCTTAATAATGGTGACAAGGGTACCAATTTTTTCTTCAAATATATCAAAGAGAAAGGAATTAAGGAACATGTTGACCAGATTTTCCAAGATGGTGTTCAACTCACTAATCAGGAGGATATTAAAGGTCAATTTTTGTAGTTCTACAAAGAGCTCTTTAAGACAGAAGGAGGAAATGAGGATAGCAAAAATGCTAGAAACTATTTGAAAAGCATAATACCAAAGAAGGTCTCCATGGAGGATGTTTAAATGCTAAGTAGATATATTACCAAGGAAGATTACTAAGGAAGAAATTAAAAAGGAAATAACAACCCTAAGCAATGATAAATCACCAGGGATAGATGGCCTTCTAATTGAGTTCTACAAAACCTTCTCAAATTGGATATGTGATGACCTTCTTCGGGTTTATGAAGAGGCCATTAATGTGGGGACACTCAACAATAAGATAAATAAAGGGTTGATCAAATTTCTCCCAAAGGAGGGAGACAAAACTCTCATAAAAAATTGGAGACCTATAACACTATTGAATGTTTCTTATAAAATCCTGGAAAAGATAATAGCAATGAGGCTAGTTGGTATCCTCCATAAATTGATTAACAACACACAAATTGGCTTCATAAAGAGTAGATATATCTTGGAAATTTTAATAAAAAGTTGGGAGGCAATAGAATGGGCAAGGCACTCAAGGCAGGAGTCTGCCATGCTTCTTCTAGATTTTGAAAAAGCTTATGATAGGGTTGAATGGAGATTTCTAACAATGACCTTGGAAGCTTTTGGGTGCCCTATCACTTTTTGCAAGATGGTTAAAACATTACTTAAGGATGTCATAGCCCAGGTGGATGTCAATGGATCCCTATTTGAAGTGTTCTCTTTGGAAAGGTAGTTCAAGAAAGGTTGTCCATTGGAACTTGCCCTCTTTGTTATAGCTTTAAATTCTATTCACTACCTACTAAGGGAGGTTAGTACCACACCGAGTATAAGGGGGCTAACACTCCTAGACCAAAGTAACCTCCTGAACCTATAGTTTCCAGATGATACTGTGGTATCAAAATTTTTAACCTATTCTAAGCAATTAAAATGCAATGGAAAACATAATGAAACACCTCAAGATTAGCCTAAGGAATTTGTAAAATGCAAAGAGGAAAGTGTTAAATGAAGATAAATGGATATACCTTCCTTTTGCAGCTGAAACTCCTTGGTTGGCCCTTGATTTGGATTGATTTGTATGCTCCTTGATGGCTCTTGTTGTGGCTAAATGAAGGATTTGACTATGTGCTTGGATGAAAATGCATGAGATTGATGGCTAAAATGAGTGCACAAAATGGCAGCATTTAGTTGCAAAATGGCTAAGTGTTGAAAATTCCCTTGAGGAGGGCGTATATATAGAAGAATTTGAATTCTCTAGAGAATTCAACGGTTGAGATTCATCCAACAAGGTCAAAATGAAGGGCTATGGTGGGTTGAGAACTCACAAGCCCTCACATCTTGACATGTGGATGGTGAAGTGGCTAAGAGGAGATGAGGTGCAAGTGAGGTGGCCAAAAGGTACATGAGGTGGAGGAAGGACAAGTACCTTCCAAGCACCTTGGGGAGTGAGAAGATCTCCTCAAAAAAGGAATTTCTTGTCCCCAAGTGAGAGTGAAAGGGACATTTGAGGAATTTTGGAATTCCTCAAAAATCTCCATGGGAAAAGGAGAGGTGGTTGGAGAAATAAATGTGAATTAAAAATTCACATTCTTAGAAGAGTCTAAAGGATAAGAAAGGGTCTCCAAAAAGGTGGGAATTGGTCACATGTGCATGAGGTGACATGTCAAACATTCTAAAAGCCTTGGAAAGACAAAATGTGAATTAAAAATTCACATGGGGAGGAAGAGAGACATAGGATGAATAAATGAGAATTAAAAATTCTCATGGGAAAGAGGGTCAATGTCTAAAAAGGAAAAATGGAAAGATTGACTAAAAAGTGGTGCTAAAAAAGGTTAATGACTTTGATTAAAGTTGTGCAAATACTTGATTATGATAATTAATGGAAGATTAGAGACAAGTGGCAAATGTAGGAGGATGTGACATTAATCTTTGATTAAGAGGATGCACACCCTAAATATGAATTAATTAAATTAATTCACATTAGAGATGGATTATGGAGGATGTGACAAGGAGGGAGAAAAGAAGAATTTTAAATTGATTTTAATTCAATAGATTAGGATGACTAAATTAAATAAATTGGTGTATTTATTTAATTTAGAGAAGATAAAGGCACTAGATAAAGTATTTAATTATTAAATTAAATACTTTAAGAGTCTTATGTGGGAAGTGTAATATTAATTAAATAAATTAATATTGACAGAATTGATGAATAAAGAGGTAAATTTGATCATATGGGAGTGATCAAATTTGGGTTATATTTTGCCCCTCTTCAAAACATTGTTAAAATAACAATGTTTCGAAGAAAAATAAAATGTCGGGGATGAAGAAAGTGATAGGGATTGATGCCCTAGCCTAAAAGAGAAGGAGAGGGATGCCCCAGTGCCTGCTTCAAATGGATGGAAGAAAGTGATAGGGTATGCCCCCTCAAGATGGCGGTTGAGGAAAAAATAAGGGGGCCCAGACGACTTCTCGATAGAAAGAAATGGAGGAGACCATTGCATAGATGGCAAAAAATTAAGCAACTTTTCGTTTTGAACGGAGGTGATTGGACGTATGGTTTGCAAATGGCGGCCCCGAGAAAGAAGGGGATTAATTAGAAGGAAAAAAGGGTAAATAAAATGTAAAAAATACCTTTTATTTGAAAAAGGGGGGAAAAGAGGGGTTAAAAGGTAATTTGAAGAATTACCTTGCTTCATTGTTATTGTAGCAGGTGAGGAAAGGGTGAAGAAGAGAGAGAGGAGACGGAGCAACAATGCCACAGGATTATGACACCGAGATCATTCACCACGCAGATGACCTGTGGAGACGCTAGACCCACTTCACGGTGCCCCACAAAGTGAGTACGAAAACCCATGCTATGTATTGTAAATATTTAAGCATGTTTTTAAGATAGGTAAAAAAATGTACCATATGGGTTTAGCGGGCGGGGGGAAATGGGAAAG
>VDFB02000008.1:70642894-70718322 GCA_007258455.2 Sequoia sempervirens
CAAGAGAGGCAGGATTTTGGATGGCCGCATACTACCATTCAGTTCCAGACCCGACCCAATGGATATTTCAGTATACCTGACAGGAACCCTAGATGTCAGCGCCATCTCAGTCACTAGGGACATGGACTCGAGGTTATAGCGATTCACCGAGTGCTACACTAGATAGGAGATCAATACCGGATTCCCCACAGAGATCAGATGTGGGTAGCTCATTCGGGAGGTGACAGGTCACTGAGTTTTTGACAGATGCAGGGTGGAGCATGTAGGATTTATCAACAGAGATCAGAGAGGTTCCACATCTCTAGATTTTGTAGTTGATTATGTGATGGATGTATGATAGATTTCGATGTATGTGACGCACATTATATTATTTTGTCTATGACATGAGATAGTTCTTATTGGCATTATGTATTATGTTTCCTTTTGTGATGGGTGATTATGGGTATATGATATTTCCTGCTTATGTGGATGGGTATTTTGGGTTATTTATGCATATGTGTATGATATTAGATGCTTATGTGGATGATTGGGTGTATGTATTTTGTTAATGAAGATATGGTGATATGATATGCACACATGTTGCATTTATGATGATTTATATGTATGGATGCCTAAATAACTTATTTATCATGTATGTATATGTGTATGATGGATTTTGTATGAACATTTTACATATGCAGGGTGTGATGTATGATGAGTCTGACACTTTGTGATGCAGGTGGCGATGTATGCATAGATCTAACATGTGGTGATGCAGGTGGCGATGGATGCGTGGTTAATAGAATGATTTTGATATGCAATAATGTTTTTGTGATTTTATATGAAGTACCACATGGCCATAAGTGCCAATAAGAACTGACAGGATAATGGAAGGTGGGTATGTAGTGAGTGTGAAAATGGGTGTCATTTGGCATCTGTCAAAAATCATTAGTAACCTGAGAAGAATGGGAAAGAGGGGGAGAAAGTATTTGCACAACCAAAATCATAGGGTGAATGCAATGTGACAGATGATGAAATGCAATCCTAATATGAGTTGCCATCTTTGGAGCATTGATATTTGTTGTAGCATAAGATACCAAATACCCTGATATATAAGACCAGGGCCAGTAGGCATCCAATGCATGAAACAAACACAGCAAGTAAAAGGGGGCTACCCCAACACCCCAAGGTCACGATGACCTTGGTCGAGCCAGGCATTGGGATAACCACAAACACACGAGGATGCCCTAACGTAACACAAGACCCCATGGATCCTAGTGGGTACTACGTGGGACAACCAAAAAAGGCAGCAACAAAGAAAAGACCAAGATGAACCCATATGTCGACTAGTCAAAGCACACCATGATATGATGGATCAAGGTGACCATGACAAGTGTTGATAATGAACGCAAATGAAAAATAAATTCCAAAACTTCAAAAGATCACAATTAAAATCAAAACATCATTTGCCATAGGATAAGGGTGATGGATAGGATCGATGAGGTCTGTTAGGAAGGATGCATCCTGTTGAGACCGATGATGGATACTAAACTAGAATGACCCAGTTTGATGCCAGATGCTTTTCATTAACTAAATCTTTCGATAATATGAGGATTTTATTTGAGAATAACAGGCCAGATGGAGACACAGACTGACATATCCTACAGACCTAGGAGCTCGGGGGCCGATCAAAGATTAGCCTTGCCTACGTGAAAGCACAGAGCCCTCGTAGTTCATGAAAAGACCATGGATAAAGCGGAAAGAGGATGATGAAGGTAAATGATGGATGACCAAGATGTGATGGTCAGAATACCCCGGGGGCAGATCAAATGATCGGCCTTGCCTACGTGAAAGCGCAGGGGCAACGTAGTTCAACTAGTGATGCGGAAGGACGAGATCTAGATGGAGACCGACACGATGGATGATCCTATATGGTGACATGGACTGACCAACAAATGGAATGAATGACATAAGCTCAAAGTGGGATACTGAAAAGCTCAGGATGGGGGATAAGCTAGATGGGTCATCTAATGCTCAAT
This sequence comes from Sequoia sempervirens, assembly GCA_007258455.2. Lineage (NCBI taxonomy): Eukaryota > Viridiplantae > Streptophyta > Pinopsida > Cupressales > Cupressaceae > Sequoia > Sequoia sempervirens. The sequence goes on from VDFB02000008.1 coordinate 70,644,913, forward strand.
CAATATATACCAAGTAGCCTAGGCTGAGGTGGGTGAGGACGATAGTGCGGATGAAAGCATAAAATAACTAGGATGTCAGGTAGATAATGATTAAGCCCTCTACGGATGACACCTCTTACCAGGTTTTCACCATCCATACTTATCCAAGGCACCACCAAGAGGTGGTTTTCACCATAGGACGGATTTATTTTTCTTTACTATTTTTTGGATTTTTTATTACTTTTCTTATTTTTTTATATTTTTTTGATTTTTTTGATTTTTAGGTTTTTTTATTTTTTATTTTTTGATGATTAGGTGGGGTTACCAAGCGGACTTAGGCATAGAACTTTTTTCAAATGCATGATATTGACGGGTTCGTCAAGGGGATCTCCTTCAAGAGTAGTCAACTTGTAGGCCCCAGATCCATATTTGGCGGCTATGATATAAGGCCCTAACCAGTTTGCCTCAAATTTTCCCTTTTTATCACGATCCTGTTGAGTATGTTGGTTCTCCTTAAGAACAAGCTCACCAACCTGGAATTGTCGAGGATGGACCTTTTTATTGTAATTACGTTTGAGGCGGTTTTGGTATGCTTGCAAATGATCATAGGCTTTTATTCTTCGTTCATCCAGTAATTCCAGTTGTGCAAGCCGTGCAACACGAGCATCTTCTTCACTGATAAGATTCTTCAGAGAAATCCTCAGTGATGGAAGTTCAACTTCAATTGGCAAGACGGCTTCAACACCATATACTAAAGAATAGGGGGTGGCACCTGTCGGGGTGCGGATGGATGTGCGGTATGCCCAGAGGGCAGGATGAATATGGAGGTGCCAATCTCATCCAATGTTACTGACAACCTTTTTGAGGATGCGGATAAGGGTCTTGTTGGTTGCTTCTGCCTGACCATTGCCCTGGGGGTAATAAGGCGTTGACCAACGATGTTGTATATGAAAGGTGTCGCAGAGATGTTTCATGGCTTGGTTTTTGAAGGGTTTTCCGTTATCAGAGAGGATGGTGGATGGGATACTATATCTGCAGAGAATATGGTAAAGGATAAATTTTGAGATTTGGACACCAGTGATTTGTGAGAGTGGTTTGCTTCCACCCACTTAGTGAAGTATTCAGTGGTTGTAATTATGAATGTATGGCCATCGGATGATGGTGGGTAAATCTTGCCAATCAAGTCAAAACCCCATTGAGAAAAGGGCCACGGTGCTAGGAGGGGCTGAAGATCTTGTGCTAGGGCGTGAATCAAATCTGCATGTTGTTGGCACGGAAGGCACCTCTTTACAAATTCACAAGCATCATGTTCCAATGTAGGCCAATAATATCCAGCTCGTAGGATCCTTTTGTCGAGAGCCATACCATTTGAGTGAGCTCCACAAACACCATCATGTACTTCCATTAGTGTCGTGCAGGCTTCAGTCTCATTCAGACATCTAAGGAGAATTCCATCATACCCGCGACGATAAAGTGTATCACCAACAATGATGTATCGGGAGGAGCAATGAATAAAGGATTTGTGTTGGTTGCGTGTAAGTTATGGGGGTATAATATTATCATGGAGATAGGTGTATATGTCTTGATACCAAGGGGAGGCAGGACCTACAATATCACACACCATATCAGTCTCAGGAATATCATATGCAGGGATTAAGAGTTGTTCAACAAGAAACTCACATTTTGTTCGGTCTTTAGGCATGTCAATCAGGGAACCAATAGTGGCCATTGCATCTGCCGCTTTATTCTATACCCGAGGAATTTGGTCAAACTGTATGAAAGTGAAATATTTCTTGAAATCATCCACCATGCATTTATAGGGTAACAGTTTATCATCTTTCATGAGGAATTCATCATTAACTTGCCTAATGACTAGCAAAGAATCACCAAAGACTTTCAAATGAGTTATGTGCCACTGTTTTGCAATTCTGAGGCTGGTGAGGAGAGCTTTGTATTCTGCCATATTGTTGGTATATGGGAATTCTATCCTGAATGATTTTGGAATGTAGTCACCTTGAGGGTTAGATAATAAAATTCCTGCTCCAAATCCACTATGAGTGTATGAGCCATCAAAATATAGCGTCCAAACTGGTGCTTATGTAACTATGTAGACTTCTTTGTCTGGGAATTCAGTGTCTAGCGGGTAGGCATCTACTAATGGTGCCTCAGCCAATTGATCAGCTATGACTTGTCCTTTTATGGCTTTTTTCTCTACATACTCTATGTCAAATTTGCTTAGGAGCATGACCCATTTGGCCATGCGGCCAGTTAGAGTGGCTCTAGATAACAAATACTTCAAGGGATCAATTTTAGCAATTAATTTGACTGGATGGCTGAGCATATAATGACGGAGTTTCTATGTGCTAAAGACTAGCGCAAGGTAGGCTTTTTCCATGGGGGAGTAGTTTAACTCATAGCCGACCAATGTTTGACTGATGTAGTAGATTGCCCTTTCTTTGAACGACTCATCATGTTGTGCCAACAATGCCCCTAGCGCGACTGAAGTAGCAGAGATGTAAAGTAGGAGGGGTTTTCCTGGAATAGGTGGCATCAAGATTGGTGGATGAGCTAAATATTCCTTAATTTTATCGAAACCTACCTGACACTACTAGTTCCATCAGAAGGTGGATCTTTCTTCAAAAGATGAGTGAATGGCTGACATTTATCTACTAGCTGGGCTATGAATCGACTGATGGACTGCATCTTCCCCTAGAGGCTTCTTAACTGCTTCAGATTGCGAGGAGGTGGCATGTCCAGAATAGCCTTTACCTTGGCGGGATCAACTTCAATACCCCTTCGGGAGACTATAAAACCCAACAATTTTCCTGATGTAACCCCAAAGATGCACTTTTTTGGATTTAGCCGCAACTTGTAATGTTCTAACCATTCAAAGATCTGCTTTAGGACAGTAGGATGTTCCGCTCGTGTTGTAGATTTCCCTAACAAGTCATCAACATAATCCTCCATGATGATATGGATAAGGTCATGGAAGATGACCGTCATTGCTCTCTGATATGTTGCCCCCACATTTTTGAGACCAAAGGGCATAACATTGTAACAGAAAGTGCCCCAAGGTTTTGTGAAGGCGGTCTTGTGTTGGTCCTCAGGTGCGATTCGAATCTGATTATAACCAGAGAAGCCATCCATAATGGATAACATCTCATGTCCTGCTGTCAAGTCGACCAACATGTCAATGTTAGGCAGAGGGAAGTCATCTTTTGGGTAGGCCTTGTTAAGGTCCCTAAAGTCTGTGCAGATCCGAATATCTCCATTTGGTTTGGCAACCGGTACTATATTGGAGATCCACTCAGAGTAGTCAATTTGTCTAATAAAACCTGCCTCTAGTAACTTTTTCAATTCCTTTTTGACTAACAATGCTACCTACGGGTGCATTTTGTGAAGCTTTTGTTTGACAGGCTTGGCATCTGGACGAACGTCTAGATGATGAACCACTAAGGCAGGGTCTAAGCCTAGCATGTCTGAATATGACCAAGCAAAGTTGATGATTCCCTCTCAGAGTAGCTACATGATGACTAGATACTCTTGCTCTGAGAGTGACTTAGCCACATAGGTGATTTTAGGATTTTCAGCAATACCCAGATTAACTTCCTGAGTCTCTTCAATTAGAATGGATGATCGGGCGGATAACTGAGTTCCCACAAGGGGAAGATGAACATCTCCATCGTCCAGCACCTCTTCAAGGTTTTTACCATCAGATGCATCCTTTATTTTTACTTTTTCAAGGTCAGGAAGCACCTCAAGGAGGTTTTCACTAGATGATCGCTTTTTACTTTTCTTATTCTTATTTTTGCAACTGGAGTGTTCATCCTCCCCCAATCCCATAAGGTTGACATATGTATCCGCAAACATATTGACAAGTGTGGTATTACGTAGGTCCCAATCAATAAGCTCAGGGTGGCAAAGAGATAGGCTAATGGTGCAGACGGATAGGCATTCGAACATGGATGATAAGTCGGTGTGATCGACATCATCGTACGCACGTATGATGGATTCCTCCTCAGGTATGTCTTCCAATGAGCCATCCTCCACGGCAATACTATTGGAAGAATTAGACGATGTTGCAGGGCTTTTCTGTTTTCTATCATACCCAATGCCTATGTTTTTTGGTAGCTTTGGTGTATCAATAGGTTGCAGCCGCCCTTGTTCTTCTTTACCTAGGCCCCTGCCTTGGTAGTTATATTTTTCTACAAACTTAGCTGACCACGGATATGCTTCCTGAAAATATTCCTTTAGAGGAGGGTCCAGCTGGGGTTCTTCTCGGTAGACCCATTGGCTTATGTCCTCTTCTGGTGCATCTATCTTGACACTTGGGGATCTGAAAGTGGTGGTAGGGATGTTTTTACCACTAAAGGTGATAGTCTTGTCTTCCTTTTGTGTAGCATGTGAAGGTTGACCATACTCGTGTGGTGACGATGGCATGGTTGCTACATTGAGAGCCGTATACATTTCGTATTCACCACACCCTTTGTCAATGATCTGGACTTTGGTAACTGTAGGATCAGGGGTGGAAGATGGAGTAGTTATCACGATGGAGGGTGGATTAGCAGATGATGACTGGGATGCCCCCATTTCAACCCTGGGATAATAATGTAAATGGGGAAATGACGCTTCTAAAGCACGGCAATATTCAAATGGTTGGGGATCAGCGTAGATGGTGACTTCCTATCCATTGATGGGGAATTTTAGGCATTGATGGTACGTGGAGGGGACAACTTGCATATCATGGAGCCACAGGCGGCCAAGGAGGAGATTATATGGTAAGTCCAGATCAAGGACATGACAGGTAGTGTATTGAAGCACAGGTCCCACTTGGATAGGAAGACTGATAATTCCCTCTGAATTTCTTTATGTATTATCATAGGCTTTGATTGTGATGATTTGATTACTTAAATCCGCTTGAGTATACCCCACCTATTTTATGAATTTCAGAGTACACAAATTGAGGGCAGAGCCATTATCTACCCAGACCCTTTTTATTTTATGACAGGCAACCACGACTTCGATATGTAAGGGGCGATTATGATTGACATCGATATTTGGCATATCGTTTTGGCTAAAGTGCAGTTGATAAGATAAAGCCAGGTGACCTACCAAAGCTTAGAATTGCATGGGGTCGATGTCATTTGGCACACGGGTTTCCTGCAGGGCTCTGTTGATGATTTCTTGATTTACCAGGGAAGACTTAAGAAAATCCAAAATGGATATATGAGCAGGGGTCTTTCTTAAGTGATCAAGGATGTTGTACTGAGAGCTTACAGGAGTTGATTGGGCAGGCACAGAGGCTACAGGGACAGTGATGCAGGCTCGTTGTGTACTAACAACACATTGAGGGTCCTTGGCTTTAATATGTATCATGGATACAAGGGGTTCCACTTGCTCAATGTAATGAATAACACCCTCGTAATCGAAGGGTACATTCTTGTAGCTCACATTATTTGTGTTGTTTCCTTGGGGATTACTGCTAGATGTGCTTGGGCCTTGATTATGGTTTGGAAAGGCGTTTTGATATATCTACAATTGAGCATTAGACGATGAGGCTTGACTGGTGTCAACCTTGATATCTCCTCAATCAATGAGATCTTGGACATAGTTTTTTAGACCCTGACATTTATTCAAAGAGTGTCCTTTGATTTTATGGAACTCACAATATTCATTTTCCTTAAACCATGCAGGCTTGGGTTTGGATTCATCAAGTGGTTTGGTGATAGGGTATGTGATTGGATAATTGATCTGTATCAATTTATTGAAGATAACACTTAGGGGTTCCCCTAATTGAGCATATTGGTGCTTAGTGTTCCCTTGGTTGTTATGATTTGACTATTAAGGAGGACGAGGTGCCCCCTGCGGTACATATATGGTGTTAGCTATGGAGGGTTGTTGTCTCAAGGATGTGTTAGCCACCTGGACGTGTTTAGTGTCTGTCACACTGTCAATCACTATATTCTTGTTCTTGTTCCAGAATTGTGGTTTATCACCAAATGACCTCTCTTTATCATGACTATGTATTTTGATGTGTCCTTTGGCAATAAGGGCATGTTCAAGGATGGGCCGCTTTTCCACTATCTCTGCAAAAGTGGTGACACAATGTAACCTAAAATTATGGGCCATGTCAGGATGAGAGTTTTCCATGAAAAGCGTGACCATGTCTTTTTCTTTCAGAGGGGTCTTCATTCAGCTTCCTAATGCATGCCACCTTTGTAGATAGCTAGTAAAGGTTTCCCCCTCATGTTGTTTCTCTTTGAGGAGATCTAAGGTGTATGTGTCCTTCAAATTGAAAGAGAAGTAGGATACAAATTTTTTTGACAGGTCTGCAAAAGTTTTTATGGACCCTTTTTTGAGGGTCATGAACCAATCCAGGGCGTGGCTTGTTAGGCTTCATGGGAATAGGCACAGGAGGTAGTTGTCATTGTGCATGACCTCTTGACATTGGGAGTAAAATTCCTGCAAGTGAGCCTTAGGGTCTTTGTTTCCCTTATATTTGTCAAACTTTGGTATTTCAAAATGTTTAGGAAACGGGATAAATGAGATGGAGGGATCAAATGGGTATGGGAATATGTCTTCAAATTTGAATGATTGTTTGGTAGCCCCAACTTGAAGATCTTTCAGAGCGGCTTTGATTTCCAACAGATTCGAGTTGGTCGGTGGTGGGTTAGGGGGATATTGATGATAGGATGATAAAGGATCCTGCTGAGAGGGGGCCAGATTGTTGAAATATGGATTTGGATGGTTGGATGATGATATGCCTTGTTGGTAAGATGGGGGATTTTGTTGATATGGGGGCTGTTGTTGTGGGGTATAGTATGGATTTGTTCGATAAAAATGTGGGGTAAGCTACTGAGAGGCTTGGATGGGATGTTGTGTATTGGTTTGTTCATGTTAAAGGTACTGTTGTGATTGTTGGGAGGTCACATAGGGCGGTCGTTGGTGAAATTGTTGTTGATTGTGATAGTAGTAGTGTTGAGGGGGTTGTTGTTGTGATGTCAATTATTGTATGGGCCGAGATGGGATGTTGTGTTGTGGTTGAACCTGTGGACGCAAAATGGATGCGAGAAAGGGGGATATGGTCTGAACGATAGGTCAAGATGGATTGCCTTGTGGTTGGTAGGGTGGTTGTTGTGAAGAGACCAAAGCATTATGTATAGGTGGTTGTTGATGAGATGGTTGAGGTAGCGTAGAAGCATTTTGTAAAGGGGGTTATTGGGTACCACCTCAAACGTTCAGTTGGGGTGTGCCTTATGGATGTAATTGAGGTGGAATTTTGGATTGGTGAAGCTGTTGAGATGTATATGAAGATGATGGTAGATTTGTGGCCCTAGGAGGTGGAAGCAATGTGGTAAAGGGGGTGCCCCCAGTGTTGACTATAGGTTGATTCGAAAGAGAGGGTGTTGTTAGCGTTAATGGCATGGGTTGTGGAACATTTTATGGCATACCATAGGAAAAAGGATTATTGGGATCAGGCACTTGAGGACCTCCCATGACTGAGGTTGAAGCGTGTGGGAGATGGTTAACATGATAAAGAACAGCATTGCCAAATTCAGGTTGATGCCAACCCTCAACTGGAGGAACATTGGGGAAGTACGAACCTTCTGGTGCATTTTGTGAACTTTGGAGTACGTTAGATGGGGAACTCTTATATTTGGACAAGTCAACACCTGAGGGGGGTTTGACACCCTTCTCAATTAGGTGGGCCAAAATTTCTTCCCCATGTTTTTCAAGCAAACGGTCAGTCATTTGCACATTGGCAGGATTACTAAAATGTTCCTCTAGCGTGAGTTCAGGTTGATTAGCCATACTCTCTTCATCGTGTGGTGAGTTGTTCTGATTTTCAGTGTTCGAGTGCGATGAAGTACCATTATAAGGATTGTGAGGGATGTTAGTACCATTGTTAGGATCTGATGAGATGTTCATTATGTTGTTGGAATCTTGAGGGTTGTTTGATTGGGCATTCTGGGCTTGTTGGTCGGCCATTTTCTTTGCCTATGATCGGGTCTGAACGGGCATGCAAATGTGCTATGAGTGGATTATAAAAATGCTTTTGACGAATGATTTGATTGTGATTGGATGAGATCTGATTTGGATGGGGTTTGGATTTAGATCAGATTTTGTTTGGATTTATTGGATTGGATCAGATGTTGATGGGATCAGATTTTGATTGGCTAGATTGGATTTTGATTGAATTGGATTGGAATAGTAAGATCAATAGGATTGCATTGGTTGAACGGATGTGATTTGGTTGATTGGGTAATTTGATCGAATGATTGATTTTGATAGATTTGGATGATTGGATGGGTATGATTGGATGATGAAAGATGTGAGAGAGACCTTGAGCTTAATCAAAGGAAGTTACCCTTAGTGACCAAGAGCTTTAATTGATTAAGAGGATGATCACGGCACCGAATCCACCTTAAGATAGGAATGGATTGATTGGGCCGAGGATGATAACTTATGACACCGAATTCACCTCAAGATGGAAGAAAATTGATTTGGGTTGAAGTTAAAAACTAATAATCAAACTCAAGTGCTATGGTCAATTTGGGTAACCACTTTGTAATACAAGGTTAAGACGGTTTGGTTATGGGTGGTGTTTGGTGATATAAATGGTAAAATTATGATGTTCGCTAGGTGATGGTATGGACTTTCGAATGGAATATGGGAAAATTAAAATGAACGGGTGGATTGAGGGTGATTGTGGAGAATGAATGGGGATTTAGAATGGTTAAACAAAAGTTTGGAATGATGAGATGGAGGTTTAAAATGGTCAAATGGAGGTTTTGGGAGACTTAAAGTGATGAAATGGAGGCTTGGGATGATGAGATAATGGTTGAGAATGGTTAAATGATGGTTTAGAGGCTAAACGAATCTAAATGGGGTGATTTAGGGTGTTCAGGAGAGAAAATTCGCCCCTCTATAGTAAATCAGGGGCATAATCACCTCACTACAGTAAATCAGGGGCGTAATCGCCTCACTGTGGTAAATCAGGGGTGTAATCACCTCATTGTGATAAATCAGGGGTGTAATCACCTCACTGCGGTAAATCAGGGGCGTAATCACCTCACTGCGGTAAATTAGGGGTGTAATCACCTCACTGCAGAATATCCTAAACTTGGTTTGATGAAAATGACTATGGCAAGGACTTTAAAATGACAATGATAAGGCCAATTTGTCAAAAATTTCACTGGTTTCTAACAAGAAAACACTCTCAAGCAAACAAAATCCTATGATTAGTGTTAAAGGTATGGCCAAAGAGGTCTTAATCTAGGATGCACAAGGTGTCTAGGGAGTCCTCGATATACTCTCGGTACGTGAGGCACAACCATGAACACCAGCCTGTCATAAGCGTGAGTCAGGAACCCTAGTGAGATACTGAAGGGCTCAGACCAAGTCTTCACGTCTATCTAGGTATCACCCTAGCTTCGACGCTCTACCAATTACGACATGACTGGATTAGGGTACATCTTTCGCTCTCCCCCCTTTATATACCCCGCCGGTACGCGTGGTTGGAATCGTCCCTTGGGGTGATGAAATCCCCAAGCAGGTCCCATTATAAAGAAAGCACTAATTGTCTGCAACTACTCTCCAGGCTCACACGAAGTGCAAGGGGAAAGCGAAAACAAGCTAATGCTCCATTTGGGTAACACAAAAAGACAAGCACAACAAGCAATGAATATTACTCCCTTTAATTAAACTATGTTCTTAGATTAACACAAACAGCAAGGATAGTTTTAAAAGTTTGAGCAAACAGATAGCCCTGCAAGCAAATGTTAGATGTTTTATCCCACTTTCTTCATCAACTTCACAAGAATATGCTGCAAAAAGTTAGCAAAAAATACCTATATCCTTGCAAGAACAGTGTTAGGGAGAAAATAGCAAAAATTTGAAGCCAAAATAACAGTTTTACCTTCCAAAATGCGTTGCTTTGCGGTGACCACGGGGCGTAGTCGCCCTTCTGCAGCAAATCAGGGGCATAATCACCTCACTGTAAAAAATCAGGGGCGTAATCACCTCACTACAGAAAATCAGGGGCGTAGTCGCCCCACTACAGAAAATCAAGGGCGTAGTCACCCCACTGCAGAAAAATGTTAGCACAAATTTCAACCCAAGGGGCGTAGTCACCTCGCTGCAGAAAAGGTGTTAGCCAAAAATAATTTTCAGCTTAGGGGGCGTAGTCGCCTTACTGTAGAAAAAGTGTTAGCCAAAAAAATAATTTTCAGCCTAGGGGGCGTAGTCGCCTCACTACAGAAAAAGTGTTAGCCAAAAAAATAATTTTAAGCCTAGGGGGGGCATAGTCGCCTCACTACAGCAAATCAGGGGCGTAATCGCCTCACTGCAAAAAATCAAGGGCGTAGTCGCCCCACTGCGGAAAATCAGGGGTGCAGTCACCCCACTGCAGAAAATCAGGGGCGCAATCGCCCCACTGCGGGAAAAACAGGGGCGCAGTCACCCCACTGCAGAAAAATCAGGGGCACAGTCGCCCCACTGCAGAAAAATTAGGCGCATAGTCGCCCCACTGTGACGTATTCCTACAAAAATATCAACAACAACAAACATGAAATATAGGAACTCATTTGTGGGTCCCACTGGGCATGCTAGAAATGTGGTATCAAAATGTTTAACCTATTATAAGCAATTAAAATGCAATGGAAAACATAATGAAACACCTCAAGATTAGCCTAAGGAATTTGTAAAATGCAAAGAGGAAAGTGTTAAATGAAGATAAATGGATATACCTTCCTTTTGCAGCTAAAACTCCTTGGTTGGCCCTTGATTTGGATTGATTTGTATGCTCCTTGATGGCTCTTGATGTGGCTAAATGAAGGATTTGACTATGTGCTTGGATGAAAATGCATGAGATTGATGGCTAAAATGAGTGCACAAAATGGCAGCATTTAGTTGCAAAATGGCTAAGTGTTGAAAATGCCCTTGAGGAGGGGGTATATATAGAAGAATTTGAATTCTCTAGAGAATTCAACAGTTGAGATTCATCCAACAAGGTCAAGATGAAGGGCTATGGTGGGTTGAGAACTCACAAGCCCTCACATCTTGACATGTGGATGGTGAAGTGGCTAAGAGGAGATGAGGTGCAAGTGAGGTGGCCAAAAGGTACATGAGGTGGAGGAAGGACAAGTACCTTCCAAGCACCTTGGGGAGTGAGAAGATCTCCTCAAAAAAGGAATTTCTTGTCCCCAAGTGAGAGTGAAAGGGACATTTGAGGAATTTTGGAATTCCTCAAAAATCTCCATGGGAAAAGGAGAGGTGGTTGGAGAAATAAATGTGAATTAAAAATTCACATTCTCAAGAGAGTCTAAAGGATAAGAGAGGGTCTCCAAAAAGGTGGTAATTGGTCACATGTGCATGAGGTGACATGTCAAATATTCTAGAAGCCTTGGAAATACAAAATGTGAATTAAAAATTCACATGGGGAGGAGAGAGACATAGGATGAATAAATGAGAATTAAAAATTCTTATGGGAAAGAGGGTTAATGTCTAAAAAGAAAAAATGGAAAGATTGACTAAAAAGTGGTGCTGAAAAAGGTTAATGACTTTGATTAAAGTTGTGCAAATACTTGATTATGATAATTAATGGAAGATTAGAGACAAGTGACAAATGTAGGAGGATGTGACATTAATATTTGATTAAGAGGATGCACACCCTAAATATGAATTAATTAAATTAATTCACATTAGAGATGGATTATGGAGGATGTGACAAGGAGGGAGAAAAGAAGAATTTTAAATTGATTTTAATTCAATAGATTAGGATGACTAAATTAAATAAATTGGTGTATTTATTTAATTTAGAGAAGATAAAGGCACTAGATAAAGTATTTAATTATTAAATTAAATACTTTAAGAGTATTATGTGGGAAGTGTAATATTAATTAAATTAATTAATATTGATAGAATTGATGAATAAATAGGTAAATTTGATCATATGGGAGTGATCAAATTTGGGTGTCTATAGATACTATAGGTCTAGTAGAATTGAGGAAGGAAATATGCAAAACTTGGTAGATAAACTCATTTTTTTCTACTTGGCTTCTCGTGCTAAAGTACCTAATGCCAAATCTATAGTCCTAGGTTAGAAAGAGAACCCCCCTGATTGGTTTAGTAATTTTTGTTTTCAATGGGGAGGACCTCACAAACAGGTAAGGTACCTCAGTATTCCTTTTGGAATCAGTCCAAATCTTGAAGACATGTGGATGTGGATCAAGGTCAAGATTGAAAAGAAGATTGATAACTGGAATAAACAATACATGTCTTTAGCAGGAGGGTGCAAATTTACCAAAAATTCTTATCCTCATATAGCTTGTATTTTTCCTCAGTTTGGTTATTTAGTGGTTATCAAGTCAATGAAATACAAAAAAGGTTAATGAAGTTTATGTGGTCAGATGGCAAGAAGCAAAAGAAAAAACACTCAATCAAATTAGATGGGTGTTGCTTAGAGAAAAGGCTTGGGGGTCTTGGTCTAAAATACTTAAGGATTCATGGAATTTCTCTAGCTAAAAAATGGGTAATAAAAGCTTTAGATGGCATGGAGCCATAGAAAATTCTCGTGAGGAATAATATTCAGATGGGGGTACCAAGGAAAGAAAAATCCTGGAAATTTCTACCATTCTGTGACTTGTTGATTGGGATTCAACCTATATATCTCCTATTGGATCCAATGTTTTTAAAACTCTATGCAAGTGCTATGAACTTTTTAGAAACAAAGTAGCTAACAAACATTTCACCAAAAATAATAATAATCTGTTGTTTGTCCATAGATCAATTTGGTGGAACCTACAACATAAGGGCAAACCCTTTCCCTTCTATAGGGTTGCACAACCAAGAGCTAGGCCAAGAAAGGTATCCAAACCTTCAGTAATATGATTGATAATGGTAAATTAAAAGACTGGTTAGCTCTTAGTATGGAGTATGACGTTCCTAGCTCCAATTGGAGGACATACTCAATAATAAGAGAGGCCTATAAAGAGTTGATCTCCCCTATTACTTGTAACCAGAATAATGAACAATACCTTGATCTTAAATAGATTGGTAACTTTCCTTTAATGAATATTAAATCTAAAATGATTTACTCTACTTTAATGAACTCCAATATTGTTATTGATCATGGCAATAGGTGTTGGGGTGTCAACATCCCTGAAAAGAATTGGCACAATATCTTTATGAATATCTGGTCTAAAATTTTTGAGCCTAAGAAGGCATGCTTTAGGTGGTTGCTAACTTTACAAATATTACCTTTTAAATATAAGAATACTGACATTGAATTGTGTAGCTTATGTAGGGTACCTGAAATGATTAAGCATATTTTCTTTGACAATTTATATGCCAAAGAAATTTAGCACTTGTTTTGTGATAATCTCAAATTTTGGAATAATCATGGGGGGATCAATTGGAGGATTATTATTATGGGTCCTAATTTTAAATTGGATAAAGTATATGTTATGTTTTGGTTATGTTTTTCTAATGAAATCTTCTGGCATGTGTGGAAGGAAAGAAATGATGAGAAATATGGAGGATCCAGAAGGGTGCTTACTGACTTACACAAAAGGACTCATATATATTGCAAAATTATTTTGCAAGTCGTACTGATTATGGAGGTTTTAAAAAGGAAATTTTTGAGGCTGCTAAGTGATGACACTATTCACATGTCTCGAGAAGAGGTCAAGTTTGGGCATACATGGCAGCAAGAGCAACTCATCTTAGATATCTTCAAGAAGGATTTAGAGCAATTTCAAAAGGAGTTCAACAAAAAGGTTGAGAACTCTCTTCTAGAACCCAACGAGGAAGAATTGTTGGTAGCTGAGCACCATCCTATAGTTTGAAGAGCATGAACACGGAAGAAATTCTTAGTATATATGTTATTTTGAAAGTGTCTTGTACTCCTATAAGATAGACTATATGTACAATGATAAATAACATAGCAGATATGTAAAAATGTAAATATTCTAATGCTAAAATTTGTATGTTGATACTGATGTATGATAGCTAGCTGATAAGGGATAGAAGGTTACAACCAATGTGCAACTAAGTGTATATAGTGTTGGTATTTAATATCATATAGAGAAGTTATGTATATGTCTCCAATTTAGGGAACAAACTATCATCAATACAAAAAAAGTAAAATAGGATTTAGTTCATTATACAAATGATATATTAAATCAATCCAGTGAAACAACTTGGTTCAAAATATTGACTTTCATCTTCTTTTTATAGCATCCTTGAATTCTAATAATAATAATGGATAGAAAATTATAACAATTAGATTAATTTAGAATTCACATCACTATATGTTTTGTTGGATCATTATTTTATTTTTCCATTTAGTGTTTTACTTTATTGCATATTATACATCTAGGATAGGATAAGATTTCTTATGTATTTTTCTTCTTGGGTAGGTTTTACTTGCATCAAATGACTTGTACTCTCATGTTTTAATGGAGATGTTGTGCACACATCTAAATACATCTCCTTTTTCCCATAACATAACAGTTGTAAATTTACATATATCAATCATGCATTGATTATGAATATTGAAATATTTTTCTATGTTGATCTATTGTGTTTAACTTTAGTCTCTTGATCTTAGGTAGCTTTCATAGCCAAATATGATATGATATCAAATCTTGTGAGTGTTTCTAAAGGCTTATTATCTTCTAAATTTTGAATATATACTTTTCTCTTTCATTCTTAGATGGTCTAAATAATTAGAAAATTTGAGAGAAGACATCATATTCTCATGGGTCCTATTTGTAGCTTTATATTAAAGGCTACTTTGGGAGAATTTTGGATGAAATTTGAGATCACCATTTAGTTTATAGAATTTGAGAAAGTTAGTCTTTTACTTTATTGCATTTAGGAGGCCATATATAGATAGGTTTGATTGTCGGAGATGTGTGCCAAATCTAGTAGGTACCTAATTATTTGGTGCATTTTCAATCAAATTTGACACTACTACTTATTTAAAATGCCAAATAACCTATAAATCAACTATAAAATTCTTGAAATTAGACTAGTTTGCTAAAAAAACAAAAAATCCTCTTCTTGATCATTTGTATTATCTTTACTACCATTAACATGTCATTGGTAGAATCTATAGAAAATATTTTTGTAGGCATAACCCAGACCTACCTAGATCAACACTATGTAGTGGAGTCTTCATGTGGAATAATCACTATGTAGTTATTGTGTAAGAAGGTAAAATTATATAAATCTATTTAAAAATATATATTTTTAGGTTTTAATCAATCACAAATAAAAAATTTAGGGGGTTTCATATGGGTGTAGTCCTCAAAATAATATTAAGCCTTGCATAGGTTTATTAAGTCATTTACCCCTTGACCTATCCACATATCCCTTTTTGGAGTTTGTCCCAAATGATACTTCCCACACAAAAAAAAACCCTTGATTGTGAAATTATAGAGTTATCTTATACCACAAACCCGTGGTCACTCTAAAGGAAAGAGGGGGATGAGTGGGATGGGAGAAGTGAAGCATAAGTCCACATATCTCTTTTTCTATATGGTTATGATTTCTCACCCTTCACTGAGGATAGTGCTCAGGCAATGTTGTCTGAGGATGAATCTTTTGAAGAAGAGGATGAGCTTCTCTTAGATATCCTCCTTGAAGATTGAATGAAGGAGAAAGGGTGTGCAAAGGAGTATGAGGTGGTGATGACTAATAAAATCTATCTTTAAATTTCAATAATCATGACCCTACAAGTATGATGATCTGGAAATGTAGAAACAACAATTTATTCAAGAACAAATTCCTTATTCTACCTTACACCAAGAAAGTGGGGGGTTCTTCTAAAAAAAATCTTTCATCTTCATTGCATTCACACTAATTTGTTACACAATGAACAACTTGCAAATTTAAACATAGAGGTAAGCCAAGATCAACATAAACTATTTTCCTTTTCAAGTGAAATCTGAAGCTTTCAATGCTTCCACAAATTAACAAGAAGTTTTGAACAGCAAGGAAACTTACTATAGTCAACAATGTGGTCGATGAGAAAAAAAAAAAAGAAATACAAATTTCATAACAATGCCCCTTTACACAAGCTCCACACTGCCCTTAACTCTCTTTTCCATGTTGAAATCTAGTCTTTCTTACTTTATTTCTTTCTGCCCTCCAATACTCCACACCTACCTCAGCAATTCCTTTTTTTTCTTGCGCTGAAAATCTACTTTCATTATTTTTATGTGCCAACTACCCCTAACTGCCTCCATTCTATCGATATATCTTCCTTTCTAACTTCCTGCACAACCCTCGGATTATCCATGCAATGCTTTTAGAAGTTAGTTTAAAAAGTGAATTTGCAACTAAAACTCATAACAATCCTTTTCCCCCTCCTACGCAGTGTTGGTATGTGGTGATTGATCATGCTATAATGTACACTCTTCATGTATCCTCGCGAGGGTCTGGGGCTGGGCCGAGCCTTGGGTGGAGATTCAAGGGGTGACAGCCCCTAAAAAGTAGGAGTTCAGGGGAGGTAACCCCCAAGAAAAAAAAATCCCGTTTTTCACTTCGTCACTGACAAAAGAAAAAATCAAGTTTGTAAAACCCTAATTATGGAAGCTTCTAAAAGCTTGTTATAAGCTGTTTGGATGGGGGTTGCAGTAGGGAATTATTAGCGAAATGTAATATTTTTTACACTTGATAATAAAATCATTGGATGGCTATTGTTATGTGGATGTAGCCCAGATTGGGTGAACCACATTAAATTCTCTATGTTGTCTTGTTTTAATATAATTTTTTGTGTGTTTTATTTCTTTGTTTTATTGATCAAATCTATATTTAACTATTAGATATCTTCCTTCTAACCCTAACAAGTGGTATTAGAGTAGATTGTGTTCTATTATTGTTTGTAGGAAAGTCTCACGGTTGAGTGGGAGTCTCTCGGTTAAGTGGGAGTAATGGCGGATGAGGGTAAATTGAAGGTAGATAAATTCAATGGGTAGAACTATCAGTTATGGAAGATCCAGATGGAAGATTATCTCTATCAGAAGGATTTATGGAGGTCGTTGGAAGGAATAGCCAAGAAACTGGAAACAATGAGTGATGAGAATTGGAATCTTCTAGACATAAAGGCATTGGGAGCCATTCGTTTATGCCTGGCACAATAAGTGGCATTCAATATTACAATAACAAAGACAACACAAGAGTTGATGGAAACCCTAGCGAAGTTATATGAAAAGCCTTCTGCTTTGAATAAGGTATTTCTTATGAAGCGTTTATTTAATATGAAAATGGTAGAAGGTGGGTCAGTTGCTGATCATTTAAATGAGTTCAATATGGTTACCAGTCAATTAACTTCTGTAAATGTAAACTTCAATGAAGAAGTTAGGGCTCTTTTGATTCTATGTTATTTTCATGAAAGTTGGAATAGCTTGGTAATGGCTATTAGCAATTTTGTTTTTGGTTCGAATACATTGAAATTTGATGATGTTGTTGATGTTATTTTGAGTGAGGAAATTCGTATTGATAAAAATTGGAAGGTTACAAAAGGTGTGAAAGTAGGCACCTTATATCTTTTTATAGGTCATATTGTTCTTTCTACTTTAGCTATTGCAAATAAAAATCAATGTTCACAAATAGTTGTTGTAGTTCAACAGGAAAAAAATTAGACAGTTGCTATGGATTTTGAATCAGCATTGTGGCATAATAGACTTGGGAATATGAGTGAAAAAGGTATGAAATTACTTCATTCAAAGAGTGTTTTACTAGGTCTAAAATGTGTTAATATGGATTTTTGTGAAAGTTGTGTGTATGGAAAACAAAAGAGAGTTAGTCTTCTCAAGGATGGGAAGCTAAAGAAAGATGATAAATTGGAGCTTGTGCATATGAATGTATGGGGACCAGCTCAAGTATCTTCTCTCGGTGGCTCTTAGTATTATGTCACTTTTATTGATTATGCAACAAGGAATGTATGGATTTATTTCCTTAGGTAGAAATCTGATGTATTTGAAAATTTTAAGAAATGGAGAAGCTTGGTTGAGAATGAGACAGGTAAAAAGTTAAAATGTCTCAGATCTGATAACGGTGGTGAGTATTGCAGCAAAGAGTTTGAAGATTATTGTTCCTCTAATGGTATTCATAGGCATAAAATGGTTCCACAGACTCCACAGGAAAATGGAGTGGTTGAGCGTATGAACAAAACAATAATGGAGCATGCATGGACTATGAGATTGCATGTTGGGCTGCCATTAAACATGTGGACAGAGGCTATAATTATTGTAGTTTATTTAATCAATATAGGTCCCTCTAATCCTTTGGGTTGCGGTATTCCATAGGAAGCATGGATCGGTAAGAAGGTGAGTTATTCTTTTCTCAAGACCTTCAGTTGTGAAGCATTTGCACATGTAGATTCTAAAAATAGAACCAAGCTTGATGCAAAATCAAATAAATGTATATTTGTTGGATATGGCATTAATGAATTTGGTTATAGGCTTTGAGATTTTGAAAATCAAAAAATTGTGATAAGTAGGGATGTCATATTCAATGAGAAAGTGTTGTACAAAGATTAGTTGAGAAGAAAGAAAATGATTATGTAGTGTTAGATGATACACCAGAAAACTATGTTCTAGTGGTTCCTCATGCTCTACAACAACAACAACAAAAAATACCACAAACTCTAGTGAATGTTAATTGATCTTCAAGGATAAGTAGACATCCAAAAATATTTTCTCCCTCTTTGTATTCTATTTTATTAACTGATGTTGGTGAACTGAAATGTTATGATGAAGCTATGCAGGTGGATACCAAGGTCCAAGGTTCAGTGGGAGCATGGAATAGAAGAAGAAATGGACTTCTTGCTGAAAAATAAGACTTGGGAATTATGCAAGTTGCTTGCAGGTAAAAAGGATTTCCCAAACAAATGGGTTTATAGGCTAAAAGAGGAAGATGGAGGTAAGAAAATATTTAAAGATAGATTAGTTGTTTAAAGGGATTTGCACAGAAAAAGGGTATTGATTTTGATGAAATCTTTTCTCTAGTTGTTAAAATGAATTCTATTCGTATTGTTTTAAGTATTGTGGTTGTTGAAGATTTGCATTTAGAACAGCTTGATGTTACAACAGCCTTTCTCCATGGTGATTTAGAAGAGGAAATATACATGGAACAACCACAAGGATTTGAGGTCAAAGGTCAGGAGAAATTGGTGTGCAAATTGAAGAAGACTTTATATGGCTTGAAACAAGCACCTCGGCAATGGTACTTGAAATTTGATAGTTTTATGGCTGAGCAAGGCTACAACAGGTGTAACTCTAACTATTGTGTTTATTTTAAGAGGGTGGATGATGATAGCTACATTATTTTATGTTTATATGTTGATGATATACTTGTAGTGGGGTCTAACATGGAACACATAAAGGAGTTAAAACAACAGTTAGCAAATTCATTTACTATGAAGGATTTGGGGGCAGCGAAGAAAATCCTTGGTATGAAGATTACACAAGATAGGAAAAATAGAATTTTTTTTATCTCAGGCTGATTATGTTGAAAAAGTGTTGCAAAGATTTCATATGGAGAATGCAAAAGCTATCATCACAACTTTTCCTAGTCATGTTAAATTGACTAAGGATATGTGTCTAAAGACACAAGAGGAGGAAGAAAAAAGTCCAAGGTACCATATGCTTCAGTTGTAGGTAGTTTAATGTACACCATGGTATGCACAAGACCGGATATTGCACATGTTGTAGGAGTTGTTAGTAGGTATATGAGGCATCCCAAAGTTGAGCATTGGAATGTGGTAAAATGGATTCTCAGGTATTTGAGAGTCACATCCAATAAATGTTTATGTTTTGGGGGCTCTAATACTAATTTAAAAGGCTATGTTGACTCAGATTTGGTAGGGGATATTGATACCAGGTGGAGTACTACAATTTATTTCTCTACTGTAGGTGGGACAATGGTGAGTTGGATCTCCATGTTGAAAAAGGTGGTTGCTTTATCCACCATGGAGGCAGAGTATGTTGCTACAACAGAGGCGACAAAGGAGATGATATGGCTGCAACTTTTCATGGAAGAGTTGGGAAAACACCAAGCTAAAAATTACTTGTTTACAGATAGCCAAATTGTTATATATCTTGCAAAGAATTTTTCCTTGCACTCTAAAACCAAACACATACAATTGAGATATCATTTCATTCGGTCAGTGTTGGAGGATGGGCAGGTAAAGCTGGAAAATATACATACAGATGCCAATTGATCAGATATGTTTATGAAGGAGATGATAAGGGAGAAGTTGAGCTCCTCTTCAGCTTTGATTGGCCTTCAAGGTTGAATTCAAGTATAATAGAGCAGTAGGGTCCAAGGTACTTATTTCCAATGGGAGCTGTAAGTGTAGCAGTGTCGTCTAGGATAAGTCTCCAAGTGGGAGATTGTTTGGAGTGGAGCCTGATCAATCTCCAAGTGGGAGATTGTTGGTATGTGGCAACTGATCATGCTATTCTATACACTCTTCATGTATCCTTACCGAGGTCCAGGGATGGGTTGGGCCCCGGGAAGGGGTTCGAAGGCTACAGTCCCCAAGAATTTTTTTTTCCCATTTTTTACTTCATCACCAACAAATGAAAAAATTGACTTTGTAAAACCCTAATTGTGGAAGCTTCTAAAAGCTTATTATAAGCAGTTTGGATGGGGGTTGCAATAGGGCATTATTAGCGAGATGTAATATGTTTTATAGTGGATAATAAAATCATTGGATGGCTACGGTTTTGTGGATATAGCCCAGATTGGGTGAACCAAGTTAAATTCTTTGTGTTGTCTTATTTATGCTATAATTTTTTGTGTTTTGTTTCTTTGTTTTATTGATCAAATCTACATCTAACTGTTAGATATCTTCCTTCTAACCCTAACATGTGGGCCCCCTTGAAGGTTTCGTTATTTATTTTACATCTATTTCATCAGGGATATATAGAGGTTTATTTTCAATTTCATATTCATTATGCCTTTAAAATCCATCTGGATGTAAGATGTTCCATGAGTTACGTCCACGCTACCTACAAAATAACCACAGCACCAAAAACACCAAAATTCAGACAAAAAGCAAGCCAAAATTGGTGGAGCAAGTTGATGCTCCTACATCAAGTGGAAGCCCTTGTTGGATATCCATTTTAAGGGCTACTTAAAGGGTTTATCCTCCCTTCCTCTAAGTCAACCCATAATTATGTGGATCTTATGTTGCCCATGTCTTTTACTCAAAAAGAGATGGGTTTAATTAAATCTACTTGTGATGTGGATATTTTTTCAGCTCAAATGTGATGAGAAGGGTGTTGTTTCTCCCCCTCCTATTGTATTTGTTCCATCCTTGAGGATTTCAAATGAACTCTGTGTGACAAATTTTGGTGGTGCTCCAAGCCTATAGATAAGTAATGTTTGTGTTGGGTATGATTTTGCTAAGAAGGTTTATAGTACACTATTTCTTCACTGAATCCTATTGTTCTTTTTGCATCTTCCACAAAGGTTTCTACTAAGGATATGTTGGAAGGGTATCATTCTATTGGGAGTTTTGTCTCTCTTGAGGATAAGGAGGATGCACAAATCTTTATGGATGTTCTTGATTCTCTTCTTTCTGAGATGTTTAATTGTCTTAGGAGATTGCTTGTTGGGAGATTATGTGGTAATCATTCTAATATTGATATTGTTAGCATATATGGATCCTTCAGATTTGGAAAATTCATGACATGATTGAGGTATCTACAATGTTAAGTGGATTTATTTATTTTTATTCTCTTATGAGGAGGATAGTTCTAGGGTCCTTCTCAATGACCCTTGGTTTTTAGGTTTAAATGGTCTAAGTCATCAAAATTAGTTCCCTAGTTTCAACCCTATGATAGAAACTTTCAATTTTCCTATTTGGGTTTTTCTACATTAGGCTACCCTTGGAATTTTGGAATGAAATGATTTTCATGTCCATTGCTTTAATTCTTTTAGGAAATGTTATGCTACTAATAAGATCACTAAATTTATGAAGCATTTTTTATTCACTAGATTTTGTGTGTTAGTGGAGAAAAATCATAAGCTTCCCATGTTGCAAGGTGTGTGCCCTTGGTCTCCTTGTGTTGTGTAGTGCAACACTTGGGTTTGTGGCATAGCTTAACCACCTCTCATAGATTCATTAACTTTGGAAATTGTATCAAGCATTAACAAGTTGATCTTTTGGTGCAATGACAACCATCTATGCAACAATTGGTATCAAACCCTGGGTCACGGGTTTGAACCCCTCATTTGCATTAGAGGGGATTGTTGCAAGGTGTGCACCCTTGGTCTCCTTGTGTTGTTTATTGCAACACTTGGGTTCGTGACATGGCTTAACCGCCTCCCGTGGATTTATTAACTATAGCAATTGTATTGGACATTAACAGGTTTATCTTTTGGTTCAACAACAACCGTTTGTGCAACATCCCACTCAAGTTACCTTTTCTTCAAAATTTGAAGCTTGCGTGCATTAAATTGACTATGAAGACTCTTTAATTATCTACCTTACTTATGGTAAAGTGGGTCATACCTCCACTACTTGTTTAAAGAAAAAGAAACAACACTTAGTTTTGAAGAAAAAGGATCATAAGCCAACTTCTAAGGAGGATTCTATTACTCCTATCATTTAGGAAGTAAATAGAATGTTGATATTAATCATGGGTATTCCCCTATTGATTGTTCATCAATGGAACCCTCAATTAATGCCTTAGGGATAGGTAAAGGTTTTTTTAGTGATTGTATGACTTCTCTCTATCCAAAAAAAAGTTAGTTTTGGGGAGAAGGATCCTCTTTTTGAGATCAAGAAAAGTTCATTGGAACAATTTTTTAAACCACCCTGACTTTGGTAGGTTGGACGATCTTTTATGTTCTTTGTTCCTTTTGTTCTGTTTTTTTATTTCTTTTAGGAGATAGTTGTTTCCTGTTAGTTTTATGATCAGATGTAATGCACAGAAAATTAATTCAAAATCAAACACAATAACACAGTAGATACCCTGGGAAACCCCTCCTTTTGAGGGAGAAAAACCCAGCAACAATTATCTCTTATATATATGAGTAATGGCAACAAGTTACATTACAAAGATGCCACACACAAGGCCAAAGATCAGCATCAGCAATGGCTGTAACACAAACTAGTAGTCTGATCTTCAATTCTCACTTGAATAAACTCACAATCTACTCCTATGTGAATTCACACTATTCTTCTTGAAGAGCTCGCACTTAATGGAGAAGGAGATCGAACTTTCTTGATTGCAAATGAGGGGAAATGACCTCATATAAATACATTGCTAGATAGGTCGTACCCTTTCAATAAACTAGGCCGGCCACTAAGAAATAAATACAATTAATAATAATGAATTACAATGAAGGTCGGCCAAGGAAGAATGATGCCAGGAAGTCGTCCAAAAATAATGTTGCCATTTACACATATAAATAATTTATATCTTCTATTGGGGTTGGAATAATTGAACCCGAAGCTGCTAACATCAACATTTCCTGTTGTGCTTCAATCTCTATCATTTTCTTATACAAGGTTCAGGGCCCTTTCAAAAAATTTCTTACATAATTAAAAAAAAAACCTGTATTAGATCTCTCCAAAACATCAATATTATCCTTTCTTGCTAGAAGTTAGTTTCACAATTAGGAAGAGTAGTTTCCCAACTATAGAATAACAATTTTCCATTTACAAAGATATTTTTTAGAGATTTAATGGTGGTTTTAGATTTAGGAAGAATATTTTCTTAGAAAATAATATATTTTGTCCTACTCCATCTATTGATGTCATCATTCTATTAGTGTGACATTATCATCTTGTTTTCAAATTTATCCCCTCTTCAGCATTGAGATTTTGGTTTTGAGATCTTAGATTCAAAGGTTTTTTCCTCACTCATAAATATAGGCCATTTTTAGAGAATTTATTTTTATTTAATTTATTTTTCTACATTAATTATGATGGTGTAAGTACTTTTTAATTTTGACACATTTTATATCTAGAAATTATATATTCTCATAGGTGCCATTATGCAATTTTTATTTTGGGACCTTTCATGGCTTTGTTTGGGCATATACAGACCCCTTTTAAGGTGCATTTTTAAGTGTATATTTTTTCACATAATTCATATTGGTGCCATTCATTTTACTCAATATATTCTAGATTATACTCCTAACATTATGTTCTATTAAAAATTATAAAACACTAAAATTAAGTCCACTTTGTTTTTTTGTAAATGGTAATTGTACTCACACTAATTTTAAAGATACAAATACTTTTTAGGTGTGTTCTTAAATTATGTTAAAGGGTGTTTCTTTGATTATCTAATTCTATGGGATTACATCATGGATTTTGGTTTTCACTATTCTATTGTTAAGATAAATTTAGAAAAATATTTATCTTGAAAATAAAATATAAATAATCATTACATCAAGTGCATAATATATTATCTTATCTTCTTTGATTCATTCTTGATTAAAGTGACTCTTATTAGAACTATGAATGGGGAAATAAAGAACATGATTATAAAATAATATTTCTAACATTTTTTTAGGATATTCTACATTAGATCAAGAACATATAATTCTTTTTCACTACTTAAATATCATCTAATAGAACTGCATGAATATCTTAACTCTTTATTTGAGAGTGATTATTCCTTGGTACAACCCCATTCAAATGGAGTTATTACCAAGAAAAAATTACCTCCTCATCCTAACACACCATCTATATCTAAGTATATTATGATCCAACACCTACTTTTTCATCAAATTTAAGCGTTACTTCATTAGGGGCATCCTACAATTCTTTGCAATAGGTTAGTATTAGTCTTTGATTCACCTCATTGGGACATATATCTACTATACAATTTACATCTTTTATGGATTCCCAAATATTAAATCATGAAGACAACTTTGAGGACTTAGTATTCCTCTTTTATGATAATGATTCTAAAACTAGTCTTACACTTTAATGATATTTATTTTATAAATATTTTCTCCACAACTTTGGTACCTACTATTCATCATATTCTATATTGTTCTAGATGACCACCCTCTTCAATTATATGTAAGGATCCTAATTCAATTACCTTTTATCAATAGTAATGTGATGACACTTCACTAATTTCTATAAACATAAATTTATATAATTCTTCCCTCATATTCCTTATAGGAATAATAAGATATCCTACAAACACCTTTGTGTTTGTTTCTTGCTAAGGGGGAAATTTTATTTGAAAATTGTATACTACCTTTAGTATTTAGTGTCAAGAATTCACCATTAGTCTAGTATATAGAACTCTAGGGGGGGTGCATGGTATCTCTTCTACTATCTCTTTTAGAAGGGAGTTTTTCTAGTCACAAGGAGGATTATTTATAGGGGAATATTTCCCTTTTATGAGGTTTTACCCTTCCAAATTCATTGAGGAATAAATTTTATATATGAGTACCTAATGTGGCTACACATTTCCTATGACCCATCTATTCATACCAACCTAAGCTATGGTTATAGGGGTGTTGAAACATTATTTTATTTTTGAGTCTAATTTATTACTTTATTGCATAATATAAAGTTATAATAAGATAATATTTCTTATGTAGGTGTTTACATGTGTAGTTTGTACTTGCATAATGTGACTTATACTTTCATAGTTTAGTGGAGATGTTACACATAGATATGACAACATCTCTTTTAGTGCTTGCTAAAATGGGAGGAGATAGAAAAAGAGTTGAGCCGGACAGCTTTGAGATGCACACAAGAAACACTAAAGCGTGGAACAAAGTTAAAAGTGGGGGTTTACTCCATTTTATGGAAAAACTCCATGGGTCTAATCAAGAAGCTACAGAGCATTTTGAGAGGAATTGGGACAATGGGGAAATAACCCTTTTTGGTAGGAAATTTAAGCTTGATGAAAATCTCATAGCTGAAGTAACTAGTATGTCCACTGAAGGACACAAATTTTATCAGGACAGGATTTTCTCTAATGAAGCGGTGGTCAGATTTCCGAAGAAAGACAAGGAAAAATTGAAACTGGTGAAAGTTTCTAATAGTTACTTTGAGGCTGACACCATTAAAGCTCTCTGGAGAAAATTTCTTCGCGTCATCATGGAGTATATCACCTTGGATGGTCATTTCACTAGGGTCTATGGCTATCATTTTTCCTTTCTCAACCATTTTTGCTATAAGGTCAGGGTTTCTCTTCCCTACTATCTTCTCTGTTCCTTAAGAAAGATTCTGGAAGACCATAAGAAAAACCCAAAAAGATATCCTATATTACATACTGGTTTGATTAGGTTAATTTTTGAACATTTTCAAAATATGTTGGCCCCTGCTAAATTGGATGCCTCTCTGGAGTCCAAGGAGGATGATACCGAACCTAGTTGTTCCGAGAATATACCCAATTTGAGTCCGATGAGGATGGTCCTGAGTCTGCCCTTTCTCCAGATTGGCAAGAAATCTCAAATCAATAATCCCCAGTCTGTTAAAGCATGCACTGCTTCTAAGCCTAGAATCTCTACTCATAAAACCAAAGGTGCTAGAAAGAATCTACCTGTCAAAAACCTTGTTTCGTATTATGAAGATTTTCCTGATTCTGAGGATTCTGGTGCTAAAAATATTTTTTCCTCTGTTGTCTCATCGACAGATAGAGATGTTAGAATTGGACCCCCTAGAGCCTCTGACCTTGCTAAAAGTTGCTTCAATCATGATAGGGAACCCTCTACTGATTTACTGGGCATAGCTAGGAATAATGTTGTGGACCATTTCAAGATGTCGAAATGGGTCTTTCATGAAATTAATGACCTAAAAATAAAAAACTGGGCCCTCCAGAGTAAATTGGAAGAAATGGGAGCTAAGGTTTTTGCATTATGCAAGAAGGATGTAGAGCATAAATATTACATTACTAGTAAAGAGATCCAGGACAATGCGGGTAAGGACAGAAGGATTGAAATAGATTTGGAAAAAATGAAAAATACTGTGAAGATAATTGTTGATTAGAACAATAGGATGGCAAGACATAATGCCATCATTATCAACGCTATGACTAAAAAATTGGATAAAGCTCAATAGGGGTCCTTGGTTGTTGATTTGGAAGAGGTGAAAGATAAAAACCAGGAAGAGGACATTGGGATTTCAAAGAGAATCAAGGCTAATCTGAAAAGGAAGGCACCCCCTACGCCATAGATGATTCAAACTTTCAAGAAGGGTGTTCAGGATATGCAAGACCTGGAGGCAGAGACTGAGTCTATTCTGAAGACTCTAGGTTAGTTGATGTTAGTTTTTTGGCTTGTGTTTCGACTGGTTTTTTGATTGACCTTCCTGGCCTTTTTTGGCTGGCTGCTGCTTTATCTGGTTTTTTCTTTTATTGCAGCCTATTTATTCCACTAGACTTATTTGTCCTTCTCTTTCTTTTGTTGTAAACTTGGTGGTTTCGGGTCCCTATAAAACCCATTTTTTCCTTTATCAAAAACATATCTTAGTGGTGTATCTTATACACACCCACTTTTATCTCATTACTAAGAAAATTTTGTATTATTCATCCATGTTGTATTATATCAATCTTATGAATTATTTTTCTTACCTTTAGTCTCTTAATATCAGGCTACTTCCATAGCCAAATATTATGTTTCCTCAAAAATTAGGCTAGTATTGCTATAATAGACTTCATATAATTTAAAGTATGTTAATAAAGTATGGATATTATCATATAATGGAAATATTAATCCTCTAGAAATTGAATACTACTATAGCTAGGAATAATTTGGTAATTATGGAACTAATAAAGGATTTGAAAAATATCACACCTATTAAGTTTGATGGAAAAATCAAGCGAGGGAGCAAAAAATTGGTTAAATAAGATGAGAAAATATTTTTTGTTAATAAATTACAGAAAATTAGTTAAAGGACAATCAAGATCTTACCAGCTAATTGGGGAAGCTACAAATTGGTGGATGAATTTAAAATAATAGAATGGGTATGCTAAAGATCATCTTGGAAATAATTTTTTTAACATTCCATAAGAGATGGTAACCAAAAAAAATTATTGATGATAAAATGGTATAATTTAATAATCTTAGGCAA
Source organism: Sequoia sempervirens (assembly GCA_007258455.2). NCBI lineage: Eukaryota > Viridiplantae > Streptophyta > Pinopsida > Cupressales > Cupressaceae > Sequoia > Sequoia sempervirens. The sequence goes on from VDFB02000008.1 coordinate 70,672,967, forward strand.
GGTTCTTTAATAAAGAAATAGTGTTGGGACAACTCTATAAAATTATTAAAATATGCGCCAATATATCATAATTATGAGAGGATTAAAATAAAGAAATTATTATTAGGCTTGACCACTAATATTGGTGTAGAGGTGGATAAGCATGGTCCCACAAATATGAATGTAGTACAATAAAAATATTTGAAACAAGAAATAAAACTACAAGCTCTAACTATAGCAAAGTAAAATTTTAAATATAACACCTAAAATAATTGTTTTAAAAGGATATAGGAGTTCAAGGGAAGACAAACCTTAAAAAAACTAAAGGATGAGTTATTAAAAAAATTGTAAATCAAAATCCAAGGAATGTTTAGAAGGGAGTAATAAAAAAATGGAGTACTAACACGAACAATATAAGAGATTATAATAGACCAATATTTCAATGATGACCCAATCAGAAAAGAAATGATCCTATAAGTGATTTGGTATAATGATATATTATTAATAGGTATATCTCTAGAAATATAATATAGTAAATGATGTGCAAAAAGTAACTCTTGGTAGTGAGATGTATTAATATATAGGTTATGTGAGTATAATCATAACATGTAATCTAAATAAACGAAATCCAATAGATTCTAAGAAATATCTAACTAGTTAAGCTATACTCCCAATGAAATTCTTGAAAACCATTAAATAAGGAATCCATTAAACATAAACAACAAGAAATGAATAATAAAAATTTATTCTAATGCCTCAAACCTCACATCATTGGGAGATATGTGATGCATTGATGTGGAATGTCATCCCTTTCCCAATCCCTTAGATTGAAACAAGCTTGATTTGATAGATTGATGAGTGATAATGGAAATTTGAACCACGGTGGATGAAAATTGCTCAAATGAATGATAATGGATGAAAGTGTGGATGCATTTCAATAGCATAACTTTTCTCAAATGATTGTGGATCCTTTTCTCCAATAAATGAGGAGCATTTATAGGATAAAATGGTGAATCAAGGGTCAATATTGATTTGATCAATCAATGGATGAGATGCAATGAGAGGTGAAGGCATGGATCAAGGATTTTCATCAGTGGGTGAGAATGCAAGTTGACATGGATCAAAGAGTTAATCAATGGCTCTCATTGATTCAAAGAAGCGCACTTCCTAAAATTTAGGAAGTTTGTTACAAAGGAATATTCCATTTTGGAGTTCAAATGGAGGAATATTCCCTTGCAAGTGGGAGGGTGAGGGAAACTATCAAATTAGATAATTAAAACAAATTTTTAATTGTGCAAGTTGAGTGAAATTAGGATTCTCATTAAATAATTAATTTATTTAATGAAAGAGGGTCAAATGGCATTTAATTCAATAATTAAAATTATTTAATTAAATGAGAGGACATAAGTAATTTAATCAAATAATTTGGATTGCCTAATTAAATAAGATGAAAATTAATGTGAAGGGGGTGAATAGTGATCATTTGATTAATAGGAGAAATTGAAGAATTTAATTAAATAATGAAGATTATTTTATTAAATTGTTGAAAAAGAGGTGATTCAGGATGAAATGGTGTTAGTAATCAGATTCAAGTGTGCAATATCAATCAAGATAATTTCATGTGTCTACATTTTCCCCGTCTTTCAAGCGAGGTACCTGTTACATTGGTTCAAAGACTGATGCTTTTTGGATTTACACTATTGCTCAGATCAAAAATTTAAAAATGTCTAATTTTTCGGATGCCCCATTGTTGCCCCAGTGGAAGGAATTAAGCTAGTACCCTACCCCCTTAAAAGATCGGGCGGAAATTTTAATTTTTGGGTCAAGATCGTGACAAAGATACATGATTAGTTTGGCTCAAAGAGGATACAAGATACTTCTTAGAAAGATCAGATGTTTGATGTAGACATATTTTATGATGTATAGATAGTCATCAGCCATGGGTAGCCTCATGTACAATTTGATATATATTGCACAAATTTCATACTTGGATAGAAATGTTAGTAAAGATAGAAGAATAAAAAGAATAAAATGGATGGATTAACCATTGATTTTGAGATTGATTCAGATGTCCAACAAGCCTATGATTATTTGAAACTTTATTGGATATGGTGATCAGAGTGATGATTTGCTTATTTCAAGGATTGGGATACTTCATCATTTCATTCCTTATTTTCGATATAACACATGGGCACGATGCATCAAGGTATCGATAACCAACATGGATTTGTATCTAGTGTGATGGACTTTGACTCTGCAAATAGATAGGATGATTCTTGCTCACACCTTGACATACAAAAACCTTGCTGGAATGTAGTTTTGAAGTTTAGAATATTTCAAATCAAAGCATACGCAATAGTCAACAATTTATTCAAAACAAGCTCCCTACACACAACATAGCAAGTATTTGCAAAAGTTATTTTACAAGAACATCCCACAAGCACAGCAAATGAAAGATAATGATCAATGCCCCATTCCTTTCTCTCTAAATCATTTTGATAGACATCATTGAGAGGTCCTCAGAATGGCTCAACAAGATAAATCATAAGACAAGATCAAAATGAACAAATATTCAGTGTTATTTATATCTCTTGCCTAAGTAATGTGTGTTTTTTAGGATAAGTATCCAAAGTCATTTCCAAAGATGATGCCCATTGTAGGAAAGATGTATCTTAGGACATGTTAGTGGATACTGGTAGGTTGATAGATTGTCTGAAAGGTCATTGATATAAGGTTTGATTGACATGTTTGATAATGATCAAGACTTTGATTATTATTTTTTTGTGTTTAAAGGTTCTACTTTTGCTAAATTTTGGTGTACTTGTTTTTTGTTTGTGTTACCAAAGCGTGAGTGTGACAATCAATTTATTATGGATGAAATTTTATTGTGGGTGCAAGCGAAATGGGACGGGTGGTTTTGGACTTTTTGGAATATTTCAATGTTTTTGGTGTTTTGTAATGTTTTGAGGTTGTTTTTGATCTTTTTGGTTTATGTGAATGTTTAGGTTTTTTGGTATTTGAGGATTTTTAGGATTTTTCTAAAATTTTCAAAAAAAATTTGTGTTATCTAAGATTTTGACCAAGACCTAAAGGGGAAACTGACCTAGGGCCTCGAGAGCTTATCAAATATTAGCCTTACCTACGATATACACATAGAGACCGCGTAGTTCAACTGACTCTGACCAATAACTGTTTATTGATGAGATATGATCATTTCATGGATTATTAGTTTATTGTGATGGACTCCTAACCTAAAGTGTCTCAGGGGCTCAATAGTGATGGTATTGCCTATGTTTAAGCTAAAAGACAACGTAGTTTGACAAGGTAATATTTTTGGATTTTCTGAATTTTTGACCTATTTAGGGGTTTTTGATGTGATTTGATGTTTTGTATTTTTCGCATGATGTTGACAAGTGTATGGATATGTGACAATTTTAGTGATTTGTTTTAGAATTTTGTTGAAAACCAAGCTAGGATTGATTGATCTGGTTGATAGATTACCAATAGTGATAACATTTTTTAGGATGCACAACAAGGCAAGGGTAGTGTTGAACAAAACAAGGATTGCGGAATGATACATATCAAGATGATGATGGATTGATTAGATAAGATAGATCAATATTTTGAAGCTAGGCTTGGAACAAAATCCCTTTGAATTATTTGATGTGATGTTGAAGTGCAAGGTAGATGCAACTAATATTTGATTGTTTGGGTTGATGTTTGATAAAAGATAAAGCTTGATAGGGATCTTCTCATAAAAATGTGTCATGGGATAATGATTTAGATTTTTTCTTACAAATTATTTGACCAATTTGATTTTGTGTTTTTAAAATGTTTAGATCACCACATAAGTTATACGATATAGCTCAAGATTTATTCCAAAAGCAAGATGTAAGTATCTACCCCCAATGTCTAGGATTGTATGGAATAATATGGGTGGATGCATGGATAAATGAATGGATTGATGGATGGTTATGCGAAGGATGCCAATGATTATCTTGTGATAGGATATCATGTTTGGATAGAGTATGCCTCTTTGGATAATGCCTCAAGGCTCAGATAATGTTGGTTAGGAGAGGATCAATGATAGTGACCCATGTCAACATGTTTACCATAAGCAAGTGTGAAGTACATACCAAACTCTTTTCCAACATCAAGATAAGTTAGATTGGATGAAAATGTATTGGATAATGAATCATGGATTTATTATGGATAAGATGGATGGAATGCAAGATTTATTATGGATGGAATGAGATGCTTCCACCTAAAATGGTGCACATAGATTCTCAATTCTACTCATGACGCTTGTTTTCCAATTTTTCATCATGGTACCTGTCCAAAGCGCCACCAAAGTGGTTTTCACTAGAGGACATTTTTTCTCTAGACTATTTTCTTCATTTTTTATTTTTATTTTTTGAAATTTTTTGAAATTTTGTGCTCGTGTTGAACCACCTGGTGATGTTGATATAGATGCTACTGGTGCTGATATAAATTTTATTTCTATCATGATGTGCCAATGATATCCTACTTGGAGGAGTTGTTTGGCTAAGATATGGGCACTTGAATGTAACCCCTAGATTTTTTCATCTTCTTTATCAATACTGGAGTTAACCTTACCTAGATGCACACATAGTGATAGAGTGCCCTTAGAGTGATTATGATAAAGAGTTGTTGTCGATACATAATGAATATGATAGTTGGATACCATGGATGTCGAAGTGGATGGTGGAATGTGTTGAGGGATATGAAATGTAGATGGATTGGTTGATAGTTTGGAATCTTTGATTCTCCAAACTTGGGATGATGAGCAATGATGGGTGGATATGGAGACTCGATTCGGACCAACTTCTTGGTATACCTTGTAGATCTCTCTTGAAGCTTTCTTTTGTATCGATGGATAGTTTTGATGGATGAACTTCCCTTTTTGATTTTTTCCCATAGTTTCTTTGACTAATGGAGTGTGATAGGGATGATTTTCTTTATTTTTCTTTGGTTTCCATTTGAATTTTTCTTGTCCATTTTTCTTTCTCATTTCTTTTTCTTCAATAATTTGCTCTTTCATTTGATATATACCTCTTTCTTTTGGTTGGTCCCAATTAGTGAGTGGAAAGATGCGTGGATGATGATTCATGATATGAATGGTTGGAGTGTTGGTAGCCATTTCATCATAAGGACTCTTCATGTTCCCCATGTTGGTGTTTTCACTAGATAAAGTTGCCCCTAGTATTATGGGAGTATTACTGAAATGCTTCAATTTTTTTGCTAACAAACCATTTCCTATTTGTTCAAGATTATTTAGCTTTGATTCTGCTACTAACGACGATTCATGATATGAATGGTTGGAGCATTGGTAGTCATTTCATCATAAGGACTCTTCATGCTCCCCATGTTGGTGTTTGTGCTAGATAATTTTCCCCTCGTATTATCGAAGTATTATTGACATGCTTTGATTCTGCTACTGAAAAACCATTTCCTTGATGTTCAAGATTATTTAGCTTTTTTTATTTTTGATAATTCTTGACATCCTCATACTCACTTTCTTCAATCTATATGGAGGATGTGTCTAATTTTGGTGCTTCTTCAAAAGGTGTTGATGCTTTACAATCCATATAGGAGTCTTCCTCATGATCCATTTTTTCTTGCTCTTTAAAGGATGTTTTTCGATTCACCATCCATGTAGAGGTCTTATTCATGATCAATTTTTAATATGTCTATGGATTATGTTGTGCCTTGATAATGTGTAAAGATATTAAGAGTAGGAGACTCTTGTTCCTTGGTAATGATATCAAGAGTATGAGACTCTTGTTTTGGATGAAGATCATCTACATGTCCATTAGGAGTAACCATTTCATGGGTAGATGGAGGAGTATGTGATATATGGATATGATCATTATTTGGGACATCTTGTATGGATTGGAGAACACCCATTAGATTATGGTAGTAACTTGGAGATATGGATCTCCTTGATCTTGACTCTGTATGATGTTATCTTCAATATACTTTGGTTCATGTTCTTGACATGGATTAATTTCAAAGGATGGATTGTTTGCAAAGGGTTCTTGAATCTCTTCATTATGCATGGGTATTGGCTCAATATTTTCATGATCTTCAAGTGAATTTAAATCAAGTGTTGAATTAAGGATTTCTTCAATATCGCCAACCATGAGGTCAAATGATGTCAATATATCTTGGAAAGGACCATTACTAGAATTTGGTGAAATATGTTGATCATGCTTTGGAATAAATTCTTGAGGTATGTCATCTAACTCATTGGGTGATGTAGAGACATTTCCAACATGATCATTGGTGGATGAATCTTGAATTTTATCCTCGACAATTGTGGTAGAAACCCTGTCAATGTCTTCAACCATGAGATCAAATGATGTTAATATTTCTTGAAATGGATCATTGCTAGATATTGGTGAAGGATTTTGATAATTATTATGAAGTAAATCTTGAGGTATGTTGATTTTCTGATTGGATGAGGTAGAGACATTATCAATATGATCATCTAAGATTAAATCTTGAGGTATGTTGATTTTCTGATTGGATGAGGTAGACACATTGTCAATATGATCATCTAAGATTAAATCTTGATCATTATCCTTAATAGTTATTATTCCTTGATCAATGAGGTCTTGGATTAGGTTATTTAGTTTGATACAATCTAATGTGTCAAGGCCTTTTGTGCTATGGTATTCACAATAAGCATTATCATCATACCATGAGAACTTGAAGCTAGGTTCACCCGCATTTAATGACTCTGGAAGATTGATAAGTTTACCATAGACTAGCTTGTTTAACGTTGATTTCATTGGATCCCCTAAAGGAGTGTATTCACATTTGGTAGTGTTGTTGTCCATTTCAATATTTGTTGTGATTGAGGTACTTGTTGATGTTATTTTTGATATGCAACGTTTTGATGTACATCCATGTTTTGATGATCGTGAAGATGTTGTTGATGTAAATAAATGTTTTGATGATGTTCAAGGTGTTGCTGTTATAAATCAATATTTTGATTATTTTGATGAGGAATGTATTGATTTTGTGATGGCATGATGTTTTGACCTTGATATTGATATTGATGATTTTGTCAGGTGATGTGTTGTTGAGGTATGAATGAATCCATCCCAAAGTTCCCAATGTATGGATTTAACATGTTCAAGTTTGATAAGTTTATGTTTGGGATGTATTGTTCTTGTGAACAAATGTTGTGATGAGAAACACTCATACTTGGATTTTTTGATTGGATATTGGTGTTCTAGAACCCTAGGTTCATGCTTGTGTTTTGAACACCTAGACTTGTTGGATTTTGAATATTGTATAATGGGTTGATTTATCAATTTGTGAAACTTGTTTGATCTACCATGTGACAAGATATTCCAAAGTTTTGATTAGGCATACCCCTATTTGTTGTGTCATTAGATTTTGTATGATATGATCAACTTATGTATGGATTGTATGATGGAGTTGTAAAACTTCTAGTATCAAACTCTTGTATTCCAAGGTTTTGTTGGTTTAGGTCACTCATAATACATAAACTTTGGTTTTGTTCCTTTTCTTTCTTGTGTTTTTATCTTGTTTCAAAATTGAACCTCTAAGGTGTTTAGGACCAATGATGTGAATGGATGATGAAAGGGGTGAGTGATATGGATGATGAACTTGTAAACTTTGGACAATCACTAGACTAAAGGTTTGATGTTTGATGTTTTGGATAAAGATGCTAATGAACTTGTGAACCACAAAGGTAGACTTATGACCTTTAGGATAGACTTGTTCAAAAGGATGATGGCTAACTTAAAGTTAAATGTATGGAAAAGGATTCATTTGCACAATGTAGTGAAGCTAGGTGATTTGATTGATAATAGCCTAAGTATAGAAGGTTGGTGTGTCCAAAGTTTCAAAGTTGTTTGTGAGGTGAGATGTAAAATGTTTTGATATGGATGGGATGATTGATCTTAATGTTTTGAGAGGGAATTTATTTTACAAGATCAAGGTAGTGAAAAATATGCTTTACCCTTAAAGTGATAAACCTAAGAACTCAATGTTTGGATGGTAGAACTTTGATACAATGTTTGGCAATACATTTCCTTGTTTTCACCGTGTTTCTTGGGAAGATATTTTGAAATTAAAATCAATGTGGGGTGTTCATTTTGATTTAATCTTGGATAAATGAAATTTTTTTTACTACATTCAATGTCTTGATTAATTTCAAACTAAATGTCTACAACTAACAACTTTCCTTTCACAAATCTCAAAATGTGAAGATCAATCTATGCTAAAGCAATAGTCTCGTATGTTAACTTTGGAATAATGTGAATTTTGATATAAGCCTAAATATTCGGAAGCCTTAGAGCTATTGTTTTGAAAAAAAACAAAATATCCTTAAGGACATGAAAATATAGGGATTTTCAAAGGTATTCACACTAACCAAAGGGTTTGAAATTTGAAGAACATGTTGATGTTTGTTTGAATTATTTTAAAACCAATAAATGTATTTATTGACTCAATGAGTGATGGAGATAATGAAATCAGTCACTTAACAAACCTAAAGAATAAAGGTATATCACTTTTTGGTAGGCTTACCTCACCCCCGAAGGAATGATGTAATCCATGAAGATGGAGTGGAAAAATAGGCTATATCAAAGAAATGTAGTGTCTTTATGCACCAAGTAAAAGAGTCCCTTCCCTATTTGCTTTATTTCCTCAACCAAAAACTAGACGTGGTAAGTAACTTTTGGGAGTAGTGCGCCTCCCATGCACTACCTCAAAGAATGTTTCAAAAAATTGGTTGGTTGCTAAGACAAAGTGTTTAATGACATTCTTCAACACAGGGGGTATAAACCATACGTAAGCTACTTAAAGCTTTAGTTGTTCCTGTGCGACCCATTACATTCGAATGAGGATGAGGCATTGTCATGTTACCATGCCCCCATTATAAACTACTTTCTTTCGATTTCGTAAACTTTATATATCCCATCAATAAATGTGCTTTTAGAGTCACTTATATAAGTTCTCCATTGCAGGATGTATCTCATTAGCAAGCCCTTATCTAAAAAAGATAAGAAAAATGCTATCTCTTCACCCAAGATCACATAAAGCGCAATGGGAGAGGATATGTAGCAAGTTCTTGGGGTGGCCAAAAAATTTTGTGAACTTAGAGTGTTTCTCTTCACCCAAGATTGCATAAAGTGCAAGGGGAGTGGATATGCATTAGAAGTTCACACAAGTACGACAAGCACGAAATACACTCATTCACTGGAGAACACCCATTAGATTATGGTAGTAACTTGGAGATATGGATCTCCTTGATCTTGACTCTGTATGATGTTATCTTCAATATACTTTGGTTCATGTTCTTGACATGGATTAATTTCAAAGGATGGATTGTTTGCAAAGGGTTCTTGAATCTCTTCATTATGCATGAGTATTGGCTCAATATTTTCTTGATCTTCAAGTGAATTTAAATCAAGTGTTGAATTAAGGATTTCTTCAATATCGCCAACCATGAGGTCAAATGATGTCAATATATCTTGGAAAGGACCATTACTAGAATTTGGTGAAGTATGTTGATCATGCTTTGGAATAAATTCTTGAGGTATGTCATCTAACTCTTTGGGTGATGTAGAGACATTTCCAACATGATCATTGGCGGATGAATCTTGAATTTTATCCTCAACAATTGTGGTAGAAACCCTGTCAATGTCTTCAACCATGAGATCAAATGATGTTAAGATTTCTTGAAATGGATCATTGCTAGATATTGGTGAAGGATTTTGATAATTATAATGAAGTGAATCTTGAGGTATGTTTATTTTCTCATTGGATGAGGTAGACACATTGTCAATATGATCATTTAAGATTAAATCTTGATCATTATCATTAATAGTTATTATTCCTTGATCAATGAGGTCTTGGATTAGGTTATTTAGTTTGATACAATCTAACGTGTCATGGCATTTTCTGCTATGGTATTCACAATAAGCATTATCATCATACCATGAGAACTTGAAGCTAGGTTCACCCCCATTTAATGACTCTGGAAGATTGATAAGTTTACCATAGACTAGCTTGTTTAACGTTGATTTGATTGGATCCCCTAAAGGAGTGTATTCACGTTTGGTAGTGTTGTTGTCCATTTCAAGATTTTTTATGATTGAGGTACTTGTTGATGTTGTTTTTGATATGCAACGTTTTGATGTACATCCATTTTTTGATGATTGTGAAGATGTTGTTGATGTAAATAAATGTTTTGATGATGTTCAAGATGTTGTTATAAATCAATATTTTTATTATTTTGATGAGGAATGTATTTATTTTTTGATGGCATGATGTTTTGACTTTGATATTGATTTTGTCAGGTGATGTGTTGTTGAGGTATGAATGAATCCATCCCAAAGTTCCCGATGTATGGATTTAACATGTTCAAGTTTGATAAGATTATGTATGGGATGTATTGTTCTTGTGAACCAATGTTGTGATGAGAAAGACTCATACTTGGACTTTTTGATTGGATATTGGTGTTCTAGAACCCTAGGTTCATGCTTGAGTTTTGAACACCTAGACTTGTTGGATTTTAAACATTGTATAATGGGTTGATTTATCAATTTGTGAAACTTGTTTGATCTACCATGTGACAAGATATTCCAAAGTTTTGATTAGGCATACCCCTATTTGTTGTGTCATTGGATTTTGTAGGATATGATGAACTTATGTATGGATTGTACGATGGAGTTGTAAAAATTCTAGTATCAAACGCTTGTACTCCAAGGTTTTGTTGGTTTAGGTCACTCATAATAGATAAACTTTGGTTTTGTTCCTTGTCTTTCTTCTTCCTCTAAGGTGCTTAGGACCAATGATGTGAATGGATGATGAAAGGGGTGAGTGATATGGATGATGAACTTGTAAACTTTGGACAATCACTAGACTAAAGGTTTGATGTTTGATGTTTTGGATAAAGATGCTAATGAACTTGTGAACCCCAAAGGTAGACTTACGACCTTTAGGATAGACTTGTTCAAAAGGATGAAGGCTAACTTAAAGTTAAATGTACATGGAAAAGGATTCATTTGCACACATGTAGCGAAGCTAGGAGATTTGATTGATAATAACCTAAGTATAGAAGGTTGGTGTGTCCAAAGTTTCAAAGTTGTTTGTGAGGTGAGATGTAAAATGTTTTGATATGGATGGGATGATTGATCCTAATGTTTTGAGAGGGAATTTATTTTACAAGATCAAGGTAGTGAAAAATATGCTTTACCCTTAAAGTGATAAACCTAAGAACTCAATGTTTGGATGGTAGAACTTTGATACAATGTTTGGCAATACATTTCCTTGTTTTCACTTTGTTTCTTAGGAAGAGGTTTTGAACATAAAATCAATGTGGGGTGTTCATTTTGATTTAATCTTGGATAAATGAATTTTTTTTTACCACATTCAATGTCTTGATTAATTTCAAACTAATTTTCTACAGCTAAGCAAGTTTCCTTTCACAAATGTCAAAATGTGAAGATCAATCTATGCTAAAGCAATAGTCTCGTATGTTAACTTTGGAATAATGTGAATTTTGATATAAGCCTAAATATTCAGAAGCCTTAGAGCTATTGTTTTGAAAAAAAACAAAATATCCTTAAGGAAATGCAAATATAGGGATTTTCAAAGGTATTCACACTAACCAAAGGGTTTGAAATTTGAAGAACATGTTGATGTTTGTTTGAATTATTTTAAAACCAAGAAATGTATTTATTGACTCAATGAGTGATGGAGATAACGAAATCAGTCACTTAACAACCCTAAAGAATAAAGGTATATCACTTTTTGGTAGGCTTACCTCACCCCTAAAGGAATGATGTAATCCATGAAGATGGAGTGGAAAAATAGGCTATATCAAGGAAATGTAGTGTCTTTATGCACCAAGTAAAAGAGTCCCTTCCCTATTTTCTTTATTTCCTCAAACAAAAACTGGATGTGGTAAGTAACTTTTGGGAGTAGTGGGCCTCCCATGCACTACCTCAAAGAATGTTTCAAAAAATTGGTTGGTTGCTAAGACAAAGTGTTTAATGACATTCGTCAACACAGGGGGTATAAACCATACGTAAGCTACTTAAAGCTTTAGTCGTTCTTGCTCGACCCATTACATTCAAATGAGGATGAGGCATTGTCATGTTACCATGCCCCCATTATAAGCTACTTTCTTTGAATTTCGTAAACTTTATATATCCCATTGATAAATGTGCTTTTAGAGTCACTTATATAAGTTCTCCATTGCAGGATGTATCTCATTAGCAAGCCCTTATCTAAAAAAGATAAGAAAAATGCTATCTCTTCACCCAAGATCACATAAAGCGCAATGGGAGAGGATATGTAGCAAGTTCTTGGGGTGGCCAAATTTTTTTGTGAACTTAGAGTGTTTCTCTTCACCCAAGATTGCATAAAGCGCAAGGGGAGTGGATATGCACTAGAATTTCACACAAGTACGACAAGCACGAAATACACTCATTCATTTTAAATCCTCAAATGAAATGATGACTTTGACATTTTAATAGCACCAAACTGAAGTGTATGTTTGTATTGTTCAATTTTAAACCAACATTGCAATGTTGAGGATGTATGGGTTCAATTTTAATGAACTTTGATTTAGATCATTGCATTGTAAATTTTAAACCCAATTGAAAGCTAGTTGTTCTAAAACATGAAACGAAGCAACATATGATGGGTTATATCATGCCATAAGTGTTTAAAAAACACTTTTATAGTGATATTAAATGGCACTTTTCTCCTTCACCTCAATATTTTATGTTCCTCTCCAAATTTGCAAAATTAGTTAGCCTTAAAAAAAACTAGAAGTCGGTAAATGATTAGAGAACAAATAAACTTGAAAAATTAAGGTAGACATGAAAATTTAACTCTTTATTTTATCTTGCAATAGCATCACTCTGTTAGATAGCATTAGTGAGGTTATTTTGATTTAGCAATAGCAAGGCTATTTCAATTTTGCAATAGCGAGGCTATTTTGTAATAACGAGGCTATTTTGATTTAGCAATAGTGAGGCTATTTCACAAAATTGTGGCTATTTCATAATAGTGACGTTCTAGAAAATTTCAAGTGTCGCTCTACCTTGAAACCTAGAAATCATAGAAAACTCAAGCAAAATTTGTTAAATTTGGTTAGTTCTGCCCTCCTTCTAGCACCAAAATGTGAGTATAATCATAACACAAGCTAAATACACCATATCCAATAGATTTTAAGCAATACCTAACTAGTTAAGCTATACTCCCAATGAAATTCTTGAAAACTATTAAATAAGGAAGCCATTAAACATAGACATCAAGAAATGAATAATGAAAACCTATTCTAATGCCTCAAACCTCATCCCATTGGGAAATTGGTGCTACATTGATGTGGAATGTCATCCCTTTCCCAATCCCTTAGATTGAAACAAGCTTGATTTGATAGATTGATGAGTGAGAATGAAGATTTGAACCACAATGGATAAAAATTACTCAAATGAATGCTAATGGATGAAAGTGTGGATGCATTTCAACAACATAACTTTCCTCAAATGATTGTGGATCCTTTTCTCCAAGAAATGAGGAGCATTTATAGGAGAAAATGGCGAATCAAGGGGCAAGATTGATTTGATCAACCAATAGATGAGATGTAATGAGAGGTGAAGGCATGGACAAAGCATTCTCATCAATGGATGAGAATGCAAGTTGGCATGGATCAAAGAGTTAATCAATGGCTCTCATTCATTCAAAGAAGCACACTTCCTAAAATTTAGGAAGTTTGTTAGGAAGTTTGTTACAAAGAAAAATTCTATTTTGGAGTTCAAATGGAAGAATATTCCAAGGGAATATTCCCTTGCAAGTGGGAGGGTGAGAGAAATTATCAAATTAGATAATTAAAATAAAGTTTTAATTGTGCAAGTTGAGTGAAATTAGGATTCTTATTAAATAATCAATTTATTTAAAGAAATAGGTTCAAAAGATGTTTAATTCAATAATTAATATTATTTAATTAAATGAGAGGGCATAATTAATTTAATCAAATAATTTGTTTTACCTAATTAAATAAGATTAAAATTAATGTGAAAGGGGGTGAATTAGCCAAATAATAGGGATCATTTGATTAATAGGAGAAATTGATGAATTTAGTTAAATAATGAAGATTATTTAATTAAATGGTCAAAAAAGAGGTGATTCAAGACGAAATGGTGTTAGTAATCAAATTCAAGTGTGCAATATCAGACAGGGTAATTTTAAGTGTCTACAGATTCAATATCTAAATTTGTAGGAAGAAACACAAATTTTATAAGACCAAAGCATGATATCTCAATATATCATGAACATGTAACATGTTTTATTAGAGTTGGAACAATATCTAAGCTCTAGGAAGCATGATATAGTAATATATAATCAATAAATAAGCTCTAAAAAACATGTTATAAAAATACATGATCAATGAGTAAGCTCTAAGAAGCATGCTTTACCAATGTAGGATCATAGGTTATGAACATAGTTGTAACAAAAAACAAAGGATAATGCTAAAGAAAGAAGGAAACATAAGCTCATAATAAATTAAAGTGAATGGGTAAATGAGACATAAAGAGGATGTTGATAGTGAAAGAAAAATGGAAAACTAAACATTTTCCCCAAGTGGGGAAGATGATCATGAAACCAAAGTTATACTTGGTGAAATAAGTCCACAAAAATGAGCAAAGTTTAATATAAAGGTCAAAATGTAAGGACATGCAAAGAAAAAAAACTAGAAGGGGGCATCACATAATTTATAAATCCCAAATATAAATAGCAATTAATAAGTGATATGAAAAACACAACACATGTTTAAAGTCACTTATATCAACATGAACCACTAAAGATGTCTTAGCATCAACCACATGCTAACTAGGAACATGGAAACATTAACATAAAGCTAGGAAAAGGAAAATTAAAAGTATAAAATATAGTAAGCAACGATACAGATATCTAATCAATGTATCCATATCTCAAAGAAGTTGGTTTATCTCTTATATCATTTTAACCCTTAATATATGGTTCATTATCATGAAAAATAGGTTCAATGTATGTATAGTTCCTATGGATAGTATAGGGACAAGGATTGGAAGATAAATGACTATATATTATTGCTAAGTACATGATATATCCTAATGTGAACTAAGCTCGAAAAGGTATGCAATAAAAGAATTGAGAAAAATAGTAAAATAAGTGCAGAGAAAATAGGATGAATCAAAACATTATATACCTCTACCACTTAGATATAATAAAAATTCATTAATAAATGATATCATCATCTATCTACATAAAATTAGCAAGATAAATAATTCATATGTAAAGATGCATTCATAGAAATATTATAATCATAATGTAATAATTAATTTACTAAGGATTATAATATCACCATGCAATGTAGAATAGTATAATTGACTACATCAACATGAGAATGTAATAAGGTAAATTATCAATATGCATACAATCATTATGAGATATATTACTAGGTGAAAATATATTATAATATATATAGGGATCACATGAGTTTTAGATAAATGACCATGATCGTGTATAAAAGAAGGTATTTGATCAATATAACATGGCTATATAGAATTGTAATGACATGTACTAGGAATATCATCATAAGGCGCAACAATTTTATGTGTATTTAGATAATGTGTACCCTCTCATCATTTAATGTATCATGCATAGTGTTGGGATCTATATCTATATCATATGTATCTACCCTTCATGATAGATGTATCATGAAGTGGATCATGTGAAGTGAAGGTGCTTAAAGATATAATGCAATTAGAATCAATCAAACAACTATCACTCTCCATATAGGAAATATGTAAGATACGATAATCAAGTAGGAGCACAATAGAATATTCAATTGGGTAGGTAAGGTGACGATTAACTCCCTAAATAAATAAAATAAATTTTAATGATCAGTGCCTTCATAGACAATGTGATTCCCTTCATATGATTAAATTTCATGAGTGCATCTAGGATAAAAGGATGATATGTCAAAAAGTATAAAAAAATGTCAAAATCAATGATAGAAGCATGAATAGATGACAAGTGTAAAGGAACGTGATATTTCATGATGTAAAACAAGGGCTTCTAGTCAAGAATGTAGAGTTATAAAAGATGTAATAAAGGTTCAAAACCTTTATAAGAGTAAAGAAAGGAAATAAAAATACGTATTCATATATTTGTATCAAAATTTTAATCATCAATCCAATTAAAAATTGTAAATTTAATACAAGAGTGGGTAGGGTTCAGTAGTGTGGGTGAAAAGGATATGAAAATAAAGAACATAAACCCTATTATAAAAATATATAAAATAATAAAGCACAATGATGTAGAAGGTAGGGTACCCTGAAAAAAGGTCGGATATGTAGGATCAATGGGTTTAGAAAAATATAAAGGGAAAAAAAATCTTAAGAGTGACCTAAGCTAATCCAATCAAACACATATAAATAAGAATAAATTATCTAGGTAAACAAATAAAAGTTAGATTTTGATGCTTTTTAATGCTTGAATATGGGAAATATAAATAGAAAATTAGTGTCCTTGGGTCAACAACTAAAAATAACTCTAAAAATAATGTGAATATGAATCTAATGTGCCTTATAATATGGAACAATAAATAATAGCTGAGTTATTGCCTTGAAATTAGAATATTAAGATGTGACTATGTAGGGATGAGTTTGATTATTTGGGGTGGATTTGTAACCATGAACTTTCTCTTCACCCTTGAACTTGACTTGTGTAATTTGTAGATTAATCTTCTTTAGTTTGCATGATATATATTGATTTCTTTTATGCTTCTTGATGTGTGTAAGAACTTGCATTTGTTGTATGATTGATCCATGAGAGCATTAAATTCCTTAATAACCCCTTGAAATTGAACAGTATAAAAAACAACAATCTCCATTCATGAAAATGCTCCTAGAATTTGGTTGTGAAATGATAAGTTCCATTTAGAGAACCAATTATTAAAATATGTAGATTAAAATTAATTCCTTAATTTCCATATAATTAGAATGAATTTATTTAATTCCTTTAAATGAAAGGCCACAAAAATATATTAGTAAACATTATGTTTGGTCATCCTTAGGGAGGAAGGATGAAGGATGTAGGATGCAGATTAAAAAGAGTAGGTTCCATCAAGATAAATTCACTTTTAAATAAGATTTTAGAAATAGTAAGAGGTAAGAGGAAGCAAAGAAATCTTTCTCCCTAAAAAATGAATGAGTGGTAAACAACTATAAGAAGAAAATATAAAAAAAATATGAATACATCTTTGAAAATAAATTTAAAGTTTCATTACAAACAAGAAAAATTTAAAATGTATTGAATATTGTTAATAGGTTGGATATTATATTCCTTTTTATTTGAAGATTATTAATACTTTGTTTTTTGGATAAAATATGCATTACACACGTAATATATTATTAATATAAAATTATGAAATAACAAAGTAGAGAGGCAACAACTAGGCTCATTCCAAAAAAAACTATCAGCAAACTAATAGGTCTTTTACAAAAACAACTATGAAAGTATTAAAAAACAAATAAAATGACCTTAACAATTGTTAATTCCTTACAAAAAGATTGTCATAGAATTTAGTTGCTATCATGTCCACTATTTGCTAATCTTCATCATACAATTGTTAATTCCTTACAAAAAGATTGTCCTAGAATTTAGTTGCTATCATGTCCACTATTTGCTAATCTTCATCATGCTTCTGAATGGGGGTCATAGTGTAATGTGACCCCTCAGCACTCTACAACTGGTTGAATTTGACAGTCCTCCTCGCTTCTCTGATTTTTCCTTTTTTTAAATCTATTTCATAATCAATTCATAGTAAAAAACGAAATAGCAAAAGCGAAATTGATTCCAATCAACAATTTGCTTTAACCGGTTTAAGGGAATAATAGGGAAAACTTATTGTATTTGGAAAAGGTAATTAATATTCGAAATTGGGAATCTGTTGTCAGTTCTCTGAATTTAATAATTGTGACATGAACACTGTAGATGGATGCCTCGTGGATGGTCTACAGCCTTCTCTTTCTTTTGCCAACCTCTCCATTTTACAATAAATACCCGACGAGGATGTGGGGATTTCACACTTCATCCACAAAGTATTTTGTTGTCTTTGATTTTAGTTATTTCAGATCTTCTGTCCTGTGGTGAAGATGTCTTGCTGTGGTGGAAAGTGTGGGTGTGGAGGCAACTGCAATGGCTGTGGAGGGTAACACACATCTTTATTGTTAATGGGTGTTAATGTTTTTTATATATTCAATTGGAGAATAGAAATAAATGTTTAAAGGAAAAAAGGAAAACAGATCATAATGGTTTATGATGTGATCCAGGTGCAAGGCCTTCCCAGAGAAGGCTGTAGAGGGCTCAATTTTGGCAGGCACTGCTTCCGATATGGTGTAAGTTTCTTCTTTATTTTTTTAGGTACTCACAGTTTTGCAATTATTAAAATGTAAAAGGGTAAAAATGAAGTTTTTAATGGTGTTATTGAATGATGTGAATGAAAATGCAGGCATAATGAGGAAATGAGTGTGGCAGGCGAGAATGGGTGCAACTGTGCAAATGGGTGCAACTGTGGAGGCTCCTGCACTGGCAATCCTTGCAATTGCAAATGATACACCGACATATATTAACATTATTATCATTATCTATTTAATATTACCGTTGGTATATTGAAATGAAGGTTTGATTATTATAATGTCAGCAAAAGACAGTCATGATGTATTATGCCACCACATGACTGCAATTAATATATAAGAATATTTTAATCCATGATTATAATTGGGTGTTTTAAATGAAGTGAAACAAATCTTTGTTCTCATTTTTAGCTTGGGAAATCCGTTTATGCCCAATTTTAGAGCCGTCATCACTTTTCCAATTTCTTGTTTCTATTTAATAAACTTTCAAAATAAATCGGTAATTTATGTTACACAGTTGTATTTAGTCATATGTTATTATGTTTTCCTTCTGAAAGGATCTGCTCGATGATTAGAAACTGTATTTTTAATGGGACAGTGAACAGGCTTTTGTAGAAGTATTCTTACTGTACTTTTAAAAATATTGGTCAAGAACAATCTTTACTGAAAGATAATGAATCGTACTTTTACTCTCTAAGTTTCCTACTGTATTGTTTGTTTAAATGATTTCCGTCCCATGAGTAATCAAAGGGGAAAAACGCCTCGTTATACTAGAATTCCACCACATATGAGTGTTTTATCTGCTGTAAATTTGTTGGTTCAAACGTCCTCTCCACCACAAGGTAATAGACAGTCTCGTAGCCCTCGTCAAGAGGTGGAAGAAGAGAAATCTGTCCCTGAAAAATTGGGAATACAATTAGGAGAGTTCTCTTCACACAACCAGAGGTAATTTGTGTAAAAGAAATTTCTACTTGGGAGGAAATGTGCATAGACCCTCATTTTTCATGAACTGTATCTCAAGGAATGTCAAGGATCTGGCAAACCCAAACCACAAATTCACTGTGTAGGATTTTCAGCTGAGATTTATTCCTTTAAACATTCTTTGTTTTCAAAAGATCAAGGTTTCTGGTTTTCTACTCTTAGCCATGTGTCATGTCATATGATTAAGGAGCATTTGTTTGAGGAGTAATTGTGAACAAGGACAAAGAACCATGGTAATGTTAGTGGATGTCATGTAATTCTATCTTTCAGACGTGTGACTTCATAAATCTTAAAGCTTGGCACCAACATCTAAGGCCAAGGAGTGTTATCATAGGTGACATGGGCAAGACTCATAATTAAATTGTAACATGAATAGACTAATGATTGTGAGTGGGTAGGTTTACCTTCATCTTTGGGCTTACTTAAATTTAAGAGGGTATTTTATAAAGGTATCTTTTATAAGACATTTAACTATGATGCAACATGATTAAATTGATAGCAATCATACCCAAAGATTTACCACTAGAATAAAAAATAACTAGCTATTTGTAAGTCTATTTATGAAATTGATAACTACACCCTTGTATATGCACCCAAAGATAATAGTTTCCCCATAAGTGAATCCACGTGAAATTTTATACATAAGTGTAATTTCTAGGCATGCATGATATAATTCTTTAATAATCTAAGTAGTTGGTAGTCACTTGATATGTTCCCTAAGTTATATCACCAAACCATGATAATCATATGCATGATATAATTCTTTAATAATCTAAGTAGTTGGTAGTCACTTGATATGTTCCCTAAGTTATATCACCAAACCATGATAGTCATATGTAGGACTCTAATCTACTCCTAAACAAATGAGGAAAGAGGAATAATTAAGTAAAATATGTTTCGTCTATCACCAACAAGATTAATGCCTACTCCATTAGGCAATAGAGTCATAACTTGCAAGAAAGAAGGGTACACACTTGCAAAGAATAAATGGAACTTGATGTGTACACACATCCAAATCAAAGATAACACTTCAAGCAAACTGACATGCTTAATAACCCATCTCAATACTCCAAGAGCCCACATGAAATAGATGAAAGAGCATTACAAATAACTTACACAAATTTATCTCTCTTGTTACATCCATACCGATAAATGTGGTAAGAGAAGATCCACAACTAGGTTTGAGCACCTCCCTAAATAATTATAACTACAATGGAGACATCAATTTACATGCATTATGTTCATTACATACTTTTCCTATGATTTACACAATATATCCCATCCATTTACAAAAACTTCCATCACTTGATTTAAATTGTTAGAAATAAAAAATTCAAAAACAATATTTAGACTTGGTTATATTCAAACATTGTTTAATTCAAATATAGAAGTGAAAGAAAAAGATTCACTTAAGGATTAATCTATACAATTTTATAGTATTCAAATTTTGAGAATAAAATGATAGAACAACTAATGCTAACAACCAATTTATTTATTTTATAGCATTTAGTAATGATTTAATGGAAGTCACTAGATCTCTACAACTCGCTATTTAAAATAAGAACACATGAACTTTGTCACTATATCTAACTATTAGTATTTTGAATTGATTTTACTATACCCCAGCTAGATATAAATTTATTTAATTGATTAAGTTGTAGTTAAAATATATACAAATGCCTAAAATGCCAATCAAATTAGTAGAATCATTCAATATTCATATTCAAGTTAGAAATCTAATTTTCCATCTAAATTCAGGAAACATAACCTTTGTTACACTGAATTTGTAAGAATAAATGCTTAGGAGAATAGATGATATATATACACAAAGTAACTTCTTAGTTTTACAACCACCTCTAGGTATTAAATATTCAGCCTTATGTTTTGCAAAAACGACATTACCCACAATCAAGTTAAATTACTTAAATTCAATTTAGTTAACCGAGTCATTAGTATTAACTCCTTTTGATAACAATTTGATGAAGAATTTCAATATCAGAATTTAATAACACACAATTATAATATTATAAATTCATATGAAATGTAGACATGAATATTATACTTTTAACTTTGAGTCTTGTCATTTTAGGAAAATGAAGAATTAGTTATATTTGGCCATTATGATTACTATTGGTAGAGAAATGTTTAGAAACCTATCTCTCCCTTTGTAAGTTAGAATTAAGACCCTGCACTTAACCTTATCAAATTAGAAGGTCTTTAGTAAATTTAAAATTCTTTTCAACAAATTATGAGTTGCCTCATGTTGGGATTTGGGTTTGAGTTTCCCTAAAGCATGTTTTGTTCAAAAAATAGGAATTGTGTCTTGTATAAACAAATAAAATTGTGGGCATGACATTTACAGTCCTCGTTCAAAGTACCTTTGAATGAAGGGGCCTTATTTTGAATATATTCAAGGACCTTCATTCGAAATTATGTTGTTTCTATTTTTTTTTAAATGAAATAAGGTCCCTTTTTTCCATTTTTGGAAATTACATTTGTTCAAAGGTTCTTTTACATTTTACACCTTCAAAAAATGTATGTTTTGACTCACCTTTGAATGAATATGTTTCCAAATTGTTTCCCACAAGTTCCAAGTTGAAAACACTAGCATGTCACAAGTTTGGGACTCACTATTGTGGGTTTACCGAAGATAGAGATAGGAAGTGATGTATAGAGATCTAGGTATAGAGAAGGATATATATATATGGGTAGAGAGATATGGAGAGATAATGAGATAAAGATAGAGGGAGAGATGGAAGAATAAATAAGGAGAGATAGAGATAGAGATGCAAAGATATATATATATATAAAGAGAGAGAGAGAGAGAGAGAGAGAGAGAGAGAGAGAGAGAGAGAGAGAGAGAGAGCGAGTGAGAGAGAGATCTAGGAAGAGGGAGGAGGAGAGAGATGGATGGATAGAGAGACATGTCTAGAGATAGATGGGGAGAGAGGGAAATAGAGGTGGAGATAAAGATAGAGGGAGAAAGGAAGAGGGAGAAAGGAAGAGGGAGACAAATAGATAGAGATAGAGGTAGAGAGAGATAAACATTGAGAGAGATACGGAGATAGAGAGGAAGAGATAGAGAGATATAGAGGAAGAGGGAGAGGTAGAGAGAGATATATAGATGGTGAGATAGAGTGATAGAGATACAAGCAGATATAGAAAAATAAATAGAAGTATAAATAGATAAATAGAGAGGGAGAGAGAGAGAAATAGGGGAGATGGAGAGAGAGAAAGATAGAGATATATGGGAAGAGAGAGAGATGTGAAGAGAAAGGGAGAGCTCGGTAGAGATAGAGAGATGTATAGGGGATAGGGAGAGCAAGGGAGGAAGAGATGGGGAGAGATAGAGAGAGGGAGGGAGAGAAACAAAAAGAGATGGGTAGATGGAGAGATAGAGAAGAGTGGGGATAGATGGAGAGATAGGTGGAGAGAGAGAGAGAGAGGGAAAGGGAGAGAGAGGAAGATGGATACATTGAGAGGGAAATATGGAAGAAGATTGGGGGAGAGGGGGAGATAGCTAAATATATAGAGAGGGAGAGGGAGAGGGAGAGGGAGAGGGAGAGAGGGAGATATATAGCTAGAGGGTGATATAGAGAGATATAGGTAGATAATTATATGGATAGAAAGAAGATATAGAGTAGGAGAAATGGAGTGATTAAGAGAGAGAGAGAGAGAGGTATATTAAAATGTGAGGTAAGTTATATTGTGTGCAATGGGTACATTGAAGAGGTCTTTTAAAGGTTAATTATAGTTTCTCTTTCTCAATCTCTTTCCCTTTGTATTCATTATATTTCTCAATCTCTCATGCTCTATCTCTCTTTTTCTATTCCTCTCTCTTTCAATGTGTGCCTTCATCTCTATCTCTCACTTTCTATATATATATATATATCTTTATCCATCTATCTCTATATTTTTTTTCTATCTCTTTGTCTATCCCTATTAATCTCTTTCCGCTTATCTTGGCATCTATCTATCTAAATCTCTATTTCTATCATTCTCTATCTTTTGAGTTTCTCTCTCTTTATATATATACCTCTCTCTATATAGAATTCTTTATCCTTTTCCTCCTCTCTCTTGCTCTCTATTCAAAGGTCAATTAAACTACTAGTTTTTTAATATGTTAATTTAATTTATACTATATAAAAATATAATAATTATTAATTATAATAGTTTATATTTATTTTTAATAATTTTTATTATATGATATAATATATAATAGTATAATTTATATAATATAAATAGGATTATATTAAATATAATAATAAATATAATCATATTATATTATCTTTATTTTAATTATATAAAATATATTATTATTTTTTTAAACAAAAGTGTCAAGCCACTAAACCTTAATATATGGTTTGTTTTTATAAAAAGTAGGTTTGGACAATGTATGTATATGTAATGTTCCTAGCATAAAATTTTAACACAAAGATTGATTTGTGGGTTGAATTCAATGAATAACAACATATGAACACAAAGATCACTTTGATATAATAATAAACTAAAGAATTCCAACCACATATATGACATAATAAATGCAACTCACTAAGACTGATCCAGAATGATAAAATGTTCCCTCAAATCAACAATACTATTACTATCTTCCTTATAGATTCCTTGAAGCTCACATGCAATCCCTGAATGGTAGTGACCTCAAGTCACCAAAGGGGTTTCATCCTCTAATCCTAGTGATCACTGGGTTTTCATCCACAAAAGGGTTTAGAACACAAGTGTCCCTAAATACAAAAGAATGGCATAATCCATTGATGCTTATTACAACTAGATTTTCAACTCCCTATATCTATATGCTAATAATTTCCCTCAAGGAACAAGTCGGCCTTGAGCCAAAATGGCGACAAAGCCCAAATTTTGAATTTCACAAATTATAGTAGGTCAACCTTAAGGGCTAAAGCAGATTCTTTTGGAATTATCATGGGGCCATTATTTTTGATAAATTCAATGGGAGAATAGAAAGAAATGTATTTTTTTATAATAAATTAAAGTGGTTTATGATGTGATGCAGGTGCAAGGCCTTCCCATAGAAGGTTCTAGAGGGCTCAATTTCAGCAGGCATTGCTTCTGATATGGTGTAAGTTTCTTCTTTCTCTTTTGGCTACTCACAACTTTGTAAAGGGTGAAAAAGAAGGAGGTTTTAATGGATATTGAATGGTGTGAATGAAAATGCAGGCATAATGGGGAGAATGGGTGCAAGTGTGTAGGTGGGTGGAACTATGGAGGCACCTGCACTGGCAACCCTTGCAACTGCAAATGATTTATCAGTATATCAACACTATCTATTTAATATCATATTTGGTATATTAAACCAAGGCTTGAATATTATGATGTGAGGAAAATTCATGCATGATGCTAGCACATGACTTTATTAATATATAATTAGATTTTAACTATTGATGATAATTATTTTTTATGGTATTATAAAAAAAAATTATGTGTCTATTAATATCTACACAAGCATTAAGGATTGATATAGTGATTTTTTATATATATGTACTATTAAGTTTCTAAAATTTATTTAGATCTTTTGTTGGTGATATTCATACAAAGGCTAAGATTCTTCAAGTGTATTGTAATAACTAATTATTGAATAATATATTGAATCACTTTGTAATGTGAAGATTTTCACTTGAAAGAGTTTTGTCTATGTAAATCATTGTGTTATGGTATATTTT
The DNA here is from genome assembly GCA_007258455.2 of Sequoia sempervirens. NCBI lineage: Eukaryota > Viridiplantae > Streptophyta > Pinopsida > Cupressales > Cupressaceae > Sequoia > Sequoia sempervirens. The sequence continues at coordinate 70,698,102 of VDFB02000008.1, forward strand.
TATGTTTATTTCCTTATAAATTTAAGATATTTTGTTTTTGCATTTAGCTCCTCTCCTAAATTAGTGTAGGAATTGTATTCCACAACTCTACTTCCTTTCAAGTGAAAGTAAACATGTATTCAACATTAAAGTGAATAGAAGGTGCTCCTATAAAGCATATAGATATGGATGAAAATTTTGTATGGACTCTTTGTAATGAATGTCAATCTTGAAACTTGTAACATGAAATTTCATGACTGAAATCTAATCAAAATTTGCAATAGGAATTAATAATAACTATTTAATAATGTTAATGAGAAAAATATAAAATCAAAAGGAGAGATATGGTTCCACAAGAGCATGCCTACAACAAAAATTTGATATGTTTGTAAAGTAGCTTCCAAAGGATATGGTTGTGGTTGAAAGGTGGAAAATTGTTGCTTTCTATGCTTGGGAGATAGAATAACAATCTTCACTCTCTCTCATTCAAGAATAAACCCTAGATATCTCAATGCAAATGGGAAAGAGATCTTGCAATAGGGTTGTCCTAGGGGCTAAATGTAAATTAATGAGGGGTTCACCACCAAGTTAAGAATTGGAAAGACAAATGTAATGCAAGATGAAATGCTTAAACCCTAATTCAATGCAAAGCTTCACTAAATGACCTAAAAATCTAAATGAAACAGAACAGAAAGCTACAAGATAGAATGTGTACACTTGGAAATTTAAAGATAACTGGGAGGAGGTCTGAAATGCTAGAAATTTTGACTTTGATGTTGAGTGAGACTCATTTTCGAAGTTGGGCGAATTAGTCCTAGATTTGAGTTTTTGTGTAGAAATGGGAATCTGGTAAATGGGTATCTGAATCTCTAAAAATATGAATTTTGACCTAGACTAGGACTCATTCGCCAAAAGTGCCGAATTAGTCTAGTTATGGATTTTTGAAACTTCAAGGTCTAAATCTGGTCTTCAAGGTCTACTTTGTGCTTCCCAACTGATTTTTGGATATGAAACCTTGATCTACAACCTGTAGAAGTTCTCCAAGTATCTCATATGCAAGGTGACAACTTTGACAACTTTATGCACTTTGACAACCTTCTCCAAACTTTCTCCACATGTGTCTTCAATCTAAACCTACAAATCACACACTAAAGAGAGGGGAAAATGTTGTTTTGTTAGTGGAAAGGTGTTTTCCTTGGTGAAACCTCATTTTGGTAATCAAACCTTGAAATAGAATGAAATAGGAATGGAGAATGATGAATGAACAAAATATGATGTTGCAACTCACCAAACCCTAGCAATGAAGTGCACTACAAACATGTATGAGATGGCTCCAATGGATGTAGATCTTGACTCTTGCTTGAATAGGATAGATCTTGAAAGAAATGCTAGCTTGAATCATAAAACCCTACATCACAATTATTAGCTCAAAAAAAAACATGATGCATGAAATATTTGACATGATACTTGATGCTTGAATAATGCTCTCAATGCTTGATAATCTGCTCTTGAAGACACTTGAATGCTCTTGTGAATGGTTGAATGCTCTTATGAATTCAACTTGCTATAAGAATGCTCAGTCAACTTGCTAGGTGTAAAATAAGTGAAAGAATGTATTGTATTTATACTTAATTATGCAAGAATTCTCGAAATTACAACACTACAAGCCGACATCAAATCTAGGAGGATAAACTCCCCCCAAAAATTTGAATTAATTTTGATTTTGGGCCACATGGGACTCATTCGCCCAAGGTGGAAAATGAGTCCCATTGGGCATAATTTATGGGACCATTTTTAAAATGCTTAGATAGGTGTGAAACCAAGCTCGGGACCCAAAAACCTAGGTGGAACTCATTCACCTAAGGTGGCGAATGAGTCCCAGATCACTAAAACTGGACCATTCAACTTGAAACACCTGAATTATGATTGGATATTGATTTGTGTCGATATTATCCTCAAAAAGATGCATTAAATGAGGCTTGTGGATGCAAAATAAGGCCAATTAAAACATAAAGAAACCCAATTATTAATTACAACCCTAGAAAAGTGTGAAAGTGTGTTACAACACTTTACAATACCTTAGATACAACAGGATTAAGGTACATTTTGATTAAAAAGAGGTTTATCAGATTTAGTTAATTGATAAAACCTTAGAAAAGTGTGAAAGTGTGTTACAACACTTCACAACACTTTAGAAAAGGTACCATTCAAGACCTAATGTGAGTGTGTTAAAAACATTACAACACTATGTCAGGGAATTATTAGGCTCAATTTTACAAGGAAGTCCAAAACAAGTGTGAAAATGTCACTAACGATATTTTTTGACACTACATTTAGCCCCCACTTTAGTGAGAGCATGAACTAGCTTCAAGCTCACACTAAAGTAGACAAACTTACTTCAAGAGGGGTTCAAGTGCACCAATACCGGTAAGATGGGATGACAATGATCAAGAGGGGTGATCAATCCCCCAGGATCAAGATCCCATGGAAAACCAACATAGGCACAAAAGAACACACATGGAAATGATATAAAGAGAATCATAAAGGCACCATCATACACTGCCCAACACAACTTGAGAAAAGTAAAACATAACAAAAAGGGTTGGATCAAGCTTCGACCGTTTATCCATCGCGATGTGGATCAGATCTAGATTGTTTGTCCAAAAATTTCCCACTCACTCTAAGGAAATAGAACTTTAGGTTGTCAACTGGGTGAGGAATCCAAGAAGGTGAGAAACATACACTCATGGCTGGTATGCACTCACACACACACATGTTGCTAAGGGAAATTCATGCCTTAGTCGGACTTCCCGTCAAACCATACCAAAGTTATACCTCCTGATAAATTTAATAAGGCACCACGCAAAAAATAATTTTCAAGCTTCATGAGGAAAGAAAAAATTTGTATGCTTGGAGCTCATGAACAAACAAGATGGCTCAACAGACATGTAAGGTGGGCATATAACTAAAAATGAAAATGAAACAATAAGGAACGTTCAAAGGAGTCTTTCTTAGTTCATGTGAGGTCTTTACCTTAGAGGACATTGTGCCTAATGTCTCCAAGAGAGGACCAATCAAAGAATAGAAGATTCAGAACTTAGGGGATGCAGTGCATTAGATCAAGCCACTAAGAGGAATATAATATGTTGAGAGAGATCACACTCTTGAAGGACATCACACCCAATGTCAACCACAAAGCAAAAAATACATTGTATAAAGTAAAAAGATTGCACCATAAGCCATGAAAAAGAAAAATGCAAAAGAATAATACCAATGTATGCCCCCACTTTAAAGAAATTGCTAAACACCATACTGTGGGAAATTACTTTAAAGTAGCAAATGATAAATGCTAACAATAAATAAGCCATGAGAGCTAATTTGGAAAGCCCTATGCCAAGTCATATGTTTCCAAATAAAGATACATCATGCAAAAAGAAAGGAAAAGAGAGGGGTTGCCCCCAAAAATGAAAATCAAAACACATGAGGGATCCATGGATTTGGGGTTAGTATATTGTTGCTACAATATTTTTAGAGAGCTCAGAACTATCAGCATTCCCCAAATACTCATAGAACTGGAAGAATGACACAGAGAAAGTGAAAACAAGGAAAAACCTTTTGGGTCAACATGGAAGAGACATGCATGTCTCAACGCCTTGTGTCATCCCCAAAAGGAAAACACAAGAAAAATGAAAATATTTTGGGTCAACATGGAAGAGACATGAATGTCTTGACACCTTGTGTCATCCCTAAAAGGAAAATAAAAGGGAACGAAAAGATAAAGGAAAAGAAAAGGAAAAGATTTTGGGTCAACATGGAAGATACATGAATGTCTCGATGCCTTGTGTCATCCCCAAAAGAAAAACAAAAGACAAATGAAAAGATGCACAACATAGAGAATAATGAAGGTACAAATAGAGGAATGTCACAAAGAGAGAGAACATCAAACAAAATGTCACAGGGGATCACATTACGCACATGCAATAACACCAAAGAAAGAGGAATAATGCAAAAGACTAGTACGGAACATGTGAGTCAACCTAGCTAATGGACAACTTGGAGAAATGCACTACTAGGAAAAGGCTATCTATTTCTTGTCTGAGCCATTATGTGTAAGACAAGAATGAGCCAAGGTAGGTGGTGGGAAAGATCATGTAATGGTGAGAATGCAAGATTCTACAACTATTACATGATAAGAAGTGGAAGGGTCCCACTTTAAGGGACTATATGATATCAAGCTTTTGAATATTTATTCTAAATCACGACACTCATCAATACTATGTCCAAGCATTCTATGGTATTAACAATGCAATGTATTTGTGTTCTTAGGATTTGGTTTTTGTCCTCTTATTAGAGGTAATATGATCAATCCTCTATATAAAAATATCTGCAAATTTCTCTCAATGTTAGTAGGTGGATAAGGGAATTGAAGTTTCTTTAGTTTATAAGGTCTTTTGCGCTTGCTAGATTCACCAATTTCTCTAGTTGATTTTTGAGGAGGAGGACCAAACATGATCTCTTATTCCTTGAGAAGCACCGGTTGTTCTCTAGGAAGGACATTCATGTCAGGAGGAGGATCTTGATATCCTAACCCTTTAGTTTTTTCAATTGGTATTTTCTCTAAGAGTTGATGAATTTCATGTTAACTTGTTGTATTGCATCCTTGTTTACTCAATATTGTGAATACTTTTCCATATGTCTCTTCTAGGTTGATGGGAGTATCTGTCACTTTGTTAATATAGAATGGTTTGGTATTTTCTTGCTTAGAGGAACTAGGTTCACCTATTGTAGGGAACTTAGGTTCAAATTTTGTTTTAGTTTCATGATGTAAGTACCCAAACATCTCAAGGGGTGGTATTATAGGAGGTTTTGGTTGTTTCATTGATGGATAAAAGGATGCATTAGATTCAAGGTTGTTAAGACAATCATTTAGGAACTTATCCATGATGTCATCATCTTCTCCAATGATGTCAACATCACGAGGAGGAAATGCATTAGGAGTTGGGTGAGCATGAGTAAGTTCAATTTCATTAGGATCATTTCCAAAAGCACAACTTGACACATCCACTAAGGACTTCAAAGAAATCCAAAGCTTACCAAAGCACATATCCATGATGAAATGTAATGTAAATTTCAGATTCTAAACTCTGAAATGTAATGTTGTAAATGCAACTTTGAATTTGAGGCAATGCACAAGATGAACTAATTTAAACTAGATGAAATGAATTGGATGAAATAGAAAGTTTGTAAACTGGAACATAAAGGTTATAACAGAAAATAGAAGCTTAGAAACAATGTTTTAAATGTTGGAAAATGTAGTGCAGAATCTGCACTGGGACTGATTCGCCCAAGGTGGCGAATGAGTCCCAATTGGGATTTTTTTTAAAAAATTAAAAAAATCAATTGATTTTAATGCTTTTAATGTTGTATGCTCTGTAAACTAAGTGTAAATGCAGTTTTAAGATGATTTTCAATGATTTGAGATGCAAAAATGCAACCTATATGCACTTTCACTAACTTTTGCAAGACTTAGAAACCCTAGAATGCAAAATGTGATGCAATGTTAATGCAATCAAGATCTAGGATAATGATGGACTCCAAATCATAAAATGAAATGTTCTAAATAAATTTTCACCAAAATGCAAGGGGGAAAATTGTTGCTTTCTATGCTTGGGAGATAGAATAACAATCTTCAATCTCTAGCTCTCATTCAACAACAAACCCTAGATATCTCAATGCAAAGGGGAAAGAGATCTTGCAATATGGTTTTCCTTGGGGCTGAATGTAAATTAATGAGGGTTTCACCACCAAACTAAGACTTGGAAAGATAAATGTAATGAAAGATGAAATGCATAAACCCTAATTCAATGAAAAGCTTCACTAAATGACCTAAAAATGTAAACGAAACAGAATAGAAAGCTACAGGATAGAATGTGTGCACCTGGAAATCTAAAGATGACTAGGAGGAGGTCTGAAATGCTAGAAATTCTGACTTTAATGCTGAGTGGGACTCATTTTCCAAGCTAGCTGAATCAGTCCCATATCTAGGTTTCTTTGCAGAAATAGGAATCTGGCAAATGGGTATCTGAATCTCTAAAAATCTGAATTTTTACCTAGACTAGGACTCATTCACCAAAAGTGGTGAATTAGTCCATTTAGGGATTTTTGAAACTTCAAGGTTTAAATCTGGTCTTCAAGGTCTACTCTATGCTTCCAAACTGATTTATGGATCTAAAACACTGATCTACAACCTGTAGAAGCTATCCAAGTATCTCCAATGCAAGGTGACAACTTTGACAACTTTATGCACTTTGACAACCTTCTCAAAACTTGCTCCTCAGTGTGTCTTCAATCTAAACCTACAAATCACACACTAAAGAGGGGGGGGGAATTGTTAGTGGAAAGGGGTTTTCCTTGGTCAAACCCTATTTTGGTAATCAAACCTTGAAATAGGAATGTAGAATGATCAATGAACAAAATATGATGTTGAAACTCACCAAACCCTAACAATCAAGTGTTGCAAACATGTATGAGATGGCTCCAATGGATGTAGATCTTGACTCTTTCTTGAATAGGATAGATCTTGAATGAAATGCTAACTTGAATCATAAAACCCTACATCACAATTGTTAGCTCAAAAATAAACATGATGCATGAAATCTTTGACATGATACTTGATGCTTGAATACTACTCTAAAAATCTTGATAATCTTCTCTTGAAGACACTTGAATTCTCTTGTGTACTCAAACTTGCTATAAGAATTCTCATTCAACTTGCTAGGTGTAAAATGAGTGAAAGAACCTTGTATTTATACTTAATTATGCAAGAATTCCCGAAATTACAACACTACAAGACGACATCAGATCTAGGAGTATAAACTCCCACCAAAAATTTGAATCATTTTTTTATTTTGGGCCACACGGGACTCATTCGCCCAAGGTGGCGAATGAGTCCCATTAGGCATAATTTATGTGACCATTTTTAAAAATGCATAGAAATGTGTGAAACTAGGTTCGGGAACCAAAAACCTAGGTGGGACTCATTTTCCCAAGGTAGCGAATGAGTCCTAGATCACTAAATCTTGACCATTCAACCTGAAACACTTGAATTATGATTGGATATTGATTTGTGTCGGGATTATCCTTGAAAAGATGCATTAAATAAGGCTTGTGGATGCAAAATAATGCCAATTAAAGCATAAAGAATCCCAATTATTAATGACAGCCATAGAAAAGTGTGAAAGTGTGTTACAACACTTTACAACACTTTAGATAAGGAAAGATTAAGGTACATTTTGATTAAAAAGAGGTTTATTAGGTCTAGTTAATTGATAAAACCTTAGAAAAGTGTGAAAGTGTGTTACAACACTTCACAACAATTTAGCAAGGTACCATTCAATACCTAATGTGAGTTTGTTAAACACATTATAACATTAATTCAAGGCATCATTAGGCTCAATTTTACAAGGAAGGCCCAAACAAGTGTGAAAATGTCACTGATGACATTTTTCGATGCTACATTGGTAAAACCTACAAAGGATATATCTATATTATAGGAGATTGAAAAATATATGGTGGTGTAAGAGCCTATAAAATATAAGGTTGTGCATGAGCTTGCATAATTTATGCTTACGAGGAGCTTGCAAAATAATAAGTGATCAATGGGTATAAAAAAACTCGTGATGAAACAAGGTTTAACAACTTCTAAAATACAACATAACCATAATCATAAAATAGCATTAATTATATTGTGTGCCCATGCAAGTGGATGCTTATGAATTATGCAAGTAATTGGAGGAGAGGAAAAAAGGTGCTATGTAACAAATACAATCATGTAAAACTTAATATTTACATGCAACAATTGTTGAATAATATTCTTTAGTGATCATAAAATAGGATTGAAAATGTAATCATGTAAGAAAATGTATCAAATTTCAATGCGATTGAAAGGAATCTAGCTTTAATTCTATGAGAGAAAAAATGTAATAAGTTATAAATCTAAAGAAATTTTAGTAGCATGATGACATAAACAGCATAAGGTTCACCTTGGAGAAATCCTAACAAGAGTAGTGTGCTCCATTGTATTAAGCAATTGGATAAGCTTATGTACATGTAGAGTATTTGTGCTATCAATTGAGATACAATTCTATATTCTATATTCTAGATCCAATTTCCAACATCATGTACTTGCAATAAACTTATAGAATCTCCATCTCAACCCTTCAATATATAGACCAAAAAGATCTAGGAAACTGTAACAAATTCCCTAAACTATAGACCAATTCTAACTAGTCCAAATTAGAGGCCCCTCTCTAAGAGTAATTCCTCCTAGAATACAATGCAAATCCCATTAATTCATTTATTAAATAGTTATATTGTTGGTAGGATTTGCAGGTTGTACAATGCCTAGTCCTAAAAAAGATGCTCCCAATTTCTTCCCCATGAGGAGGACAATGAATCGAAACAAATATTTAATAAAATAGTACCATAGATAATTTTCATACAAGATACAATCATGTAATCATAGACATAAATATATTTCTTATAAGATGTAAACATGAAATCACAAGGATAAAATCACCTAATATCATATATATAACAATGATAGAACATATTGCTAATATAATGGTGGTCAAAGGAAACTTCAAAAGGGAGAATTACATCTAGAACTAATATATAATTATAGTCTTTAGAGAACATCAATAATTTCCTCACATTGATTATTATTTATTAGTATCTTCAATAAAATGTTATTATAGGATTTTCTAATTATTCCCTAGCATGCATGTATACTATTAACCTAGTTGAGTAAGATCTTGCAAAGGATATGACTGTGCATACACCTGAATATGATATGGTTGCATGTGATCATACAAAATATATAGATTTAAATGATCATAAAAAAAATATGGTTTTTTCATGTCACTATAATTATAGTCATGAAAAAGTGTTAGTAATATCATATTTCCTCCTCCAATTGGTTACATAAGAATGATGCAAAGTATCAGAGGACAAGAAAACAATTTTGTTTAAAATATGGTCATGTAAAGATCAATAAGCATGAAATAAGTGTCATTGGTAACACCAAATGGTGAAAATAATTTAAAACATATGATAGAAAAATGTTATCATATAAGCACATGTATTAAAGGGTAATGAGATAATTAGCCATGAAGCAATAGAAAAAATGCTAAAAATAGAAAAACATCAATAAGTTTCATATTATATATAATCATGCAAGAATAGATATAAAATCATATCATATAGGATAAAAACATGAAAGCTAATGGAAAAAATTCCTTAGAAGGTCAACTATATAGCAATGACAACATGTAGTTGATAAGTAATTAGAGTAGGGAGGATACATCATAATATGTAAAAGAACATATGACTATGCTAAATCTAAAAACTAACTCTCAAATCCTTCAAGACAATCTAACCCTAGCCAAAATCTACATGAAATAGTAGGTGGATCAACATCAGACAAAGTACACCTTTGACATTGGTGATTTGGTTTTTTATATCTCCAAACCTACATTTAATTTTTATTAAGATACAAGTGAGGTCATAAGTTGGGTCAAAAAAATTAAAGTCCTTATTAGGTGTTCCGACATAGTAGTAAGGTGGCATACAAGTTGAAACTCCAACCTTCTAATATTCACCTAATTTCCATGTCTCTTGTGCCAAGATATTGATTGGGATTGTACTTGCATTCCAATAAAGCTACTTGCATTACATAAGGAGAGATCCATGTTATAGACTATGTGGTTAAATTGGATGAATACAAAAAAAATATTTCCAATCATTCTATTAGGGAGTTCTTAGTCTAATGAAAGGGTTTACAACCTAAAAATGCCACATGGTAACCCACCAACATTCTCTTTGTGTTTCCTTCTCTTAAGCTTTGAGGATTTTTTTTTTGAAAGGGAGGACAATGTTATGAACTTCATCCTCCTATATAGTAGTTAGTTTTAGTGGGATGCACATGCTTTATAATTCACCCATAATTAATATTAAATTAAGGTAGATGCATATACTTTTTTAATTCATCCCACTAGTTAGTTATTTTAAAGTAATTATCCAGCATGCATGGGATGGTAGAATTTATCTTTGATAAGACTCTATATATTGAAATGAATTCCAAAATGGAATTTATCTTGGATATTTATTATTGAAAGTATGCTCTATTGGGAGGTTCTCCCATTTAAGTGGCCCTACAAAGATAATAAAATCATTTTATTTCTCTTTTTTCTATATTTTTATGTGTTTACTTTATTGTGTCTTGTAGATTCATTATAGAGACAAGTCCTTCTTCAATATGTGAATATATTTTTACATAATGTGATTAATTATGAATTTAGATAGAATCTAGAGTTGCATATATAATTAGATAAGTTGGAATTCTTTGATACTTTTTATATATTCAACATATATATATATATATATATATACATCATTGGTCAAATCACTACCCTAACTCCACCATGTCAACACTTCTGATCAATTATGCGAAATGTGCCACCTTAAAACATTTATTTCTCATGTTGCTACCCTTGCTTCTAGATGGAAGGTGTTGGCTAGGTTGTTTGTAATGCTTCTTCTGTGATCCCATTTGGGTGTCTATTCTTGGTGTCATTTGAGGATTGCTTATCATTTGTGTTGCTTGATGGTAGTGATGCCCTTCTTTCAGGTTTTTTTGTATGTGTTCCTTAAGGGAACTTGTTTGGACCTCATTTGGTGTGTGAAGTCTCATTTTTTTGAAGGGGTTGGATTTTTGTGTTTTGAAGATAAATTGGTTTGTGATGCCTTGGTTGAATATTTCTAGTGTTGTTATCTTGTATGTTCGGAGTTGTTGGTTTTTACTATTGTTGGATGGGGTGTTGGATTTTTCTTTCTTCTTGTTTGCATCCCACTTGTTACCAAATTATGTTGTGATGGCCATTTCTTCTGGAGTGGTTTCTTTCTATTGTGTTCTATAGTTGATGTCTTCTATTGAGGTGAAGAATGCTCATATCAAGGTGAAGCCCTCTCCTATTGAGGTGGAGTTTGTTTATGTAGGAGAGTGGTCTCTTTAGTAGTAATGGCTCTCATTTCATCCTCTTCTATTGAGGGGAGCTCTCTCCTATTGAGGTTGAGTATGGGTTGGTGCTTCAAGATGGATGGTGTTGTATAAAGGCTATGGCTTCTCAGTGTTCAGTTGTGCTTTCTAATTCCCCTATTGAGGTGGGGGATTTGGATGATTTGGTAGTGGATAATTACAGTGCTACTCTCTATTCATTATTGCTTTGTAACTCCCTTATTGAGGTAGGCGGTTTGATGGGACTAAGTGTTTTCAAAGGGAGCTCTTTTTGCCCTCTTTATTGTGGCTCAATGTCGAGAAGATCATTTGTTGCAGCCTACATGTTGCAAGTTGTTTTGTTTCCTGATTGATTTAGGAAATTTCTGTGTTTTTAGGTTTTAGGTTCCTGTTTAACCTTTGTTGTATAGGGTTTTAGGTTCCCTTCAAAACCTAATTTGTGCAACATAGGAAGTCTTGTATATCTTTGGGATGGCTACTATTGTCAAGTTGTTGATTGTCTATGTTGTTATCTATTTGTAGCTTTCTTTGGATAGGGTTTTGTGTCCCTTCAAAACCTGTTTGTAAAGGGTCTCAAGTCCCTCCAAAACATATTTTTCCCCGTTAATCAAAACATTTGTATTCATACTAAAATATTATAATTTAATTATAGTCATATTGAAACGCCCCACCATGGAACCCCAGCGGACAACACACAACATGACTTAATAATGGAACTTTTTTTTAAGTAAATTACACAATAGATGACATAACATAAGATAACATGTACTCTAACATGAGTCCTCTAAGGTTCCATGACTACACTACTAACTTTTGATGTGTTTTTTATACACTTCTCAACACAAGTAATACATAGAAGCATCACCTCTCTTGAAAGACAATCTTCCACAATCAAATTGTAGAAAACTATCCCAAGGTCTCTAATGTTAGGTCTTGACAGTGCTTGGAATCCCTCGGTTGATGTTTGATGTGATTTTTTTGTTAATTGCAGGGAAAAATTATGTAGTTGGATGCGAGATGAATCTTGAAATGGAGTTCAAAGATGGGAAACTAGAGTGCAGTTCGTTGCAAGTTCGAATAGCAGTCAAAAACTCCAATGTTATCTTAAGATTTTGGTTTACAATGTGCAATGAACCTTAGCACAGGTTACTTCTTAAAAAAATTCACTTAACTAGAAAACTCACAGTATAATGAAACTTGTGCTAGCTTCTAAGGACTGCAAATTTTCTACCATTCATTCACCATAAACATGCATCAACAAAAGATAAAAGTTTGGAGAATCTTTTAATTTAAGTCCAAAATAACTTTGTACAACCATCTACCAATAGTAAACAGCAAAAAGTATAGACAAGAAAGGCATCAACATAGCAGAAATCTTCATAACCAATGAACAGCATCTACAAGTCTATCAACGAATTCTAAAACTACGAAGAACAGCAAAGTAAATCTGTCTAGGTCAACTAACTATGGGAGATGAATCAAGAAACATGCAAAGAAACTCAGAAATGCACCAAAGTCAATGTATTTCTATTAAAATTTCTACAGCATATCATTACAAAAACTCAATTCTCTTTTAAAATGAGAGAAGACCCCCCTATTTATAGTGCCCAAAAAGTAGAATGAATGGCCAAGATTGATTTGCATTGTGTGGCCAAGATTCACTACAAACTAGGGTTCTACCTACCCCTCAAATATATTACATTTTAAAACTACATTTTGTCCTTTTCCCTATTTTGTCTTCTAGTGGCAGCACTATAGCATTTTGTCTTTTTGTTGATTTCCTCTGTTGCAACTATTATGTAAGGAATTATTCATCAATAATAGGGTTCCCTTCTTGCTTCTTCAAAGTGGCATAATCCATGAACTTCAAAATCAGCGGTTGGAGCTTCTCAACTTCCATGATCTCAAATTGTAGTACTTGGTAACTCCATTGCTTGGAACGGTTAGTGACCTTTTCCCAATCTTCATCGTACTTGGTTGTGTGGTCTTTGAATTGTTCATATTGGGCAAGGGCTCAGGCAGAAAAACTTAAAAAATTTGTAGTGACCTCACTTGACATTCCATCTTCCATCTTCTTATGGAAATGCGGCCTTACATTTTCCAGATCAATTTGAATGACAGGCATATCAAACCTCGTCATTAGCTTTAGATATTGAATGTGATCTGCCCTAATATCCTTGGCCCAATCAATATCTGGATCCACCTTATAGATTACCTGCTCTAATCTTTCCTTTCAATTCTCGAAGTCTATCTTCCACATATCCATGAACCAATGATCATCCTCCTTGAATGCAAGCTCCTTTTCCCAAGTTTTCTTTGGCAGCTTGAGGATGGCCTCAATTTTTAGGTAAGTAGACCCGTATATCCTCGAGAAGTCCATACAGAATTTCCTTGTGCCCTCAAGAGACTTTTGCACCTCCAACAACTTGTTTGTCATCCTAACAGCATAACTGATGCCCATGTTTCCAACATATAGGACCTACCAGAACCATTCTTCTGTGGTCTTAGATAAGTTCTTCATTTTCTTGAGCTTGTCGCCTGCTCCTTGGACGGCAGTTGTGGCAGAGCTGAGGATGTAGTAGGGAGCTCTTCTATTGATGACCATTGTTGAATGTAGGCTGTCAAATCAACCACTTGTGCCTTGAGCTCCTCCATGGAAATATTATCATGTTGTATCAAATGCACCACCATGGCCACGAACTCCTGAAGGTGATCCACTTTTTGTTCTCTGGTGGCCGTCCCCAAGTTGATGGTGGAGACATTGTAGCTTATTCCTTATTTTCCCACCATGGGTGTCGGTACCTGCACATTCCTAGATCCAGAAGCGTCCATTGTCAGCTTGGACCTAACTTTGCGCTTCTTCTCCCTTTTAGTTATAATTTTTGTCCAGGCCAAGATGGACTTGTTGATGGTGGTAATAACATAGCAACAGTTAAACAGAATATTACTACTTTTTTTCTCCTAAAAGAGAAAGACAACACATGAATATCTTAGCTCCCAAGGTCTTTGTAGTGGGTTCTCAACTGTGTCGATGTTGCTCAGTGGTTGATGTGAACTATAATGTTCAAGGGGCCTGTTGGTGTTGGGCTTGTGGATTGTTCTAAGATCGAGCATGAATTTAAACCTACTTTAACTAGGGTTTTTAAAGAAACATAAAAAGATAAATCAAGGTTTTGGTACTGAAAAGAATGATAATTCATCTAACTTAACCAGACTTGTTACCTCTCAAGGAATCGCTAACTAAAATTGAAGAAAAAAATTAACTTGTGATTAACACACAGTTGCATTCATTCATAGTACTAATTTCAACAACTGATAATAAATTACCATTTAAGGAAAACACAAAATAAGATTTCATTCCTTGAAACCTTTCAAAATCAAATGATTAACTCAAGATAAATACCATTCTGGAACACAATATGAAGTAGATTTGAATCTGGTTGCTTCTATTGTTGGTGAGATAGATAAGCAACATTTACAAATCTGGCACAATCACCAATGTATAGAAAACTTGTGTCTTCAGACTACTTCCATCTACACTCAGAAAACTGGAAAGATACATTACTCTCTATGCTGAATCTAACTCCTAACTAAGAAGAAAAAAGAAGCTCCCTTTACTAAGAAATAGGATGTAGTTCTATCTCCTCTATCCTTCAGAAAACCCCTACTCTTCTAAATCTATCTAGAACTGTCTACTCTATTACTTTTCTATTTCTGCTAACTTTTCTTCTTTTTTTCTTCTAACTTTTTACAAAGAGGCAAGAATGCCATATATACAGAGTGTACCAAAAAGAATGTGTTGGCCCCTAATTTTAGGGTTTACAAAATATCTCACTTGGTTGCTAGAGGGTCATCCCTCAAATCTTTTGAATGAATTTGGTTCTGTATTAAATGTGCATCCCTGCTGTCCATGTCGATGAAGGATCGCTGCCATAAGAAACCTTCAAATCTTTTTGCAACTGTCGTATTTACTTTTGGCCTCTGTGTCCATCTTTGAACTCTAGCAAAGCCACTTTGAATGCCCTAAAATATCACCAATAATGCTAGGCTACCCCTTTCAGTAGACACCAACTGTCACTATGACTCACGGTTTCACCCTCCTTCCTTCGGCTCTCTTCCCGCTCCAGATCTGTCTGTGCATTGACTGTCTTCTGGAAGCAACATCAGACTTGCCACCAGATTCGGGCACCATTATCCATCAAGTTGCTCGATCGGCATAACATAAGATGGTCAGAAAAACCTCCCATCGAGCCCATTCCATTACACCGAAGGGAGAAAACATGTTAGTGAGACCCTATCAGGTCGGTAGGACCTCATAGCGAAGCCGCCCTGTTTCGGCGATGAACTCATTTCAGTCAGGAACACCTTGATTGGTCAGCAATACTTTTCAATGAGCTCAAAACTTTCGCCGAGACCCTTGAGACATATCATCATATACAGAATTTAATTGTACAAAACAAGGTCTTCATTAGTCCTTTAAACCATAAAAATATTACCTTCAATCTTACCCATCATACTTCTCCCATTTTATTACACTTCGCAAGAATAGACTTACTTCTAGTGGAGGCAGAACCAAATCTGAACTAGGAACAAACCTACCCTCAAAATTGGTAGAGGCGGAACCAAATCCAAACTGGGAACAAACCAAAATACAACCGAGAAACGACACCCCTCCTTCAAAACCAGCAGGGGCGGGGCCAAAAAGAAATCAAAACCGGGACCGGAGTTGGAATGGGAACAAGCCATGAGAACAACCATCATTTCCTAGCTCAAACCCCATCCTGGTTTTGTGTTCGCAAAAGAATCCAAACGCGAGGGACTGATGGAAACAAACCCAGGCGAGATCGGATCAAAAATTGATCCCAGGTGAAACAAAATGGGGGCGGGGGTGGAACTAAATCCGAGATTGAAACTTCTTCAAAGTTTCAGTTTCAGGTTCCATCATGATCCCGCCTGTGATAACATAGAAAAAGACAGAAAAAAAGGACAAGGAAGAGAAGGAGGAAGGGGAGGGAAAACCCACAACAAAAAAAAGGAAGAAAAGAAAGCAAAAGAACAAGACACGCAAAATCGAGATCAGAACAGAACCTGAACCTGAAACTTTTGAAAGTTTCAGGGTTCAGTTCCAGTTCCGATTCTGGGTCTGCCAGAACAAAATGAAAAGATGCGCGAAATAGAAAAAAAAAGTGGTGAAACCGGGAACGGGGAAAGAATAGAAAACAGAACTTGGAAAGAACTCCAAGTTCGATTTTTGTTATGGTTCTGAGTTCGCCAGAACAAGAAAGAAAAAATGCCGAAGGCCGACAAGAAAATAGCAAAGGCACAGGACGCCAAACCAAAGGGAAAATGACCAACGACAAAGCAATAAATGGGAAGGCGGAGTCGGGGCCAGGATGGAACACGGATCGGAAAACTTGAAGAGTTCAATGTTCCAATTCAGATCCGGATCCGGCTCCAATAGAACCAAAATTTAAGAGGAAAGCAAAAGAGATGTTGGGACCGGAACCGAGGATGGAACAAGACCAGAACTTGGATGTAATTCCAAGCCTGATATTGGTCCTAATTCCTCTTCCGACAGAACAAAGAAGAAGAAAAGAAAAAAAACCTAAGGCAGAAAACCAAAGGCCCAAAAAGACAAAAGAAGGGGGAACCCAATTTGTTCCAGAATAAAATGGGGTGGTTATGCAAGGCATAACAGGACTCTAATCTTGCTCTTGGATCCCTCAGAGCAGGAGTTTTCTTCTCTAGTTGTTTTTCAAGCCACTCAACCATCTGGGATTTCTCCTTAGGTGATTCACGATCACCTTCCTCTTCATCCCTTCTGATTTCAATCTCTTTAACTTTAGGAGCTTCTTTCTTTGTCCTTGTATCTTCCTCCTCCTCATCGGAGTCCCAGATGAACATTGTACGTTTGATAGGGGACTTAGTGGGTAGGCATTCCTTGGGGCTATCTTCCCCTTCAGTATCCTTTTCTTCCTTTTCTTCATGCCCATGTTCCTCAGGCTACTCTGTTTCGAGGCTCTTGTGGGTTTCAGCCTCTTCATCAAGCTTATCTTCTTCTTTACTTTCCCTTTCCTCGTGCCGAGGTGGCACATCTTCATGTTCTTTCTTTTCTTGCTCATCTTTCCCTTCTGAGAGAGGCATTTCTTCACTGTGTTTGGGAAATTCTTCTTGCTCCCCTACCGAAAGTTTAGTGTCTCCTTCCATTTTATCACTAGACTCCTTTTCCTCCTCAGCGAGTGGCTTTTCTATTTCCTCTCTGACATCTTTAAACTGTCATGCTAGCTCCTCCTCTAGGTCTGCATCGAAGGTTTCTATGATGTATTTAGTGCTAGCATCTTCTTCTTCATCACCCACGGAGGATCCTGTTACTTCTCCCTCATGGACTAACTCATCAATTTGTCTGCATCTTCGTCTAGTGCCCTTGTTGCTTCCTTCTTTTGCCTCTCTAATTCCTCATATATTTCCATTGTGGCCTTCATCCCTAGTGGTTCAGTTAGAGTAGTAGAGGCAGGAATGTTGGAAAGAACTTGTGCCAAGGCAGCTTGGACAATTGGGTTCATCAATGCTTCAGAAATCTCTATAGGAACATTTTGCATGTGTCATGAGAATGCCTCCGGTAGTGAAACTGTATCCATGGGTATTTTTTTTGTTGCTAGTGAGAGAGATGTAGTTGGATACATGGAAGTAGAAGAAAGTGGAGAAGTGGTGGCAAAGGAAGAATTGATCATTACAACCTACCCAGCAGGTGCAGAAGAGGCAAGATAGACTGAGATATCCACTATGAGTAGAGAAGTTGCAACCATTGGCAGGGAGGGAAATGGAAAGGAAAAGTGGAGGATGGCGGCAGGTGGAGATTTCGGTTGCTCAGCCTCCATTTCCCTTCCCTCATGGAGTGGATCTTCTTCAATAACAAGCATCTTTGTCACACTGCCTGATCTTTTATGCTTTTTAGAAGGTTCTCCCTCCGAGGATTTTCATGTGTATACCTTTGGATTGGGTTGTTGTTTTGTAGCCTCCTTTCTTTTTCTTGTTCTGGTAGATGGAGGAGATTGAGAGAATTCACCTGATGGGGCAACAGTTGTCCCACTACCTCTTCCACTTGGCTCACTTTCAAGCCCTTCATAGGTCAAAGCAACCCTTTGCTGCTTCAATCGAGGAGCTTTCCCATCAACCCATTCTCTTATTCGAGCCTCAATGGACTTGGTTAGAATGTCAAGGTCGTCAACCTCTTTCTCATCCCAATCAATTAGTGCTAGTGGCAAATTAGCAACTATGTTGTATCGAGGGTCTATGACCGTGCTTTCATCTTCTTCTACCTTGTTAGGTACGGGGAACAGATTGACCTTTACAAAGTATGTGGTCATCCACATATAGTGCCTCATGCGCACTTCCTCATCATCTGTGAAATTAGCCCAAAAGTCTTAAACGCTATGCAGATGGGCATATTCGGGTCCAAGCACCTTCTTGATATGGCCGTAAGGATCCAACCATGGCTGGGCAATATGGAGTCTCAAATGATATTTGGCCAACTCCTTCAAATTGTGAGCACATTGTGAGGTATGGAGTTCGTACAGACCCTGGCCGAACGAGATGGGATAAGGAATCTCCACCAAATACTTGTTGCTCAAGAGGGTGTGTATGTGTCGCAGTTGCCGAGAGAGCTCCAATAGTATTATCTAGTCATTAGGGTACTCGGGCAGCTTGTTTGGCCTTTCTGAGAAACCTTATGCGCGAATATATGTGAATTTTGGGTACTGGATGAACAGAAAGGCACACTGATTCATAAATGTGTTGGTGCTATGAGAGACTCACCTTTCAAGGTTTCCCTCGATCATTCTGATTATATGACCTATGAAAGTGTCATTGACCCTGTAGTACTCCTTGAAATTTTTGAATTGCAACTAAGGGTACTTGTCATAAACTTTTAGCTCTCTACCAGGTTCTTCATCTAGAGCTCTGAACAAGCCACTGTATTGCCTTCGCTCGGCCAATGAGTAGACCAAATAGGATGTCATGTAGAATCTGGAGGTCTTTTTAACAACCATAAATTGTTCATAAAAGCAATCGCTAATTATTCCTCCCCAGTAAAATGTGGTGTCCTCTCCATGGAGAATCTCTCCAACAAAGTAAACCATCCATTCTTGAAAGTAAGCAGCAGTAGCAAGGCCCATTACTCTGCTTAGCAATGTTACCAAATCATGGTAATCTTCATGAGTCACTTTGAAATAGCTCTTGGGGAACTTTCGCAGCACTGCCCCTCTTCTCCTTGAGCCAATACTGATTGATGAGCTTTCTACATTTAAGGGGGTTCTCGTTCCACATTGCCTTGCACTCCTTTATTGTTGGTAATTCCATCTCCCCAAGGGTAGGGTTATGAAAGTTCTTCATTATTGCCTTGGGAGACATGTCAGCCAACATGTTCCCATCCCTGTCCACTACTGTTCTGGTCTCTATCTGGTATGCCTCTCTGCATTCCATTACTAGCTCAAGGGAGATGAGAGCAGGAGGGAAACCTACAGCTTTGGCTATCCTGCTTCCTCTAATTTTTCTTGCAGTTTTTGTTTTAGGGTTGATTCTAACCCTTCGCATGAACTCATCGATGTCCACATGCCCTATGTTGGTGTCAAATACCTCCTTCCAATTTGTTATGATTTTAGATTGCAATGGTTCCCCTTGGAACTGGTATTTCATTTGGTCTCTGTCTTCTTTCCCATGAGGGGGCTTTCCTATTTTCTTTCCTTTGTCTTTCTCTGTAGTTTCCCCCGAGGGTCCTACACCTGATTCCATATATTCTACGGGAAACAAAGAGGTGAGCATTTTTTCTAATGAAAACATAGAAACATTAGTCAAATCCCTGCAAAACAGTGTTAGATTAGATAATTCAGCCTTCAAAAAATCTAACATATAATCCAAGTTGTCGTTAGCAGCTCACGGGAGAGAATTTGGGTAGCCCGGGCCCTAGAGGTCAGACTTCCCTGTCAGGATGGTTGTTTTGAAGGGAAAACAGGGCAGGGCGACCCACAACGTTTCACCCACCCTAGGATTTGGTCAAATTGTTGAGTCCACCATGGAGAACATGTTGTTTTGGCACATGGGTTGAAGTTTTTTTAGCACTTAGGAGGAATTTGGGTCATCATTTGAGCGTTCAGAATCAAGATGGAGCCT